>CM002533.2:11877239-12457239 GCA_000338895.3 Oryza meridionalis
GGCCACGTAGCCGATGAGTATCCCGAAGCTGATGCAGATCTCCGGGAGCGAGGTGAGCGAGCCGCGGATGTCGGCGGAGGCAATCTCGGCGGCGTACACCGGCGCGATCATGAGCGCGTAGCCGACGCCGACGCCGGCGACGCAGCGGCCGGCGAGGAGCGTGGCGAAGTTGGGCGCGAGGCCCATGAGGACGGAGCCCGCGAGGAAGATGCAGGCGGCGAGGGAGATGGTGAGGCGGCGGCCGACGCAGTCGGAGACACGGCCGGCGGTGAGGGAGCCGACGAGCGCGCACACGTTGAGGATCCCGGCGAGGACCTGCACCTGCGTGTCGTTCGTCTTCAGGTCCTCCTTGATGAACAGCATCGCCCCACTCATCACACCAGTATCTGCAATTTAATTATTTTTCATCATGTTATTTTTTCTTCTTTTTCTTTTTTCTTTTTGCACGCGCGATTATATGAAAGATGCGCACACACCGCTAAACACATCACACTCGTACGACCCGTGAATCCCGCTAACACGTACACGCTGAACGAGACAGAGATCGGCGGTAAATCACTGATCTCACTAAAATCGCTGATATCGAAAATGTTATAATAAGTAATTTACCATAGCCCATGAGGACGGAGATGATGGAGCCGATGATGGAGCACCCCACGGCGTACTTGTTCTTCCTCTCGTCATTCTGCTTCTCTTCTCCCATGGCAGCTGCGTCTTCTTCTTCTTCTTCTCCTTGTGTACTTCTCAATCACACACGAGCTGAAAAACGCACACAAAAAATTGAACACTTGAGCAAGACAAGGGAAGCTACAACTTTTGTGCTCTCCTATTTATAGCCGCAACCGCAAGGCACAGGCAGGGTGTACAATGTAATGTAAGCCATGCAGGGAGAAATTAAATAAGTTATTATAAAATTGCAGTTGTAATAACTTTTGTAGATGGCTGGTGTTTATGTTCTTTCTTTTCTGATCTGTCCTTTACTGAAATAATTGTACACTTTCTTTGAGACTATGTAATGGTAGGCACTAGGTTGCACACCATTGTCGATTTCGATTAGCTGATGCAATAGTGGAGTGGACAACTGGACACTACAGTGAAGAGTAAACGGCAAAAAAGATCTTGGGAGACTTATAAACTCGTAAGATATTTATGGTCCAAGACTCTAAAACAGTACAGTACTACTAACAATGGTAGTAGACAGTAGCACACCACTATCTCCAAATTGGATAAAAACTATCTCCAAATTGGATAAAACAGTGCAAATGACAGTCTCCAAACACTGAGCCTCACTCCAAAGGTCAGACATTTCTCCCTGACGAAAATACAGAAACAGAGCACACGCTGAAGAAATAAAATACAGTTTGTGCATGTTTTCTGTACAGGAATACAGGGGCGTTTTTGGCTGTGTGCAATGGTGACAGGAGTTGTTAAATTTGCAATAACAACCATGGATACAGCTCAACGGAGGAGAGAAGCTTTGTACGCATCCTCTGGGCTTATCTCCATGGATGAGCTAAGTGGTCAACACAAAGAGAGCACATTTTTTCTTCTCTGCAATTCTTTATTTACTTGCTTCAGATTTCAGACTTCAGATGAGACCAAAACAAAGTACGTGTACTCTCTATCATGCTGGTGTGGACATATATACATTATACTAGTGACACAATAATATGTCTGGTGTCTATTTATTTATTCTTGTATTATACTAGTGACACAATAATATGTCTGGTGTCTATTTATTTATTCTTGTATTATACTAGTGACACAATAATATGTCTGGTGTCTATTTATTTTGAAAGGTATTTAACTATTTATTGATTTGTTGGTGATAATGCAATGCATGATGTGGCTTGAAGCTCCTTCAGTTCTTGCTTGTTTCACATTTTTTGGGTTTTTGTGTACGTGTTTGTTAAGTCAAACATGAGAGGATAGATGGTCACTGCCTTTTTGTAGCTTTGTGTTATGATATATGTGCTATGGTACAACAATAGTATTAAAAGAATATTTGTAAGAATATCTGGAACAATCCAGATAAGTTTCTAAACATATGCATGGATGGTCTACATGTTTGAAAAGTTTTGGTGGCTAACTACCATCTTTGTGAGCTCCTTTCACCATGTTCATTCTACTATACTTGTAACCAACCCCCATTAGGGAGTCTTTACCTCATTCTCAGTTCTAAGAAAAATAAAAACCCTCTCTCATTGTGTGAGAGAACAAATTGACTAGCACATTAGCTGTGACTTTGTGAGATATCATGTTAGCTGCCTTCTTTTCCTCCCTTTACTAGTGTGCATCCTAGTTGTTAATTAAACAGCTAGGACCATGCAGAGAAAAAAAACATAACACCTGCATTTGCTGTCTTCCTTAGTTCCTTATTAGAGTAGCAATGCATATTTATCATGATCCATGGTGTGTTTGTTTGTTTCTTATTGGCTGGCCAAGCAGCTAAAGCATCTTTGACTTATTAGAGTATCCGTACAAAATCAAGCAACATCAAGACTGAAAGCAACTGGTTGAAGATCATCATCCATATTGTTTAGGAAAAAGAGTCAAGCAAATACCTAGTCTTATTATACAAAATAATTGAGTAATGATATTTCGGTGTGCACTAACTTAAAAAACCTTGTATGCATATGTGTCACCATGCAAAGCACATGTACCTATGTACTATTGGTCTAGTGGGTATATACGTGGCCGGAACAGTACTAGAAACAAAGTAAAAGATAATGTTTGAAACATCCAAACTAACACGCATGTGCATCACACCAAATTAAAGATTTAGAATACGTACTTATCCTATTAACCATGGTTATTATTGTCTAATAGAAATTAAGTTCTATCACAATTACACGGGTTCATTACTGTTTAATTGGAGGTTATTATACGCTGACACAGCACAGAACCCCTTATCCTGATTATTCATACACTAGTTAAGCAGTACTCCTACGAGCGAATAATATTCCTTTTGGTTAATTTGCAATATTGATCGACTAGTAATTAGCAAATCGTACACATATATTTTTCGAAAAAACAAATCGTACATTTTTAATTACACCACCATATATAATAATTCTAATACTTATCCTCCTCGATCGTCGTAAACAATTTTTTGTTTTGCAAAATCGTCAGTCAGGATATATATCTTCATTCTTCAGAATCGTAGAAAGTCCAAGCAAAACCTGCCTAACTGCGGCTGACTAATTTGAAGCCGACGATGAATCGATGACTGATCAGTTCAAACCGGAGGCCAAATATAAAGCCCAAATGGAACTCTACGTAGTCGATCGATCAATCGAGTTCGATTACGACAGGCACGCGTGAATGAATTTGAAATGACAAAGACGATCGATCGCGATCGAAAGAATTCAAACTGCTGACAAAATTCAACCAAAAAGATCACAGACGAGCGAGAAATGGACACGCACCTGCTGCAACCAGTCTGAAGATCCGGTCGATATATCTGCCGATCAGAAATGCGGCGGCCGCCGGCGAAGACGAGAAACGAAGATGGCCGGAATCCGGATGGCGAGAAAGGTTTATATGGTGTTTGGATAATATCGATGTGTCTCTCACCTCACCTTGCGTCCTTGCCTTTATATGAAATAATCTGATCGAGCTGACTGGGCTAACTAATCACGATAGGCATGCACGATCATCCGGCTCTGGCGCCTGGGCTGTCACTGTTGAAAACTCTCCTAATTTATCTCTTTTCCGGCTGAAAACTCTCCTAAACTGCATGGAACGCTTTGGCTAACTACTAGTAGTTGTTCTTGTTGAATATATAACCGGAATGTTGTTATATATTTGGGCTTATCCATTCGATCGATCGACCGCCGTTAGACGCGCTCATCAATTTACCAGTTTTATAATCAGAATGATATTAAGCGTGACGTGCTATATATATGGACCGTAATGTACGCGTATATATCATGAATGTAAATCGATCGGTGCGTAGTTAGCCTTCTGAACCTACTAATCCGGAACACATCCATTCATCGACCCGCTCTTAATGTGGTTATTATTCATTATTATTCACATGACATGCATGACCTGTTTAGTAGAGCTCCGACTCCTAAATTTTGCTCTAGGAATTGGATCTAGAATACAATTGTGGAGCTGCTTAAACGCAGCTCCAAACTTTCTAGTTCATTTATGAAAGAGCTCCACCTAGCTCCGCTCTTATTTTACATATAGCTGAAACTGTTTGGCTGAACTCCAGCTCCGCCGGTGCCAAACAGGCCCGCAGATTGGAAGAGATCGGTCTAACGAGCAGGCGGACGGACATCTCTGGCCCACGCGAATAGTTTGTGACAGCCCACCTAAGAAAAAGAAGAAGCCGCGTGTCCTATAAACATTACACATATCAATAATCCACATAAGAATTCTAGGTTCATACATCTAGGGGTGAAAACGGGCGAGTACGGTGATTGAATTATGATATTCCTATATCCTAACCCATATTGTGTTTTAAATTTAGAGCCGGGTATGGGTAGTACCAGGTAACATATCACTCATCCCGTATCATATCCCATATTATTTCCTTTGAATCGGTTTCGGAAATGGATATTAATTTGTATATCTAATTCATAGATATTAAATATAATAAGATAATTAAAGTACTAAAAGAGATACATCAAGAAAAAATATACAATATTACATGTGAGCACGTAAAATAATGATTAACCAATCTTTTATCATGTTTTTAGATGGATTTATAATAAATTTTCATACATATTTTATAATATGGGATATATGGGTGGATACATGTCTTCCCGTACCCTAACCCATATTTTCGTAACGAATTTGGATTTGAACATGGATAGTATCGGGTATCTAATTTTTTCTCTCATATTCCTCCTGCGAGCCTCGGTTAGTACCTGCCCCATTTTCACTCCTACATACATCCAACAAACCCACGTATTTTTCCTCCTTTCTTAGCGAGCAACGTGTTTACTAGGATGACAACGGACCGGATCGGTCACGGGCAGAGCGAATCCATGCTCGGCCCTAGACCCACGTGCCCATGTCTGACCCACGTCTGCAAAGTCTATTGGTCAAAACCTCATGCCCATGCTCATGCCTGTTGGGTACTGACTAGCACCACTGGAGAAATGATCTTTCTAGGTCACACAAAAATCACATAAATCCCGGTTTGAAAACCCACAGGTACTTTTTTGATTTTTAGTTACCAACTGGGACTAAATATCTTTTTTAGTCCTGGTTAAAAAACATGTTAGACTCCTATTATCTTTAGTTCCAGTTAGTAATACCAACCATGACTAAAGATGGATCTTTAGTCCCGGTTGTTTATACCAACAGAGACCCAAATTTAAAAAATCGCAAAAACTCTCCCCGAGCCCGCGCGCGTGCTGCCTAGCTCGTCCTTATTCGATCCCCTCGTCCCCTCCTCCTCCCATCTCATCCTCCCCTTCCTCCAGCCCCTTCCCCTTCCCCTCTCCTCCCCCTGCCTCCTCCTCCGACGGCGGGCGGCGGCCGGGAGGCGGCGCACGGCCGCAGCCGCGCACGAGGCTGCAGGCGGCGGCCTCCCCTCCGGCAGTGGCCGGGTAGCCGTAGCAGCAGCGACGGCAGGATGGGAGGCGGCGCACAGTCGGGCAGCCTCCCCTCCTCCAGATCCGGCGGGAGGGGACGCTGGGCGGCGACGGCGGCGAGACGGTGACCGGGCTATGTTTTTGTGATTTTTTTTAGATTTTTTGAATGATTTGTAAACTTTGTTGTAGATTATTTTAGAGTTGGGGATGATTTTGTGAATGACTTGTGGAGTGTGGATGATTTTGTGGATGGGCAATTGTGGATGATTTGTTATGCATGATTTATGGATGATTTATGGGGATTTGAGGGTGACAATAAATGCAAGCAACAAAAAAACAATGAAAAAAAGAACCTAACCAACCAGGACTAATAGCGCTACCATATTTAGTCCCGGTTTGTAACACCAACTAGATTGGACGTCCAGCTTTGCAACCCGGGACTAAAAGGGGTTGTAAACCAGGAGTAAAGAGCCTTTCCCCAAAATCTCAATCCATAGATAATTTTAACAGAACTACAGAAGCACAAGTTGCACAACAAGCCAGTTGTGAGGATGGAGTAGGCAGGCTTGCCTGCCTGTGCCACCTCCGACGCCCGTGCATCGCTGCTTGCGCCCATGCGCCGCCGCGTCGCCAATGGTCACCACTGTTGATGTGAAATTTCGTTGTGACATACAAAGTCCTGGAACATTTGCTTAACTCCTGTAACTAACAAGATAGATGAACTGATGATCAAAGAGCCAATCAGGTAATAAGCCGATGTCAATAGGGTTTTGAACAATCGACTATGTATTCGATGTACTTTCTCCTTTTCAGGTTATAAGACTTTCTAGCATTGCTCACATTCATATAGATGTTAATGAATCTAGGCACAATTGCCTAGATTCATTAACATCTATATGAATGTGAGCAATGCTAGAAAGTCTTATAACCTGAAACGGAGGTAGTAGATTCTAACAATGGAAGAACTTGGAACAATCCAATCGATTGATAATAATATGAGGAAGTAGATGTCCAATGAACCAATCGACCGATATTGATACAGAATATGAAATGTAGGCTCGATGGTTAAAACATACATCGGCTAGAAGTCCGATGTAAATATAACTTATTAGTTAACACTTCGATTAAACATAGCACAAATCTATAAACTTAGCAAGACTTAGATTATCAGTAGTAATACAGAAGATCGGACCCAACCGAGATAGTTCTAGGTTACTTCTGATCAAATAAGCTAGATAAGCCAATAGATCTATGCTAACGTGATGGATATAACAAATATATTTAAAACAACATTGTGATTGTAGAGATATATTGATTAAGACAGAAGATTGGACCTAACCGAGACAATCCCAACTAAACCAATGCGTCTCTAAACACAATGCAACAAAAGATAAAATTGAAATATTGGGTAGCAAACATATCAACCGAACCAGAGCAATCCAAGAGATTGAAGCGATGCAATCTTGAACAACGCCAATATAGCCGATACAATTGCCAGGGCTAGAGGAACTTAGGGCTTACCCCTTCACCGGAGATCGAAATGATGTAGCCCCGTGTCAGGTGCCAAATTATGCCGGTGATAAAACCTCGAAAAAGAGGTTGGTGATGTGTCGAAAATTATATTGATCGAGAGATTGATACAGTGACCCCGATTGTACTTATTTATATCGATGGGTAGATAGTAGAACAATGACCCCGGTTGTACTTATTTATATTCATGGGCGAGCTGGCTGTTACAAATAGTATCAGAGTCGACTCTCGCGGTTACACGTATGGGTCAGTGGGTGGGCATATGGCGCGTGTGGGCTCTGTGTGAGGTACATGACATGGCATATGGCACCTGCACTGGACGTACGAACGTGTGCTAATAGGAGGCATGTTCCTAGACATTTGCCTATATGCTAAGGCACACGCTGAATTTATTTTGAAAATGCATGAGTCAACTAAGCTCAACATTGAAAAGATGACTGAAAAGTATAGAATTGCGGGTAGTAAAGGTAGGCAAGAGGTTAAGCTTGAACCGGGTGATTTAGTTTGGTTGCACTTGAGAAAGGATAGATTTTCGGAATTGAGAAAGTCTAAGTTGATGCCTCGTGCTAATGGTTCTTTTAAAATTGTTGAGAAGATTAATGATAATGCATATAAACTTGAGTTGCCTCTCGAGTTTGGGGTTAGTCCCACATTTAACATTTCAGATTTAAAGCCATACTTGGGAGAAGAGGATGAGCTTGAGTCGAGGACGACTTCAATTCAAGAGGGGGAGGATGATGCAGACATCACTACCTCGGATACACACAACAATCCTCCTACGGTCATTCAAAGACCGATAACAAGAGCTCATGCGCGACAATTGAATTTAGAGGTGAGTTCGTTCCTATGTTCTTCTTTGTATGAATTCGAGAATAGATTGCTACGTAATGATTATATTGTGATTAGGAACAATGAAGGGGACAAGGAGACACTTGGAGAAGGACTTAGAGCCATGGAGGATCATCGAGGACGTCCAAGTCAAGGTGGAGGCCCAAACCAATTCGACCTCGGGTGCAATTCGGAGTCCAGAACCAGTCTGCACTAAAACGGGCACCCAGGTCTCATACGTGCTCGGATTGGGGCGTTCTTTATATGGATGGAAAGCTAAGAAGACAACCTTTCCAATGGTTTTGGTCCCACATCCAAATTCTTTCCGAGTCAATGGGAATCGACCGAACAAGTTGACATCCAGAATCTGTCCCGGTGCCGTGTCATCGTATTTGGGCCTTTGGGCTGTGTATCGTGTTGGAACCCATTAGGGTTGCGTCGAGAGGGTGTTGCATGACCCTAAACTCTATATATCAGTACCGTCGCCATCTTTAGGTTTTTGGGTTTTGCTTAGATTATTCTGTCGAGAACAGTTTCGCCGCTAGATCGGTTTGTAAGACCCCAACTCGTGAGCTTAATCATTTATCTATAATTTTGGTTGTTTTCTATCTCGTTCTTCTGTGTGTTCTTCGATTGGCAAACATGGATTAGTCTTCTCGGTGAGGTCATGCGCGTTTTGACACGGGTGATAACCAGAGGAGACGTGGTGCTGCGATTGCGGGGCTCAAGAGCGTGCGTGTTCAAGAAGCGGATCGATTTGTGTCACAACTCCGCCCAAATCGTTGTTTATCAGAACCTTTCGGAAGATCGGGAACCCTAGTGCACATCAGCTGGTGTGTATCAGTGGGCCCATCCATCGGATGGGTTGGCTATGGTTCTGGAGGAAAGGCCATGGTGGACTGGCGGTGGGAGGAGGATAAGGTTTGAGATTTGAGGATTTTCATGCTAGGGTTTCCTGCATATAAATGGGCCAAATAGACTTTTGAACCATGAAGGAGGTTAAACATTGAATGCCTCAAGGACATGGGCTAAAACATTTTCGGGTTGGGCATGGGTTACCTGCGGGCGAAATATAAAAGAGTTAATCTAAGAAATGCCATTGATGAGCGACTAAATCCAAGAAATGCCATCGACAAGTGTGAGTTTCAAGAAATGCCATCGTATAAACAACTTTGTCCCAAAAATATCATCGCCGTTAGGGTTCCGTCTATCCTGTGCCGTTAAGTGTTATAGGATGAACATTGTATTTAATGGCACGGAATGGACGTACCCTAACGGCGATGGCTTTTTTAGGACAAAATTGATTGTACAATGGTATTTCTTGGAACTCACACTTGTTGATAGCATTTCTTGGATTTAGACGCTTGTCAATGGCATTTCTTGGATTATCTCAATATAAAACCCACCTGCGGCCACTAAATTTGTAGGTATCATGTCAGGCGTGTCCACGGGCAAAAAAAGATGCCGACGCCCGTGCCCATCAGGTTGGGTATCCGCGATACCCAAACCCATGGGCATTACTGTCATCCCTAGAGTTTACATACAAAAGTTTATACCTGTAAAGTGTGTGTGTATTTGAGAATATACTGAATGATGAACTTGTGTGATGTGTGCTGGATAAACTGGTTTGCTTCGGTTAGTTTCACTTCCATAATTATCTACTCGAATGCTTATTATTATTGGTTGTGTGGTTCTAATATTCGAGTTCCGCTTCATATTCAAGTTCACGATTTTATTCTTGTTTCATTATTTTGGATGTTCTATTCAAATTATTTAAGTGCCATGCGTTTTCATCGGAGTATAATTTGGTTCTTTATTCATGATCCTTGAGAAGTGTTGACCGTTTATTTGGTTCATTATTCTTTTCTAGTGTTTTTTTAGGAGCTAGGGTGGTTTGGAATGTGTAGATTATATCTCTATTGATAAGTGGTTTTGAGTATGTTTTGACGTGGCACTCGAGGTAAGTGGTTACCAGTGGTGTTATACCACACCCATATGTAGGGACATACGCTTCTCGTAAAGCTCGATAACAAATATATATGCATATGTGTCATCGTCTGGTATGTCTGAGTTTATCAATAGCTGCAGCCATCGGTAGCTTCCGCTAAATGGACTAACTTTTGTAATTACAATAATTACAATATAAAACATAGCTCTAATTCACAGATAAATTACTGATAATTAAAAAAGTGGAACGAGGGTAGTCAGACTCTGCAGCCGCATTTGCAGCATTTACATGGTGGACACCTTGGATCTGTGGCTCCATCTATGGCTGCTGAAAAAAAAATGCATCTTATAATTAAAGAAAAAGAGGACTTCTATACATAGTATGAACCAAGGATAAAATTACCACATTAATCTAAAAGAATATCTAAAATGGTAATAGTTGCGTAGTTAATTATGTAGATTTAAATAGAATATTACGTATGCAAGAGAGAATATATATTGTCAAATTAATACGTATCGCAGTACCGAAACGATGATTAGAAATAGGAAAAAAGTCCAAATACCCCCCTAAATTTTAGATGGAAGTCCGTCTAGCACCCTGAACTTTGAAATCAGATATTCAACCTCCTAAACTTTACAATGCAACCGTCTTAGAGGTTATATAAACGATATTATAAAGTTTAAGGGGTTGAATATCCGGTTTCAATGTTCAGAATGCTATACGAACTTCCATCCAAAGTTTAGGGGTTATTTGGATTTTTCCTTAGAAATATAATTACTCAAAAATTTAAACAACATGAAAATAATCCCATTTTTTTTCATCTAAGCACATACAACCCCCTAATTCAGAAGATGGGCACTATTGTCTGCAATTCTAATTTTAATCAAACTAGCATGCAAAAAGCAAATGGCCCATTACCATGTATCTCTACAACCTGTTGTTTTTGTTCTTACTGATGCGCCGTTGCAATGTAAAGCAAATAAAAATTGTTAGCGCAACACAGATTATGATTTTGACAATATGATCTGGCAAATGGATTATATATCAAGTCAAGCAACATTTTTTTTGGTGGATTATGACAGCGAAAAGGCGCAGTGGAGGTCAAAGGAAACTTCGACTGACGTCAAGACAACACGGTGCTCTATGTCGTAATGGTTGATCTATCCATTTGCAAATGGTAATAGTGTTCAGTCAATTAGTCCTAAAATAAACGACCACTGCTAGCTGATTGCACAGAGCATCCTGATTAGAAATAGAATTCCAGACATTATGTGCTCTTATTTGGAACTAGATGGGTACCCTGCGTGTTGTTGTGGGAGAATTGTGTGATAATATAACAAATACGAGTTCTAAAATTTTTTTTTATACCTACTATATGATTTTTTTTCATGTGTTTATATATTTTTGTATCTTTATCAATTATCCATAGGTTATAAATGATTGGGTTGTATAGTGTGCCTTTTGGGGGAAGATATGTAATTTACACCATTGATAAATTATCCAAAGGCTAAAAACAATTGATGTGATGTGGCTTCATGAGAGGAGAGAATTAGCATTAATTATATTTAGTGTGGATGAACTTTATAGATATATAGGATTAGGAGGATGAATATGATTAGACAAAAAAAGGGGAAAATAACTATTACTGAAAATAAAATTCTCCTATCTTTATCTTTATATTTACCTACTTAAAAAATAAAATAAAGCTGCTTCCAACGATTTTTTGGTTCGTCCGTCCATGGTCCGTGTCCCGTTTGGTGGCCTGTTTGTGTTTTCTTGTTAGGTTGTCCAAACCTTGCTCGACATCCACGCGCGTACATGAGTCCGATTGCCGAGCGGCACTGGGAAAGGGAGGAGGAGGACGTCGCGGGCTCCTTTTGTTGCCCATAGTTGAAGGGAGTGGCACCGAGAAGGGGAGGAGGAGGTCGTGGGCTCCTTTTACTGCCCATAGGGGAAGGGAGTGGCACCGAGAAGGGAAGGAGGAGGTCATGGGCTTCTTTTATTGCCCATAGAGGAAGGGAGTGGCACCGAGAAAGGGAGAAGGAGGTCGCGGGCTCCTTTTAAAGCCCATAGGGGATGGGAGGGAGGCACCATGGAGCACGGACGTCGCCATCAATGGCATTGTTTCACCGGAAGGAGTAAAATCATCGGTTATGGGAGATTAAAGACTCGATTGAGCGAAGAGAATTAGGGGAAATTGTACCCTCAACTTAAGAAACTGATTTTCGCATTCAACGGAAGAGGAAATGCTTGGGGAGACAGTGCAAGGGTTCGTTGGAGAGGAGAGAGACGGCTGGCTGGAGGTGGAAGATGGTGCTGCAGCATCCTGGGCCGGCTGGGCTGCACCCAAGAGAGGGAGGGGAGGGAGGCCTCGGCCTACTTGGCGAGGCGGGCCGGCGTGGAAGCGTGGCGGCTTGAGCCGGCCGGGGAGCGACGTGGGCCGAAGAGAAGGAAGAGAGAGGGAGAGGGAGGAGAAGAGGACTTGGGCGACGGCTGGAGGAGAAAGAAGGGAGGGTTATGGGCCGCATTCGACTCAAAGAGTGGGAGATGATTATTGCTGAAGAGAAGGAAGGGAGAGGGAGAGGGAGGAGAAGAGGACTTGGGCGACGGCAGGAGGAGAAAGAAGGGAGGGTTATGGGCCGCATTCGACTCAAAGAGTGGGAGATGATTATTTTTTGGTTTTTCATTTTAATAAACTTTGAAATTTGTTTTTTCTTTAAAATTGTTTCTTGTGCTCTAAACATGTTTGACTATATCTTTTAGTATTTAACTGTTACTTCTAAGCACAGGTATTTTGCTGGTTAGAAGAAAAAAAAGGAAATGACGTGAAGTCTTATTTTGAAAGGTCGGCATGGGGATTAGTCTATTAGAATCCCCTATCGCAACATGGAAGTCATCTTGCCGTATATGCCTATTATTATATCTCCTTCCTCCGTAAAATAAGAGATATTGAAGAGGTAAAATATTTTTATTTATGCACCGAATATAGGTGAGAAGATAAATATCAAATTATTAGCACAAAATTTAACTCTAAAGTCATCTTGTTTTACGAATTAATAAACTCAACATGGTTTTCGCTCTTACACGATTGTTAAACTTATTATATTAGATGAGTACTTGCTCAAATGGTACAATCTTATAAATATTCTCAAACAAAAACAGTTTGAGACGATTTGTCATCTTAGATACTCCCTCCGTTCTAAAATATAAAAACCTAAAACCGAATGGGACATTTTTTAGTACAACAAATCTGGAGAGGCAACCTTTCCAAATTTGTTGTATTATGAAATGTTCCATCTGGTACTAGATTCTTATATTTTGGGACAAAGCGAGTAGTTCTTATCGGACCATGAAGAGCCCAGTAGAAAAGAAAATCTGTGACGATTTACAGAACCATCGAATATAAGATGTGAAGGACGACTCTGTGTACTCACCCGATGAACCTGATGCCGCGCTTCTGACAATAAGCATAACGATCTCCATCGTCACAAATATAAGAAACAGGCGGTATGTAAAAGCCATGATCAAATAGGGGAAGAAATGAATATCTCCGCCTTCACCGCTAGCTTAATCTTTCTTCATTGTTCTACATCCTGCTAGTTTCCGTTCAATATAAAGGGTGTGAAGAACTAATATAGCATGAAGTCATCACCGAACAAAATTTTCAAACGCCAGCTACCTTCCATGTATAATATGTGATGTTTTTCTCCGTGATCTAATCTGTTCAACGCCCTGGTCGACCCGTTACTGGACGTATTAAACTTAAAGGCCAAAGAAGTTTCTTCGAAATATTAAAGCGTTACAGTACAGCTGAGAACTCACTGGTAAAAAAGGGTTTTTTTGGCGGACGGCCCAAAAGGGGTCTTTGTGTGCGGTAGGGCTAGCCGCATGCACCAAATGGTATGTGAAAATCGCTATTTTTACGTACGGGTGCACATGAAAATTGGATTTTCGCGTGTGGGTTCTTATGCCGTCCTGAAATTTTTATATTTTGGTCCTTTTTGAAAACTTATTTTACAAATGGACCCATGGAAAAACTTAAACCAGAAATGGTCCCTTTTGGGGCGCCAGAGTGGTTGGCGCCGTCCCCAACATGGCGGCGCTAGCCACCATGGCGCCGTGCCCGTGCCACCGTGGCAATAGGGCCGGCGTGTAAGGGTGATGTGGCAAAAGAGGGTGCCAGCCACACTGGTGCCGCCCCCTAGCACGGTGCCAGGAAGGCTGGCGCCGCCCTCTTCTCGGCCCCCTTGGCCTTCTGCCTCGGGCGAGAGGCTGGCGCTGCATCCCCTAGTATGGCGCCAGGGTGGCTGGCACCGCCCCCCGCCCCTCTCGGCCCCCCACATCCTTCTGCCTCCGCACGTCTACTCGCGTCGTCCCTCCTAGTGCGGCACCAGTATGGCTGGCGCCCCCCTCCCAACCTCTAGGAAAACATAGATTCCAAGTTCACAAGTCCACGACAATACATTGCAAATTCACAGTTCATAGGTCGCAAACATCTGAACCAATTCACATAGGCAACAAGTCCATCACATAGTCCAATTTCACAAGAAACATATAAAACAAAACTAGTCCATCACATAATCATATAATCCACAACTCCATCACATAATCATATAGTTCACAAGTTCATCTCATAATCCACAAGTTCATCTCATAATCCACAAGTTCACAAGTCCATCACATAGTCCATAAGTTCACAAGTCCATCACATAGTTCATAAGTTCACAAGTCCACATGTGCAATACACAAGTTAACTTTCTATAAATCACTTCTTGCGTTGACGCCGAAGAGCCTGCGAGCCCGGAGTGTACCTAAATTTAAAAAACCAATGTTTACAACATTTACAAATTGAAGCGAGGCGAGGGAAATCAAATAACATATGAGAATGTCTTAGAGGTACCTCTTTTTCTCTGCCCGAATGGATCGCAAGTTGTATTGGGTGGGTTGCGTTCCCTGAGGAGCATCAGGAAGCTACAACATGTCTATCTCCTCAGCGTCTGGTGCGACATAGTCCTCATCCTCCTCCTCCTCGTCGTTGTCGTCGCTAGGTGGAGCCGGCGCCTTCCCCTTTCCCCTCCCTTGCGGAATGCGTGACGACGACGAGCCACCAATTTCTTCACGCTCTTCTATCCTGATGTACTGTCAAGCGATACTTGGGCACGCGGATTGAGGTAGTGGTGGTGGTAGTCTCCGCGGTTGGTACACGTCGTCCAATCCAACCGACCTGCAACCTAATCTTGCTGCAAGTTTCTGGCACGTTTGACGAACTTTCTGCATTTAAAAAAAAACAGTTTGTTAGGCATAACTCAAGTAATGCAAAGTGCTAAATCAATTTTACCTCTAAGGCATTGCGGAGTGTGTTCTCCTTGTCCTCACCACCCCTCGGAGCTTGGAGGGCATGCCCCATTTCATTCACACTCCTCTAAGGAGCTCTCTCGACTGAAAGCGTGAGAAGATATATGTTAGGGTATTGTCTCGATTCATCAGTTATGCTCTAGCCCATAACTGTTATGCTCTAGCCCCCAGTCTTTCACCTTCTTTGTTCTCACCCTGTCGCACTGTGATGAAAGCAAAGTGAGCATCGACAAGGGTTAAATGGTACAAAGTTGAACATTGACAATGAAAGCAAACAAAGATAAGAAATATTTACTTGTGTAATTCAACTCCAGTTGAGATGTCCTCAACCGGCCAATCTTGTTTCTTCCCGAACTGTCGCATGGCACGGTGTGGAAGGTGGTATTCAACTGCCTAGAAACAAATCAATGGGCACTGGTACATGAAGTAGTCAGAGTCTCAATTGCACAGCGAGTTCAGGGTCGAGCTTGAAGCCTCATTGGTGTGGTATGGTAACCACTCAATCTACAAAAGTTGAAGAGATGTCGTAGGTTAGTATCTCAATTATAGAAGTAAATGTCGAACTAGAAGTGATATTGGAAGTAAGCAGTCCATCTCATTGACATAATGCTTGTATGCCACGTCCCGGAGAGCATGTGCAGTGGCAGTACTCTCAAACAGGTAGGCCACTGTCTTCTGCTCATTATAGGGCCAAGGAGTGAAGCTTTGCCTCCACTTAGGCCTTCCAACCGGTAGTCTTAACCACATCCACATCTGAATAAATAGCACACAACCACTCATGTTGGATGATGATGCCTGACGACAACAGGCTTCACAGAGTTGTCTATATGTCCACGCCAACACTGCTGAGCCCCAATTGAAACGGCCCAGATCACCAAGGTTGGCGACCAAAGGAAACCATATCGCCGAAGCAATGTCACCCCCAGCATCAGGAAATAGAACCCCTCCCAACAAGTGCAAGATGTATGCAAGGGCATAGCACTCAACACGCCATGGCTCAATGTCGTCGTCAAGATGTGAGAAGTTCTGGCTCAGCCAAGACAGGGGTATTCCATTCTGCTTCTTCTTGCCCCCTTGCCCCTGCTCAATGTTGAGTGGAATGCCAAACAGCTGCTCCACTTGTGCAGGCCATCCAGGATTCTCTGTCCTGCTCGTCACCACATGCCCCCGTAATGGGAGTGCCAAGATCATAGCCATATCCTGTAGAGTGATGGTCATCTCACCACTGGAGAGGTGGAAGCTGTGTGTCTCAGGCCTCCATCTGTCCACAAGTGATGTCAACGCAAGAGCGTTGAACACTGGCATTCCTCTGCTCACGACCAAGGCCACCCCGAGCAACCCGGCCGCCCTTAGGTACGAGATGTACCTATCGTCGAACACCGGGGGGGCATGAGCTCTAACTCGGAGTGGTTGAAGTACCTGCATTAGCAATTGTAAATCAATTATTTAATATAATGTCAAACACACGCTACCGATACTTACGTACAAGTGAATCAATGCCGATTCATACCCTCCCCGCCTCGATCGCAGCCCCGCGATAACGGGCCTCGTAGTACTCCTCCAAGGCTGGGTAAGTCGGCGGTTGTCCCTCCTCGGCCATCCTACATGAAAAAGTAATAAATTCACCGTTAGTTACCAACATGACATAACTGAAAAGAAAATGAATGCGAGAATCCAAAATAAATAAATAGACATTAATTATACAAGAATAAAACATGCACTGACTTAAGTAGGAAAACAAAAGATTTACCTCCCTAACACTTCTATTTTTTTTGGACTTCTTCTTTTTTGGACGCTTAGGACACTTAGGTTTCTTGTGACCCTCCTAGTGACACAACGAGCATCTATTTTGCATCGGCAGAGTATCAAGTTGAACACCTGAAGGTGGTTTCCTTCTAGAACCACCAAGACCGGAGTCCATTTCGTTCTTGAATCGCTTCGATCTCCTCTTCCCTCTTGTTTTAATCTTCAAATCTGGGTCAGCAACAAATTCTTCACCATCGTACGGTGGCCACTGTGTGGGGTCGAGGTATGGCTCAAAGCGACTTGCCCATGTGTTCACAACGGCTCTTGAAGAGAACTGATACGTCATTCGGTTGGGAGATTCCTCATCAATTGCATGAATGAGATAAACGTGCATGAGATGTGAGCAAGGCATATGGTAGAGCAATGGCCTTTGGCAAGAACATGAGTTCCCCTCACCTTCAACTGTCTTCTCGTACCAACTCAGTCTTGCTTGCACCCCCTCCACGATGAGAAGAATATGTCACAAAATTCTTCTCAACGTAATGATAAGAAGGAGATTTGTTTAGATCCAAATTTTCTACGGTACGTACCAACTTTGATGCAAACACCTCGAGAGATCTAAACTGAGACTCTTTTACCAAATCAAAGTAAACTTCCCATTCCAACTGACCTATCACATTTAATATATACTTATGCCCTTGACCAACATCATATCTCCCATGAAAATGAATCTCCACATTATTCTGGGTCCATCCAAGAACTTCTTTCACTCGTGACCTTAGTTCATCTAGAGTTAGGTGGGTGGGAAACAAAATGGTCTTCAATGGCATATCTTCAAATTCAACATGTGCATCAACATAAGGTTCCACCACTCTACCACCATAGTAAACACGAACAAGTCTATCCATCTACACCAAAAAATCAAATGTAACTTTGCAACAAAAATTAAATCTTCCTTCCTAAACATAGTCCAAACCGACATATTATAACCAATGGATAACTTAAATTGTCCCAAAGCTACTACTCTACAAAAAATATTTAATCCACCTACAAATATCAACAAGTTTACTAGTGCATTACACATCGAAATATTACAAATACTCTGTCATACAACCCAATCTAGTTCTAATTAACTATAATCAATTTCTATAATGCAACCAAAATTTTCTCCCCTTCATATAATTAATGGTTAAAAGTTTAACCTATAGGCTATAGCATCAAGTCCATCAAATTAAAATTACTTTCATGCCTCAACCCTAATTTTTCATCCATCCATCCAACCAAACCATCCAAAAATTAACATTACCACATATATGGTTCAAAAAATCGTGACACCAATGAGTACATTGCAAACATATAGCACTACAACAAGCTAATCCCAAGAACAAATGCTAAAAATCATAAATTTGGGCAAAAAAGGGGTTCTAGGGTTACCCTCCGATCTACAAATTCAACCAATAAAAATGAAAAAAAGAGGGGGGAATGGAGGAGTCTACCTTTCTCTTCGATTTCCACAAAAAATCCCGCGAAAAACGAGTTCAAATTGAGTGGATTTGAGGTAGAGAGGTGAGGGGGAGAGAGAGGGAGAAGAACAGCAGCTCGCTGCTTGGGCTAGGACTTGGGCGAAAATGGGAGTGGGGAGGAGAAAGGTGGTGGGGCCCACGGGGTTTAAGGTCGTGGCCCACAGAGGAGGGGCGCGCCAGCCATGCTGGCGCCGTCATATGCGGGGCGGCGCCAGGGTGGCTGGCGCCCCCATTCTGCCCAGTCAGCATTGCCACGACAGCCATAGTGCCATGGTGGCACGGGCGCGGCACCATTGTGGCTAGCGCCACCATGTTAGGGGACGACGCTAGCCACTCAAGCGCCCCAAAAAGGACCATTCCCGGTTTAAGTTTTTTCAGGGGTCTATTTGTAAAATAAGTTTTTAAAAAGGACCAAAATGTAAAAAATTCAGTATGCCGTCCACATGCAAAAATAAAAGTATGAAAAAAACAAAAAATCATGAAACCCTAGCCCTAGAAGCCACTCACTACTAGAAAAAAGCATTTTTTTTGCAGACGTGAGGTTTTTTTTTCCAAACTAGGTATGACTTTTGGAGCCAAATGGCTGCCTACCAAAATATAAACTAGGGTGAAGCTTACCGTCCGCCTGCAAAAATCAATTTTTCCAGGTGGACCACTTAAGAGGTCCGCTTGCGAAAATACCTTTATTTTCACAGGCGGACCTCCTAAAATTGATTTTCGCAGGCAGAACCTTATGTGGTCCGCCTACAAAAATCATGCCTCCTGGAAAAAAAAATCTAAGTCCTATCTTTATCTTCTCATCCAACATCTTATCCTCTTCACCACTCATTTCCCTCACCCTCCTCTCTCTCTCTCTCTCTCTCTCTCATTTCCCTCCGGCTACCTCCCCTCCTCTCCTAGATCCAGTGGAGGGGAGGGGCGTCGGCGGCAGCGCCGGCGGAGGGCGTCGGCGTTGGCACGGCCAGATGGGAGGTGCGGCTCCCTTCCCTCTCCTCTCCCTTAGCTCTACTCTGCTCCGCCGCCGGCCGCGATGACGATGAAGCCGACTGCGACAACGGCGCCGCCTGGATCCACCGCCGCTGGGATCTAGGGAGGGGAGGCAGCGGCGCGGACGGAGGGGGGCGTCGGCTTTGGCGTGGCCAGATGGGAGGTGTGGCTCCCCTCCCTTTGCTCTCCCTCAGCTCTACTCTCCCTTCGCAGTCGGCCGCAACGACGACGATGACGCCGTCGCCACCGCCGCTTGGATCCGGGGTGAGGAGGGGAGGCCGCCATCAGCTGGAAGGGGAGGCCGGCGGTGCCACCACGGGGTTGGGGTGGTGGCGGAGAATTTTTTTTTGTTCGCTAAAAATATTTTCGCAGGCGGGTGGATCTACCGCCGTTTAGAATTGATGCCGCCTACCAAAATGATTTTCTTAGGCGGACCGCTGGGCTGCTTGCGAAAATCATCTATTTTCGCAGCCATTTGAGTACAGGCGGTCCTTTCCCCCGCCTGGAAAAACTATTTCTGGCCACCTAGAAAAAT
Source organism: Oryza meridionalis (assembly GCA_000338895.3). NCBI lineage: Eukaryota > Viridiplantae > Streptophyta > Magnoliopsida > Poales > Poaceae > Oryza > Oryza meridionalis. The sequence goes on from CM002533.2 coordinate 11,897,244, forward strand.
GATTTTTTAGTAGTGACTGTCGCCGTCCTCGTCATCGCCATCGTTGCTTGAAGCCGCTACCGTTGTTTTCACCATCCTTGTCCTCGTCCTTCTCCTCGTCGTCGGGCGTATGGGCAGCAAGATCCGCACGGGAGAGGAAAGGGGTTGGATCCGCGTTGTTCCGCTCCTCATGTCGCTGCCACCGCGCCATAGGGGTTGGATCCGTCACAGCCAAGCCTCCCTAGTGCCGGATCCACCGCCGCCAAGCCTCCCCACCACCAGATCCGCTAACGCCATGCCTCCCCACCACCGCCGCCAAGCCTCCCGACCTACACCAGCGAACGGCCCCTCTCAAGGCTAGCAGGCCGTGGATCTGCGAGGGAGGCGACGAGGCCCGTCCGCTGTCACCGTCGCTGACCTCCTCCACCGCCGGATCCGCCCCTGTCATGGTGTTAACGACGAAATTCGGTAAATCATGCATCGGCCGAAGAGGATTTGGAAGGAAATCGACAATCACAGAAACAGATCAAGAATCGGCTTCGAACTGCGTCGGCTACGGTATGATCGGCTGATACCGAATCGAACAAGAGAAGCCGATGTAGCCGATTCCGACAAAGTGATGTTGGAATCACTATTGGATTTGGTTGGTGTGCTTCATGAGGATTGCCACGTGTGGATTGGGTCCGAAGAAGGCAATTGTATCTATTAATTAGGAATATTTTATTAGTTTCCTTTTATCTTTAGGAAGGTGTGTTTAGTGTCCTATAAGGACTTTATCTTTTCCTTTTATCTTTAGGAAAGTTTCTTTCTTGTCTGACAAGGACTTGTATCAACCCATGGGTATAAATATGTACACCCGGGGTCTACGTAATCTATCTCCACGATCAATATAATTCGGCGCATCGCCACTCTTTTTACTTCTACTTTTGTTTTTACGTTCCGGTGGAACTTGGCACCCGATGCGGGGCTGCATCGTCTTCGATCTCCGGTGAAGGGATAAGTCCAATGTTCCGTCGGTCCAGGCAATTGTATCGTCTATGTCGGCGTCATTCAAGGCTGCATCAGTACATTTGGCCTCTTGGATTGCTCTAGTTTGGATGATATATTTGCCTACCTATTTATCATATGTCTCTGTTAATCTAGTCTTAGCATATCAATTTAGCTCTATCGGCTGCTTCTCGTTTTAGGGTTTCCGCCAGTATCAGCTAAATCGCGTTGCTAGAATAGATTAGCTTAGTCATCTACCACCCTGAAAACTCAGTCAATGGCTTGATTGTCTAGATATTATGTTTCTTTTCATACTTAGTGCTGCATCAGTTAAGTTTGATCTACTAAGTCGTGCTTAGAACCATCATCTCTAGCCTGCTTCTTGATTGCCAATAAGAGTTTCATCGGGGTTTCAGTCGGTGAGTTATCTGGACGTTGCATCGGCTCATAAGGATTGCATATACATATAAGTTGGATTTAGCCGATGACAACAAATGTTTCACTGTTTAATCTAATCTTGTGGATTTTATGGCATCGGACCTCCAGCCGATGTATGCTTTAACCTTCGGATCAGTGCTTATTATATATTGTTTCTAGCCGACTGGTTTCTACTGGATTATATTGCTATATTACATCATCATCAGCCGATTTCCTTTATATCATTATCTACATTGGACATATAGCCGATTGCTTAAACCCTATCGCTGTCGGCTGGTATCGGCATCGGCTATTATCAGCTATCGGCTGGAACTACTCCATCGGCTTGTCAGCCGATCGGCTGTTTTGATCTACTATTTGCATATCTTGTCAGTTGCAGGATCAAACTGACTGGCACGTCCGCATCTCATCAAGATTTGGACCTGCACAGGACCTAAGCAGATCTCCCAGGCCGGTGTGTTCGATTTTTTCGTCAACACATGGCTAGCCGGTTGCGGATCCAACCTCATCGTTGACCTGGCATATGAAATAGCAAACACAAATATAAGTCCCAAAATGCCGATAGTAAGGAAAGGAGATCGTCGATGAAATAGCTTGATAGTCAACTTCAACGTAAGATATGCTCGTCAAACCCCTATAAGGTAGCGACTGAATGTGTTACATATGCCAGGGGACTTGACTCAAAGTGCTAAATTTCACTATCATCTCAATTGCTCAAAACCGTTACTCATGATCAGCTAGCCCAAGGAAGTTACTGGCATCACACTTTCATCTTAGCCAAGATATCAAAACTCGTTCAACTTAGAAACCACTAGATACATATACCTAAATCATATATATACGATTGACCAGCCAATAGTAAAGGTTCAACGGAAAGTATGTATACCTTAGTTAGAACCGTCTTAATGATCAACTGTTCTAGCATCACTCAAACATAAGCAACAAATCTATTCTATCAATTAGCATTTGTGAGTTATGAATTTTCCAAGTTATATGTTAGTTATACGTTATTTAAGTTAAACTTAATTCTTAGTGTAGTTTATATCTAAGTTCTTGTTATCGCCAAAATTTGGTTAGATTCTTTAGTGGATTCGGTTAAGGAATGAGCACAATCAGCCTATGGAAATCTTATCCAGAAGAGTCCGAGTTCAAAAAGGAATCATGGAGACCACAAGATGACAGCTTAATTTATCTATTAATTAGGCAAGTTTTGATTTTAGAAAAGTTTGAGTCATGTCCAATGAGGACTTTATGCTTTTCCTTTTATCTTTTGGAAAGTTTGTTTAGTGTCCGATCAGGACTCGTATCTATCCATGGGTACAAATATGTACACTTGGGGTCTCCGTAAACTATATCTATCAATACAGCTTCGGCACATCGCCACCCTTTTTATTTTCGTCTTTGTTGCTGAGTTCTTGTTTCGAATTGGGCTGCATCAGCTTCGATCTCCGATGAGGAGTAAGGCTTGTTATGGCTGTTTGTATCGGCGGGGCTAGGGCCTCGACACTCTAATCTTGTCGATGTAAGCACCTATTTATAATTTATCTAAGTTAATCTAAGTTGATGTTTCAATTTACCTGTATCGTCTAGATCTTTAGTAGGGTTTTGTTGGTATCAGTTAAATTGTTTCATCGATCAAGATTAGCTAAGGTGTCCACCACCCCGAAAATTAGCCAAAAACTTGATTGTTTAGACTTTATGTTTCTTTTCATCAATTGAGTTTGACCTACTAAGTCATGCTTAGAATCATAGAAACTAACTTGCCTTTGATTGCCAATAAGGGTTTCATCGGGGTTTGTCATACCCGGAGTTTTCCCCTTTCCCTTTGTTTTTAATTCTTTAATAAATCTCTCAAAGAAAACGTTCTATTTAACCTGGAGCAAACCTTAATTTAATAATGCGCGTAATAATCAGAATTGCCATGGGAATATTTTCTAATTATTCATGCTCTAATCCACTAACAGGAGTATCATATGAATATTCAGAGCAGAGGAAGAAACCCCGTTAACCAAATAAAAATTGTCAAGATTCAATCCAATTAATTCATTCTTCTCCCTCCTTTGGTCGTGGACCGTTTTCGGTTCGCGCTCCATCCGCGGTTCACCGTACCATCGTTTCCTTGTCGTTTTCGGCTTTGCCCTGTGTTCGCGGGTTGAGTCCCTGTCTTATTCCAATTCCGTCGCCGTTTTGCTTTCCTTTCCTAAAACGGCACTGCCTCCTTGTCCCCTTCCTCTGCCGCCACCCCAGCCGCGGGCCCCCTCCCTCCGTTGTGCGCGCAGCCGCCTCCACTGCCTCCTTTGCCATGCTATGCCCGGTGCCACAAAATCCTACCACCACCAATAAAAGTACGACGCCCCCTCTGATTTTTGTTCTATTTCCAAGCCGCCCTAACCCTAGCACACCGCCGCTTGCCATTGCTGTGCCACACCGCCGCCTCCCTGCCACCGGATCGCTGCAGCCATCATCATCTCCAGTGAGCCCTCTCCTTCCCCTTATCCCTCGCCGGTATGGTTCACCGTCGAGTTACCTCATCTAATCTAATATATCCGTGTTGCCCTAGTTGTCATCGTCGCCATCCATGTGTTCCCGCCGGATCGCCGCCGTTGTCGCAGCTCCACCGGTCGACGTTGTTTCCCGGTGAGGTACCCTGTTGTTTCATCTCTCTGTTTTGTGTGTCACCGCCACGGTGCCGCCATTGCCGGTGCTTGCCAAGCCACCACCGCTGCCTAGCCGCCGCAGCTGCCGTACTACGCCTGCTGTGCCGTGCTACTGCCCTAGTGTCGCCACTGCCGCGCTACTGCCGTGCTGCGCCGCTGCCGCCGCCGCCGTCACAGCCGCCGTCCCGCGCCACCACACCGCGCCGTGCCGCCGGTGCTCTAGTCGCCCACCTCACCGCAGTTGGCCGCAACCCTAGTCGCCCGCCGCATCCACTGTCGTTGCCGACCGTGTTGCCGCCGCATGCCGCGCGTCTATCGCCGGTGCCACGCGTCTACCGCCACCGCCGCTGCCGTGCCGGCCTTGCCTCGCCGTGCCATGCAGTGTATCGCTGTGTCATCCCGGTTCGGTCAAGCAGAGTCGGTAAAACCCTAGAGTCATTCGGTTGGTTCCGTGACCGACCCGAGCCGCATGTTTTGTTCATCGTATCGGTGGATCGTTTGTGTGGTCTTATGCCACGGTGGGTCGATTCGTTGAGTCGTTGCTCCGTGGGGCTCGTCTACCAGGGTTCTATTCCATTGATCATGTCTGCCCTCGGGTGTTAATGTTAATAATGGAATAAGGTTTCCAGTTAATAGTAATTATACAATGCATATTTTGAAATTCATATCTAAATCATTCGTGCTCTGTTTTAATCCATTCAAGTCTCAGTAAATTCATAAAAAAGTCTAGAATCCATTGAAAATGGTTCCTTTTGTTGTTTCAGTAGACTTATAGCATGTTTGCTTGTGTGCCTTGTTTGTCGTATAGAATCCGGCAGTTCCGACACTCCCGTTTACTTCGAAGTGGTCGCCGAAGTCTCGTTAGCTCAGGAGCAAGGCAAGTCATACGTACATGATTGATCATATTGAACCTACTTTATAAAATCCCATGCTTTCGATTAAACTGCATTGTTTTTATAATGTCATGTGGGATGGATGCCTATTGTACTCAGCATATTGTTACCTTATGCCTTGATAACCCGGGTAATGAATTGATTAGATGATTGGTTTAGGTGATGCTTAGCCATGCTTAGATCAATTAGCACACTATGGGTTTCATTTTAATTTAGTCCTTAATTTAATGATACTGTACCATCATGGTATTCATTTAATTAAACTAAAATATGCTTAAATGGTGGGTTGTGGGTGCATGGTTTTGTTAGTCGCATCCGTGACAATTAAGGACCGGTTCTCGCAAAACCCTGGAAGAATTACCCGTACTTACCACAGGCCAGCATGGGATCTAGGCTGAACTTGGAGTGTAGCTTAACCTAGCCGATGTAATAAGGCAAGGGTGGGCACATTGAGTTGGACGGATCGTGCTGCGGTCTCTGCTGCTTCCGGATTCACCTAGGCACGAGAGTGGACTGCCCGCTGCCTGTTGAGGAGTGTGGGTGAAACATAAGGTGGGTACGATTGGTTAGTGAGAGTTATGTGAATGGTTATGTCACAGTCTCTTTCCGAGGTACCATGGTGGTGTTGAGGCGCATGGTAACATGTTGTGAGGCTGTGTCTTATGGGTAAAGTTGTACACCTCTTATCAGAGTAAAACTATTCAAATAGTCGTGCCCGTGGTTATGGCTGTCAACCAGATTTACCGTGATTAGTCTCATCTTAATAAATGGATGTGTTGAACTGGTTTAGTTCAGGTGGTTTGGTTGGGCCTGTTTCAATGTGGTTAAACGTTGGGCAGTGATGTTTAATATTGATTAATTTATATCTATTGTTTTACTATGTTCAACTAGTGATTTTAAAATGCTTGCTTTTATGCATATCCTATAGCCTTTCCTTTGCTTTTAGCTTGCATCATACCTTCCTGTTGGTATGATTTGTTGAGTATGGTGAGTGGTACTCGGTCTTGCTTTATTTTTTCCCCCTATTTTTTCCCCCAACCTCAGAAACAGATAATTATTCAGATGGAGATTATTTCGAGGATTAGGGTTGTTTCGGACGTTGAGGATGCCTGTAGTTACGAAGGATGCTACGCTATCAAGAAAGATCTTAGTTTAGACTATTCGATCATTTATTTCCACTGCATGTGTAAGAATCATTTGTTAATTTTTTTGTAAGACATGGATCTTTGTATCAATTTGTCGTTTGTGTAATCTGGCTGGCCTTGGACAGAGAATTTAATACACATTCTACTTGAGATTCGGGTTAGCGAATTTCTGGGCGTGACAGGGTTTTAGCCAACGAGTATTTGGATGTTGCATCAACTTACAAGGATTATATACAAGTTTGTTTTAGCCGATTGCAATAATGGTTTCACTGACTATCTAATCCTGTGGATTTAATGACATCGGAACACCAACCGATGTACGCTTAACCTTTGGATCAAGCAATTATTCTATCATATCATTATTGATTGATTGGTTTCTATTGGATTATATTATTATTTTATAACATTATCATCAGCCAATTGTCTTTATATCATTATTTACTGAAGTGTCAGATTCTATATTGGATATATAGCCGATTGCTCAAAACTCTATCGACATCGGCTAGCATTGCTATATCGACTTATTGGCTGATCGGCTCTTATTTGTATATATTGTCAGTTGCAGGATCAGACTGACCGGCACGCCACACATCTCATCAATATTTTAGACCCGCACTGGAGCTAAGCAGAACTCCTAGGCTATTATGTTTGTCGACTTAGTCCGTGCCAAAACAAATCTGGCACCATCGGCCGAGCGCGGATTTTTCGTCAATAGTTTTTAAAGATTTGGGGTACAGCAATAAAGTGTGTGTTCTCCTAAATTCAACCAAGTTGGGTTTCCCATTTTTAGAGCTAGTATCAATTTTACAAGTTATGTGACAAATTGCTGTATTTACTAGCTATACTAAATTGTAGAAATGTTTCTAGTACTATATGTGCTACATTTTAATTCACAGTAATTAAGGTCATAAAATTATGAGTCTAACAAATCTATAATCACTGCATTTGGACTTATAACTAATTCTAGAAGTTTTTATATGATATTTTCTCATCAACGATCAATGAGCAGTACGGGGCCTAAACTCGTCACAAATGTCAAAGATACATCATTGCAACAGAAAGGATAAGGTGAAATTTCCAGTGTAAAACGTCATCGGTCAAAAATGATAGTGGAACTCTTGTACTTCCCGATTGCGTACGAATTTGAGGCAGACATATGTGTTGACTAATATAATGGAATGGACTTCCATTGTCGAGGAAGTTACCACGTAAATTTGTTCTTGCTTTTCTACACTTGAAGTTTCGACTATTTCATAGCTGTGGACAATGACAATTTCCCACGGTAGACATATTTGATGACATAATCCAAAGTAACTATATAAGCTCTACAAATATAGATTAGTGATCTGCCAAAGAAAATACACACTCCATCCCAAAATATATGTATTTTTGGACTTCGAGATGCTACTTTAACCAATAAAGTTAAGATGTTTTAAATAAAAAGAGTTGTATATTATGATAGTTTGTATAATGATAAATCTAGTTTACTTGATTGATATTTTTCATTTATTTTACTATTATAGTTAAAATTAGAATGTTTGACTTGACACTATGATAAAAATATTTATATTTTGGACATATGGAGTAATAAATACGTTTAAAAAAATCCATCATGTTCCTCCAATTAGTTTAATAAAGCATTGATATTCCTTTTTTTATCTAATGCACAAATTGTGTAAGAGGTTTGATAGCACTGTTTACTTTGTGGATTACCAGGTGAAATTGGAAAAAGTTCATGCTTTTCAAGTGAACCATCAGATTACATCGCGTCGCAAAATATCGTCAGACAGCTGTTGGAAAAAGTCTACGTAAGGAGGCAACTGTCGGTATAACTAATAAGGTACTATTACTTATTTTGCTGAAAATTAAGGTCTGAAAGTTTGCATAGTCAACCTATTCCATCTTAATTCAACAAAAGATCTCCGTAATTAAGTCCGTACACACAAACTAGTCATGTTCAACAGGAATGCATTGACTATTTGACCAAGAATATGGCACCATCCAACAATCAACATGGGTAAAAGAGGTATAAACGCCTATTAATATAAATGTCCTAGTCCACTATAAGAATCAAAAGCATCTAAAAACTGAAACCATATTGTCCAAAAATACACACCAGCAAAGATGGCATGTGCAGGTATACACATTGTTGCTCCTCTGGTTGCAGTCGTAGCAGTGCTCTTCTCCCTTACAGCATTAGCAATCGCTGATGAATCCGACAACCAACGGGAAGCTCTGCTCTGCATCAAATCACACCTCTCAAGCCCAAAGGGAGGCGCCCTTGCCACATGGAACAATACCTCGCTCGACATGTGCACCTGGCGCGGCGTGACATGCTCCGGCGAGCTCCGAAAGCCTCGTTTGGTGGTGGCCTTGGACATGGAGGCACAGGGCCTCACCGGAGAAATCCCACCCTGCATCTCCAACCTCTCGTCCCTCGCGAGGATCCACCTCCCCAACAATGGCCTCTCCGGTGGCCTCGCATCCGCAGCCGATGTTGCCGGGCTCCGATACCTCAACCTCAGCTTCAACGCGATCGGCGGTGCGATCCCACAACGCCTTGGTACGCTTCGCAACCTTTCGTCCCTGGACTTAACAAACAACAACATTCATGGCGAGATTCCGCCGTTGCTTGGGAGCTCCTCTCCCTTGGAATCCGTCGGTCTCGCGGACAACTACCTGACTGGAGGAATCCCATTGTTCTTGGCTAATGGGTCCTCGCTCCGCTATCTTTCCTTGAAGAACAATAGCCTCTATGGGAGCATCCCTGCAGCACTTTTTAACAGCTCAACCATCAGGGAAATATACCTTGGAGAAAACAATCTTTCTGGCGCAATTCCACCCGTAACAATATTCCCTTCGCAGATCACCAACCTTGATCTTACAACGAATAGCCTGACAGGAGGCATACCACCATCTCTAGGGAATCTCTCATCGCTTACAGCACTCTTAGCTGCAGAAAACCAGTTGCAGGGAAGTATACCGGATTTTAGTAAACTATCAGCGCTACGATATCTTGACCTCTCTTACAACAATCTTTCTGGAACTGTAAATCCTTCCATTTACAACATGTCGTCAATCACATTTCTCGGTTTGGCCAACAACAATCTTGAGGGGATAATGCCTCCTGATATAGGAAACACACTTCCTAACATCCAAGTTCTCATGATGTCTGACAATCATTTTCATGGAGAAATCCCTGAATCTCTAGCAAATGCTTCCAACATGCAGTTCCTGTATCTGGCCAACAACTCTTTGAGAGGGGTGATTCCTTCTTTCGGCTTGATGACAGATTTGCAGGTCATCATGCTGTACTCAAACCAGTTAGAAGCTGGAGACTGGGCATTCCTGTCATCATTGAAGAATTGCTCCAATTTGCAGAAACTGCACTTTGGTGAAAATAACCTTCGCGGGGACATGCCCAGCTCTGTAGCTGACCTGCCGAAAACATTAACTTCACTAGCTCTCCCGTCAAACTACATATCTGGCACCATTCCCATGGAGATTGGAAACCTATCTAGCATATCCCTACTTTATCTTGATAATAATCTATTGACAGGGAGCATACCACATACTCTTGGCCAACTAAACAATCTTGTTGTCCTTAGCCTTTCACAAAACATATTCTCTGGAGAAATACCACAATCCATTGGTAACTTGAATCAATTGACTGAACTCTATTTATCAGAAAATCAACTGAGTGGAAGAATACCTGCAACTTTATCGAGGTGCCAACAATTGTTGGCATTGAACCTTTCAAGTAACGCCCTTACTGGAAGCATAAGCGGAGACATGTTTATCAAGCTAAATCAATTGAGCTGGCTACTCGATTTATCACACAACCAATTCATAAACTCCATACCACTAGAACTTGGTAGCTTGATAAATCTTGCTTCTTTGAACATTTCCCACAACAAACTCACAGGCAGGATCCCATCTACACTTGGTTCTTGCGTCCGGTTGGAGTCGCTTCGTGTAGGAGGCAACTTCCTAGAGGGAAGTATTCCACAATCATTAGCAAACCTCAGGGGCACCAAAGCGCTGGATTTCTCCCAGAACAATTTATCTGGTGCAATACCGGATTTCTTTGGGACTTTCACCTCATTACAGTATCTAAATATGTCATACAACAACTTTGAGGGGCCAATTCCAGTAGGCGGAATCTTTTCTGACAGAGGTAAGGTGTTTGTCCAAGGAAATCCACAGCTTTGCACCAATGTTCCAATGGACGAGTTGACTGTCTGCTCTGCTTCATCATCTAAAAGAAAGAATAAGCTCATTATTCCAATGTTGGCAGCTTTTTCATCTATAATCTTACTTTCTTCAATTCTCGGATTATATTTCTTGATCGTCAATGTTTTCCTGAAAAGGAAGTGGAAATCCAATGAGCACATGGATCACCCCTACATGGAACTGAAAACGTTAACATACAGTGATGTAAGCAAAGCAACAAATAATTTTTCAGCAGCCAACATAGTCGGCTCTGGGCATTTTGGGACAGTCTATAGAGGTATACTGCATACAGAAGACACTATGGTCGCTGTTAAGGTGTTCAAGCTCGATCAATGTGGTGCATTGGACAGCTTTATGGCAGAGTGCAAAGCATTGAAGAACATCCGTCACCGAAATCTTGTCAAGGTTATAACTGCATGCTCAACTTATGATCCGATGGGCAGTGAGTTCAAGGCTCTAGTATTTGAATATATGGCTAATGGTAGCCTTGAGAGCCGGCTTCACACAAAGTTTGATCGATGTGGTGATTTGAGTTTGGGAGAAAGGATTAGCGTAGCATTTGATATTGCTTCTGCTCTAGAGTACCTTCACAACCAATGCATTCCACCTGTTGTTCACTGCGATTTGAAGCCAAGCAATGTACTTTTCAACAATGATGATGTTGCATACGTCTGCGACTTTGGTCTGGCAAGATCAATTCGTGTTTATTCATCTGGAACTCAAAGTATATCAACAAGCATGGCTGGGCTACGGGGGTCTATTGGGTACATTGCTCCTGGTGAGTTGGTTTTCTGAGCATTCTGCAGAGTATCATTTAATGTAACGAAATTATGATTATATCTCTTATGATTATTATATGGTACTCCTATGTTTTACTGGTTATCTGAACCTTTTTGTTTTCGAACAAAGTAGAGTATCATTTAATACAAAGGACTTAAAAGTATTTTATGATGATCAATATGGTTCATTTTACTGGTGATCTGAACTTTTTGGTTTCAAAACATTGCAGAGTATGGCATGGGCAGCCAAATCTCAACTGAGGGTGATGTCTATAGTTATGGCATTATTCTTTTGGAAATGCTAACAGGAAGACACCCTACCAATGAAATATTTACTGATGGCTTCACACTCCGCATGTATGTCAATGCATCACTTTCACAAATCAAAGACATACTTGACCCCAAGCTTATTCCAGAAATGACGGAGCAACCATCTAATCATACCCTGCAATTGCATGAACACAAGAAGACAGGTATAATGGACATATGTGCTCTACAACTCCTTAAACTCGGTCTGCAATGCTCTGAAGAGTCGCCAAAAGATCGGCCATTTATACATGATATATATAGTGAAGTAATGTCAATTAAAGAAGCATTTTTTGCCACGAGCATTTGACGTTAGGTAATAAATTGGTGTCAATAAAAGTGGAACACTGAAGAACGAAGCACTGCCAAATTTATCTTCCGAAGTTTCTTTACTAGAGCAGTATAAACTACAGATGTTTTTACAGATACAACAGGATACATTTGCACACTGTTATTTGCCGAAGCATTTGAAGCAGCAATTTCTATCATGTAATAAAAATTCTTGTACAGTTCAATGATTTGTTGCCGAGATGCAGCTTGATCTGTTTTTAAAGTACTATTACTAGTAAAGCGTTCACGCCGCGGGAATAAAGAAAAAAATATAAATAGTATTGCATAGTCTATCTTAATTTCCCGTGATTTCGGGGTAAAATTAGGGTTTAGGTAGGGTAAAATTCGGGCATAATCTGAAGGCGTAGCATGCATATGAAATCGGATTTGAGAGAAATCATGTTTACTACTTAAATGTACACTTGAATTTGTTTTATACATTGATTTTCAGTTCCATCTCGATGCAAAACTACGAGGGGTGGAGGTTATTCTCACATGTACGATAAGAGAAATTGCATCAAAATTAAGAGGGCTTAGATTAGCTATGCTAACGTGATGGATATAACAAATTTATTTAAAATAACATTGTAAGTGCAGAGATATACCGACTAAGACAGAAGTTCAAAACTATCATGGACATGCCCAACTAAACCGATGCGTCCCTAAACATGATGAAATTAAAGATAGAATTGAAATATTTGGTAAGCAAATACACCAACCAAACCAGCCCAATCCAAGAGATCGAAACGATGCAATCTTGAAGAACACCAATATAGCTGTTACAATTGGTAGGGCCTACGAAACCTAGGGCTTACCCCTTCGCCGGAGATCGAAGTGATGCAGTCCCACGTTAGGTGCCAAGTTCCGCCAGTGATAAAAACTTCAAAAAGAGGGTGGCGATGCATCGAAAGTTGTATTGATTGAGAGATAATTTACAATGACCCTGGGTGTACATACCATGGTTAGATACTAGTCCTTATTAGACACGACATAGAGTTTCCTAACGATAGAGTAAAAAATGTCCTAATCAGACTCTAAACAATCTTTCCCAAAAATAAAAAGGAAACTAAGTGACTCTGCCTAATTAGTAGATAAATTATAGTGCCATATCCTTCTTGAACTCGATCTCTTCTAGATAAGCTTCCTTTAATTCATTAATTTCCTTAATTGAATCCACCAAAAATCCGACTGCTGGCAATTGATAATTTCCATCGGCCAATTACAGGACTCTAAGGTCAATAGTAACTCTAAGCCGATTACGACTTTGGGGCTTGCCAAATTTTGACACTAACACCATCCATGTATAGTACAACGGATCGAGTCACTGAGGGCTAATAACTCTACTACAGTTTATATGTATATATTGATGGGAGTACACGGATTACAATGGGAGAGTAAGATGACTAATCTAATCCGCCGACTGGAACCTGTCGAGAACGACCCGACAAGATCTATTCAGCGACTAGGGTACTAGCTTCCTCCGAATTGCCCGACAAGATCTATTCAGTGACTAGGGTTACCTCCGAATTGCCCGACAAGATCTATTCAGCGACTAGGGTATTGGCTTCCTCTGAATTGTATTTTGATGTGGCTTTGGCTATGGCTTGTAACTTGATGCCAAGCCTCTCCTGGAGGGAGGGGGTCTTGTATTTATAGTGATGCCCCTCCGGGAGGGGAGGGGGTCTTGTATTTATAATGATGGTCAACTTCTTCTCCAAGTGAAATCAGAGAATTAGAACGGAATATGGGCCTAGACATTATCTTCCCCAACTAGGACTCTGACATCTTTTATTCTGGGAAGATAAATTCCTTCTAGATAGTTGCACTTCCTTAATCAAAGGATACCTTCTTGTGTAACATTAGGTATATGATATTTCCGTATAGCGTAAAACTATGTATAGGAGGTATGTCTTATCCTTGACACTGACAAAATGCTTTTTGATACCATCTGTCCAGGTGGTGTTGCCTGTGATTGGTCAGCTAGGCTTCTAGTGAGTTTTAGCTAGTAAATGATGACCAATTAAGGGACTAATACACTTATTGAGAGTATAAGGGATTAGTATGATGAATAATATAATGATGAGATGATGAAGAAGTAGGAATACAATATGGTTTCATTGTGATGCAAAGCTATAAGTGACTGAAGATGACAAGATGCGGTAAAGGGTTGGCAAGACTTGCCAACATGATGGGCCATGCAGGAGAGAAAGGAAAGCGGAAGCTTGGCGCCAAAGGACTCGATACAGTGGTGAAGGGGCAAGGGCTTGGGGCAACATCGATGGACTGGTCAAGTTCATAAAAAGTCACATGTTGCTAAGGATGAATCTTTATTGAAGAAGTGTATAAGGCAAGGCTTGGAAAGAAGAAGAACAAGATTTCCAAGGAGTTACACTAGGCTGGACAATCTTGGAGCAGAATGATTGTCAAGGAAAGCTACAAGAGCTGGACAATCCGAGAGGGGTCGGATTGCTTGCAGAGATTTACATGACTTAGCTGACAGATCCATGACTCGTCACATACGCAACTTGCGGAAAGGATATTTAGCGATCGATTGCGTGCGGGATCGGACCGCGATCAGATCGAAGTTTCTGTTTTTGGCAACCGCATCCGATTTCCGTTTCCCATAATCCCGCGCGATCAGCCCCCCTATACTCCTCCCTCTTCTCCCCCTTCCTCCTCCCCTTCTTCTCTTTCTACTATAGTACACCACAAATATTTTTTAAAAAAACAAAAGTTAGAAAAATTTATGTATAGAAATACTATATATAAAAAATTTGAATCGGGTATGTAAACTTTTGACTTATAAATTTTGGGTCTATAAACTTTAGGTGTATAAACTTTAGATGTATAGAAATACTATATATAGAAAATATTTGAATTCAAATTCAAATTTGAATCGGGTATGTAAACTTTTGACTTATAAACTTTAGGTGTATAAACTTTAGATGTATGGAAATACTATATATAGAAAATATTTGAATTCAAATTCAAATTTGAATCAGATATAAATCAAATTCAAATTTGAAACGGGTAAAACTTTTGACTTATAAACTTTTAGGTCTATAAACTTTAGGTGTATAAACTTTAGATGTATAGAAATACTATATATAGAAAATATTTGAATTCAAATTCAAATTTGAATCGAGTATGTAAACTTTTGACTTATAAACTTTAGGTGTATAAACTTTAGATGTATAGAAATACTATATATAGAAAATATTTGAATTCAAATTCAAATTTGAATCAGATATAAATCAAATTCAAATTTGAAACGGGTAAAACTTTTGACTTATAAACTTTTAGGTCTATAAACTTTAGGTGTATAAACTTTAGATGTATAGAAATACTATATATAAAAAATATCAAATTCAAATTTGAATCGGATATATAAACTTTTGACTTATAAAGTTTTGGTCTTTAAACTTTAACTTTAGATATGTAAACTTGAGGTGTATAAACTTGAGGTGCATAAATTTACTAAAATAGGAAAGTAATACAATGCCAAAAAGGAAACCAGGTGGAGGGAGGGGGGGAGGGGCGAATCTGATCGCTATCCCCATTGCCAGGGCGATCGATCGCCTATTAGAAGCCCCCCGCAACTTGGCCTCATAAAGTTCCTCTCCGTACCCAAAATTCATGGCAACATCCCTACATGCATATTTACACATCCATTTGAATGCACATTGTTAGACCATAGTCAATTAACCAATACTAAGGCCTTGTTTAGTTCCCAAATTTTTTTCGCAAAAACATCACATCGAATCTTTGGACATATGCATGGACCATTAAATATAGATAAAATGAAAAACTAATTGGACAGTTTGCATGAAAATCACGAGACGAATCTTTTGAGTCTAATTAGTCCATGATTAGCTATGAGTGTTACAGTAACCCACATGTGCTAATGACAGATTAACTGGCTTAATAAATTTGTCTCGCGGTTTCCAGGCGAGTTATGAAATTAGTTTTTTCATTCATGTCCGAAAACCCCTTCCGACATCTGGTCAAACATCCGATGTGACAACCAAAAATTTTCTTTTCGCGAACTAAACAAAGCCTCAATGTAGGCAGCAAAAACTGGGAGGCAATTCCTACAGGTTACTGCAGCTGCTTCCCGACTAGTGCTAGCAGGAAATTCACCTGCCTGTCAAACATGGTGTGCTGCTGTTCATCTTCTCCGGTGTTTTTGGAGCTTCTAAGGAACAAGCTGCCAGGCGAGCTGCATCACATTGTCATCGATGTATGGCTGCAAATCCCACATTTGACAGTAGCCCTCTATCTCCGACAATGGTGTTTTAACCCATAATGCCTTTACAATCTTTTCCTGCAGTGTACTCTAGCTTGAGGGAAAAGAAAAGGTAAGCAATCAAATGAAACTCACTTACATGCAGATCCTTGTGTTGCTAACCTGCATCATGTAATCCAGTTTTAACATATTGTGAACCAGGACAATCACACTTGCAAAAGACACTGCTCTGTCCAGCCAATCTTCAGGCTGTTGTTCATCCTGGTACAAGAAATCTCCCAGTGAGCCTTATTTCAACTAACTAATCCATACAAGACACAAATGAAAACCAGAACTAATGAGAAGCTAATAAGTAATAACACCAACGAGAATGCCCACCTCAGAACAAACATTTGTAAGATTATCATCATCAGGGCAATCATCCGTATTTCTTGAAGAACTCAGACTGGCTGTTAGTGCAGCACTGTAAACATCTTCCTCCAGAAACTGGAGCTCTTCCAGCAATAATTTAGCTGAGGAGAAAAATATAAACTGAAGATGTATTCATAGAAAACTAAGACAGATTATTATGTAGGTTTAGTACTTACAATATTTTGGACACGTGCATGTGAAAAGTGAAAATGGCATGGAACCGAGATAAAATGCAAACCGTTGTATGCTTTGTTCATGCTCCATGATGCTTGGAAGAACAAAAATAGAGAGGAGATCATGGAAAAACTGGGAAAGGCCACACTAGAAATAAAATGATGTGCCAAAGATTACTTCTGTCCCAGAAGGAGTTCACTTCTGTCCAGATTCGTGTAGGAAAATGAGCTTTTTGGGACAAAGGTAGTAATTAATTTCTCCTTATCAATAGTTCTATTACAAATAGCACAAATTAGAAAACACACAAAAATCTTTCTGAAAATATGGAATAACAAAGTAAAATGTTACTATTATGGTATGACTGAGAAAGAGGAGACTACCTTTATTTATATGGTCATTAAGTTTCTCCTGACAAGCATGTACTGCAACAAAAAACTGTACTGTCAAATAGACATAGTTGAAAAAGAATAACGAGTTGTGATAAAAATCATGAAATTGAAAACAAAATATGTAATTAAAGAAAGTTGGTTAATAATCGAAGCAAAGAAGACACCCCACACTTCTCTAGAAGCTGCTGTGCATTAGAATTATTGTTACAACAAACAAAAGGATAATTAACGACCTAGTTCACAGTATATTATCTTTTCTTTTTAGTTTTAGGCAAATTAGAAACACCTCAGGTATATATCATATAAAAACATTCAAGGCTTCAAACTAGTAAAAAAGTTTTTTTTAATTAAAGCAAGAAAATGTTGTGTTTTGAAATTTTTTTATTTCTCCTATAAAAAATTAAGAGGTGCATTCCACAATTACAATGTTCAACTAACTAGAATTGCAGTAAGATGGTACCAATCAAGGTATTCATATCAGCCATTCATTGGTATTGCCAAGAAAACATGATATACAAGGAAATGACTGGTTTGATGTTTGAACAGGTTCAATCTATGGGCACAGTTCATGACTCCATATAATAAGAAAAACTTGAATACTTCATAAGACAGGCAAGACCACTTCAGTTAGAAAAAAGCGGGTGATAAGTGAAATTGTAAAACATAAAGGAATGAAATAAAAAAAGTGTGAGATAAGTTTTGCACTCTTCATGCTAACAATATAGCTTGGTAATTTTATTAGTGAGGTCGGAAAATAAAATATGTAGGAGTTGCATCAGTACAGGATACTGTACAAAGAAATGGTCACGATGGTTTATCTGACTACCACTATATCAGGAAATGAGAAATTAATTTGAATGGAAAGCAATATTGCACAAAGTTTTTAATAATTAGTCATAAAAAAATTGTTTTCATTATAGACGAAGAAACAAGAAATTAATTTGAATGAGAAGGAATATTTCACAAAGCCTTTAATAATTAGTAACAAAAAAGCTGTCTTCTAATATAGACAGAACACCTACAGGTAGCAATAGGATATTTGATGATTGGGCACAGAAAAATGATCTATGACTTACACCAGTTCATGTTCTGGATGTTTTCATCATGATGGGTGCAGCCAGCTTCAAGATAAGACCTCATTCTGTCACTGTAGTTAGACTTAACTATCTCAATTATGGCACCTGACTTTGTGAGGAGCTTTGGTCTCCGAAAATGTTCTGGAATAAGTGGGTGCATTCAAGTTGATTGTAAGCACAAAACTTATCAGTGAGCACAGACATATTTATCAGCATTGTTCAGAAAGATTAGTTTATAGACCAGATTTATGTTCTCCACATTGAGATTCCACATGGAATCGATGCAATAATGTGAGTATGCTAATAAGTAGAATAAACATGAAGCAGGAATCCATGGGCAGGATTTAGATTTGAAGAGTAAATCATTTGCTAGAAAATGATACTTTCAGTACACAATTGCATGGCATACAAGTTTACAACAGAAATTTACTCTGTTAAATACAACATCTGCGATCCAACAAATAGCAGCACAGCTAGGTAGAACTGAAATAAAATACTTCCTTCGTTTCACAATATAAGTCATTCTAGCATTTTCCACAATCATATTGATGTTAATGAATCTAGATAAATATATATGTCTAGATTTATTAACATCAATATGAATATGGGAAATATTAGAATGACTTACAGTGTGAAACGGAGGGAGTACGAGATTACATCAAAAAATGTTGAAATAAAATAATGTAGCAAAATAAATGTAGTTTACTTCAAATTTACCAAAGCAAGAAAGCTAGTATAAAACTTGGCCCATCTAAGATAGGCTTACCATGGGAATTTTACATTTTTCTTATCTTCATCGTAAAACTGAAAGCCCTGGCTTATTCTAGGACCTGAAGTTTCAACAGATCACGACCTGGCCCCAAACTATCAATAGTGGTCAGGAACATGGGGAATCAATAGGGTAAGTAATTATGCTATAGAATTTTAGAAGACTTGGACATGAATCATATGATGGACAATCAGATGAAACCTTCAAAATTTTAGATCCAAAAATAGAGAAGAGAAAATTACGCTGGCTAACATAATTTTTTTAGGGAAAAAGAAATGAACTCACCTACCTCTTGATGAAACTTGAGAAGAACCTTTTTACCTGCATCAACTAGCTCGTCATACCGTGCAACCCTAAAAGCAGCAACAAATTTGCTCATGTATTTTCCATAAATTTGACAGCCACAAGAAATAAACAACTTAATGAAGGTGTCTGCCAGTGTAAGAAAACGAACGAACAAAACTATAAAACAATACCTCCTAGACTCTTATAAAATTAGTATGCATTAATTCGCACCATAAATTGGAAAATATTCACCTAGGAAAATTATTCAAAGAAAACCCTATGTTTGCATAAGAATTAGAACCCTAGGTTTGCATATCTCTATTATTATAAAAATTAAAGATGTTTCTGCGGTCCGTCATCCGTGTGTGAGTCGGTTATAAAAATTGAAGATGTTTCCGCGGTTCGTCATCCGTGTTTGAGTCGGTTTTAATTTTATGCTTTGGTTTTAACCTATATCTCTTCTCTACTATTATAAAAATTGAAGATGTTTTTGCCAGTATTTTAGTACGTCTTCCGTGTATGAGTCGGTTTTTAAGTTTGTTTGCTTTTGGAAATACATATATGTATTTGAGTCGGTTTATAAGATCGTTCACTTTTGGTAATACAGAAGGAATCATGTAAGAAATCTGTTTAAAAAAAACTCGCATGCTAACTTGAGACGATCAGACTCCTAACTGCAGCTCATGATTTTCTAAAAATATATATATCCAAGCGAACTCCCACAGTCAATTTCATCTTAACTAAACCATATAACAATAATAAGATTAAAATAAACTTCACCCATTGCAACGCACATGCATTTTTTTCTAGTAAGAATTAAATATGTGCAAGCAAAGATTTGCAGTAGTCAGTAATTCAGTAGTTGCACTGCTACTATATTAGTTTCAACACCACACAATACACCAGATTTACTGCAAAAGTTATATCAGGACCTCAATGGTTGGAAAACAGCAGGATCGAAATTATTACTTGGTCATGAAATCCAAGAAGATGCGATGAACTTTGTCCTCCACACATGCATCAGGCGATGCCATTCCCGACTCCCTGCTTCCTTGGCCACGACAAGAGCCCCTGAAAATTCAGCAGAAAACCCAAATGCATATAACAGCTCAGCACTCCACCACGAAGTAAACAAATCAGCAGCAGACAGGTTCGAGCCTCCATTCCAGAAAGAAAGAGCATATAGAGATGTGGATTGGATTGCTCATGGCAGTCTGAGCAAACTGTTATTAGTACTAATAAGATTAAACCTGCAAAGAGAAAATGCTTCCAGATCTAGAGGAGGAGTTGAATGCCGTGAACGGGGGATGCGCGGCTAGGTATGGGTGCTCACCGGCGGCGGCAACGCTGCTCGCGGGCGGGATGGAGGAAGGCGACGGCGACGGCGGCGCGGCGAGCGAACACGGGACGCGAGGAAAAGAGAGGGCTACACTGGTCAGTTAGGGTGGGCCGTAAGCGTTATGGGCCTTACACAGCCTGGCCCGGCTGAAACAAACACAGTTTATGAGATTTTCTTTGGGAAAAGAAAATTTCCAAATACTTTTCCCTAAACTTTGATTGAAATTCAAACCTCGAACTTTCAAATTGAACATGAAACCACTAAATTTTAAAATACTATTTATATAATCCCTAAGGTGATTTTGGATAGTGTTTTTTTATCTAATTTGTATATAAGTTAGATGAGAGTTTGATCACATGATATATACATTGAACATATATGTTAAAGATCTCCACTTAATTATTTTTTCATTACCCCTCATTCGCTCTCACTTACAGAACGAGTACCAACATGTATAGTTTCATTGTATGGTATAAATTGATAACCTATATTGATGATATTTAAATTTGTTACAGTAGTTATTTAAAACCACTTGTTTAAGCTTTGAAGAGTGAAAAATCACTGTCCAAAACCATTTCAAGGGGTAATGCAAATTGTATTATAAAATTTAGATTGTTTGGTGTTTGATTTTAAAGTTTAGCTGTTAGACGGAATTCCATCCAAAATTTAAGAGGTATTGTATTTGGACTTTTTCCATTTCCTTTTCATTTTTAAAATTAAAAGACTTGTTCTAATCCAATCAAGCAAAACAACGTATGGGACCCTAAACTATGAATCGAATCATCTCTCACAATGGATTGACTTAAGAAACAATCTGCTTTCAAGAAAGCCATTAATTAATAAACAAACCAAAACGCAAAAGGCAGGGGTGATGTCGAAAACCCTTTTTTGAGAGAGCACTGGTGATCGGCAGGAACATGAAATTCCTTCATGAGTCAGTTAAACGTGTCAGCTGGGTCCTGTACGAAGCTACTGTTGAAAATCTAATCAAAATTCGGCATTATTTTATCTAAAAGTTCATTAGAAAAATCGAGACAACTATGTGCGGCGTGAGTGATCCATTACTTGTGCTAAACATAAAAATGCTAGAGGTAAAATTAGCAGCTACGAACCCGTTCAACACAAAAGAAATGAATGCCGGATTGAAACTCAAAAATTACCCGGAAGAAAAGCTAGTGCTTGGATCACTTTGATCCAGATGCAGTGCAGTTTATCCCACCAACAGAAGGAGCAGTCATGCTGTGAAGTGCTTCCCAAAATCTTAATCGCCCCAGACCTAATGACCATTTTTTTTTTATGTAATGTAAGGCTGGAGTCGCTGTAGCTAGTTTACTACTCTGTCCATTTTGTTTATAATGTATCGGACTTTTACTAAGTTAAATTTTTGTAAGTTATTTGGCCAATTTATAGAGAATAGTAGTAAATTAATTAATTTTAATAAATCTAAAATTGAAAATATTTAATAGTATGTTTTTAAATTTTGTGTTAAAAATGTTGCAGTGTTTTATGTGAACTTGATAAACTTAAAAGAAAATTGACTAGAAAAAATTAAAACATTTTATAATATAAAACTGAGGGAGTAGTTGGTTAAGCGCATGTGCGTAGATCATCGAAGAAAATAATTAAAAGAGAGACGTGTAAACAGTATTACGCAAGTTGAATCTTATTTCGGCGAGCTGTCTTCCAGCTGATCCAGATGCAGATCTATAGGTGATATACACTAGTCTTTGCCAGCCAATTCTAGATGGAAAGGATCTGTACAAGCAAGGCCCATGCAGTTTGGATAGGTCGCACTCGCCGACTTGTACATGCACAAGTTGCATGTAGAATGGACGATGGATTTGGGATTTGAGTTGCTCTTCGTAGTACACCTGCACTGGCACTCAGATTTTCAGGATATATGCGTCATGAGATATCAATACTGAGAATCAATATAATATCACCTTTTTCTTTTCAATACTTTCTTCCCTAAGTGTAACTATTTTTAGCTCTTCAAATTTAAGCAAAATTCGTTATAGAGCATCCAAAGTTCACGTTTTCGTTTCTATAGCATCGAAAGTTACCTGTTCATTTTAATAGCATCGAAAGTTGCTTCCGTTCCGGTTTTCAGCAATTTCGTCATCTGTCGATGGTTTCCGTTTATTTTGACTTGAGTTAACTCAGCCTCACTCGAGAAATTCCCTTTTCTACCCTTCTCTCAGATGCGCTGTCCTCTCTGTTTCTTCGTCACATGGTCGATGCTGCTGCCCGCCCCAATTCGTACGTCGGGAAGACTGAACTTCAGTTGCTTTTAGTGCCAATTTTATTCTTGCAACGATGACAGGTTACTTAGGCTGCGCTGCTTTGCTGCTAGAATTGAAAGAACACACAGAGCTAAGACTATGGCAATCATAAGCCAGCACTTCTCGTTTGATGATCGTGCTGGATGCAATCTGACTGAAGATGACCCAAATTAAAGTCCGCATCAAGTCTCTATAGCCCTCCCCGTGAAGAATCGGACAGGGGTCACTTGCCTGCAATCAATTTTTGCTTGAACTAATCTCAGGTAACAGATCGAACCCAACTAGTAAAAAGCAAAATCACACCAAAGTTGTTACGACACTGCTGACCTTGCTCTGCTCCCATGGCTGCGTGCTGCAGGCGGCGGGGCAGCCGGTGCGGGCGATTGGGCAGCTACCCGCGGACGGGCACTGCGCTAGGACGGCATGACTTTGGTCGGGAAGCAGCAGGGACGGGGTGCGCGAGGTCGCCGCTACCGCTCAATCTGACAGGGATGGGATCAATTGTTTTAGGTTCAAGAAGGGGTAAAAAAAGGAATTTTTTTGTGGCGGGCTGAGTCAACTCGGGTCAAAATGAATAGAAACCATCGTGGATGACGGAATAGGCTGAATACCGGAAAGGAAGGAACTTTGGATGCTATTAAGGTGAATCAGTAACTTTCAATGTTATAAAAATAAAAGCTGTTACTTTGGATGCTCTAAAACCAATTTTGCCTTAAATTTATATAAAAACATAGCTATTTTTATATGTGTTCTTCATCTCAACCAATCACAATTACCTTCTATTTAATTTATCCACATATTTTATCTTTTCAATCAATCGTAACCTTGCAGCATTAAATTGTAGTACCTAAGTTTCTTAATTTTTATTAAAAATGCTTATAGTTTGGACCGATGAAGTAGTGAACTTCTACCTTCTGTATTCTTGTATGTAGTGTACACGCATAAGTTGTAGCAGTATAGAAATACGGATGCACACATAGACCGTGTACGATGGATTCGGGATTGATTTACTATTTAAACTATGATAAATTTTAGGAAAAAATTGCTACAGGACAATAAAAATATAGTCTTTGCTAAGGAATATCGTAAGAACGTGAATTTGTTGAAAATAGTAGAAAAAAGTGGTAATTTGATATAGGACACCATGAATATTAAAATAATATAATGTTCACATAGTTGAGGAGAGAGAAACCACGTCAATTATCCATTTTGCTCTCATATTCTTTCTTCCAATCTCTACACCGCTTTGCCGCCGTACATCACCTGCACACTGGAGGGGCCATCCCTACCATCGCTGGCCATGTCGTCCTCGAAAGGTGGTGACCTCACCGCCTGACCACCGCACGGGCGAAGCGCAAGTGGACGTGGAGCTGAGCTCCCGCTGGGCGACTCGACCTTCCCCGGCACCGTGCCGTTCGGCCCGGAGGCGGCGGTGTACAGCCATGGGCTGTTCGTGATGGCGCTCATCCGCTGAGACCCAGTGTCAAGCCCGTTGCTGCGTCCCCTCTGCCTCACCTCCGATCACGCTGCCTCCGTCACCATCCGCATCTCCCGCCACCCCACGGGCCCCTCTTACGCGTTCCTCGGCTCCATCGTTGCGCGCCCAACGCCCTCTCCCCAATTGTTTAGGAAAGAAATTTGATCCCAGGGGCAAATCTGTAATTTTATAAAAATTCTCTCTCCAAAATAGCAAAAGAAATAAAATAATGTGTGTAGTGTCTACTATCAAATTACCATGTTTTTTAGTGTCCGACCCAAGCATGTACACGTTCTTGCAGTGTCACAGCAAAGACCATGTTTTTGGGTAGGTGTAGATCATTTCGGATTATTTTCTTCATTAGAAAATAAATTTTCCTAAAAATACTTTTTTCTACTGCATTGTTTACTCCTCTATAATTAACTAGACAATTTACAACAGCAATTCGCTCAATAATGCATTGCAAACTGACCCTTACTAGCGAACATGCACTGACACTCAGACTTTTCTCTTAGTGGGAGTATATATATCTACCTCCGGCACTCAAAAAGATATAATTTAGACATTGACAAGATTTCCATTACATATATATCATCGTAACTTTTTCTAACTATATATCTATATACACATTATTTTTTTCATGGTTGACAAATCCAACATTGTTTTTACATGTAAACTGGCCTATATTTTTCAGTATACTATACTTTCATTCAATATCACTGGTACAAAAGTTATTTTTCCAGACGACTCGAAAGAGATATTCGCGTGCGGTAGGGCAACCAGCCCGCACTAAAAGGTTTGCAAGCATCGCAATTTTTGCGTGCGTGGGGCGTACTTGCACACGAAAATCGGATTGTTTATACGGGTGCTTATATTGTCTGCACGGAAAAATAAAAACGAGAAAAAAAATAGAAATCGCAAAAAAAAATCCCACCACATGCCAGACGCCAAGTCCGGCCGCCCGCCGCCGCCACCTTGCGCCAGTAGCCACCGCAGCCGGATCCGCGCGGATTTTTGTGTGCGGCGCCAGACGACAGGCGGGCACACGGGCGGTGGGATCCGAGGGGGGGATGGCCGCTGCCATATCTGGGTGGGGGATGGCCGCCGCAGCTGGATCCGGGTGGGGGCCGGCCGCCGTCGCCCCTCGCCGCCTTCCACGCGTGAGGGAGGGTCTCTCATACTGTGCGCACAACGGCCTCTATCACCCACCATGTGCATGCCAGGTGCCCGTGCGCCCGACTGTCGTCTGGTGCCGCCCGGGAGGCTGTGGAGGAGAGGAGGTGAGAGAGGAGTATGTGGATAAGAGGTGAGACTGTGAGAGAGAGGAGAGAAGATAAGGATGAGTTGAAAAAAATTTGAAGTGTTTGGTGGGAACGAGGAGGTTAGTCAGACTTTTAAGTGGATCGTCTGTGAAAATATATTTTACCGTGCGGTCCCTTAAGAAACTCATGTGGAAAAACTAGACTTATTTTCCCATGTGGCTGTTTAAGAGGACCGTCTGCGAAAATTGAGACGAAAATTGATTTTTTATATGGATCTTTTAAGGAGCCGTTTGTAAAAATAGGAGATCGATTTTTATAGACGTGAATACTTGATCCGTCTACAACCTATTGAAGCTCGTCCAGAAAAATAGCCAACAGATGGAATCATGCATGAAGATAGCAGTCTATACGTACCCAACCTAGCTAGCTAGCTAATAGAAGGAAAAAGGATGAGCATATGCCCCGGTATGGAACATCGTATGCGCCAAAAAAATGCACAACGGGAGCATAGAAATATAGGTGCATGAGCGAGTAATAATCCCTGATTCTGTGGGCGAGAAATTTGATAGGCATGATTTTTTTCTTCCCTATGGGCCGATCTTGGATCAAGATGCTCACGAATACATGATCAGCATATTCTAGGATGGACGAAGTAAATAGACGTCCCGCCGTTAACGGATATATTGACTATCATTTAAATCATAATTATTTGTAAATACGAATATACATGTTAAGTTTAAAACTTAAACTTGAGCGAAAATGTTTCAGAACTAGAAATCTAATTAATCTGTCACTACTACATTACCCATTTTTCCGGGCGGTTGGATAGATTATCCCATGCGGTCGCCCGGCCCGCCTGCAGCTCCTCGTCTGGGAAAATCTTTATTTTCGCGTGCGGGCAGGCCGACCGCACGGGATAATCGATTATCCCATGTGGTCGGGTTATATGGACCGCACGGGATAATTATCCCGTGCGGTGCAGGAAGGCCGACCGCACGGGATAATCTATTATCCCGTGCGGTCAAATTATACCGACCGCACGGGATAATAGGTTACCCCCACGGCTAGCACGTGCTAGGGCGACCGCACGGGATAATTCGTGCTGTCGCCCTAGCACATGCTAGTCGTCTGGGATAACCTATTATCCCGTGCGGTCGGTATAATTTGACCTCATGGGACAATAGATGGAAAATTAGCCAAAAATTGAGCGAGCTCAGTTATAAACATCAAATTAAATCAAATTACATAGAAAGTTTAGTGTTTATAATATTAGAAGTATCCCCCGCGACAAATAAACCTTTTAGTCCACAGCATGTTCCCTCTCCCACTCTCTTAGGTTCTTGAATTTGGGGTTCGTAACAAGTTCGCTATGAGAATCGTGGAACTCTCCTAGATGATTGCAGATGTCGTGACGAATGAACCGGCACAAGTCCGCACACAAGTTGATAAGCGTTTTCTGATGGAACCGGCTTGCGTTATAAGGGATGCTCGGGAGCTATGGAAAGTAAAAGACAAATGATTTGTATTATAGTCAAGTTTAGTGAACTATTTGCAATATCTAAGGAGCATGATGACTTACATCTATAAACTCAGTTCTGTATCTCCCATTGACCCTAAGCATCTCGCACACGTAATAACCGCATAGGTTCGTCAAGCTAGGTTGCTTATAACACTGCATACACAAGTGGACACGTCAGAAGTAAGAAGTGACAATCGTGATGTACGTACCGAATAAATGCTGACATACCGGCCAGCGTCCCCTTATGTACAGTTTCTCTCTACTTGGATTCTTTACGTACCCGCCACGTTTCTTATAACGGCCATGTGCTCTAAAAAAAGAAATTAATTAATTATGATAAATCGACTTTATTGATCTTTACGGAATGTTGGAATCTTTACGGAAATTGTTTCGAACTTACAAGTTCAACAAGCATAGGAACTGCATGTACGCGTCTTTGTCATAGTCTGCCGGATCAAGAACTATGACGGTTTGGTCCATTGGATAGACGAGGAATAGTATGTAGTGCTCGCTGCGAACACGGATTATGAAATTACGTAAGACATATTTTCATGCGCGGTTATTAATATGTGAACGGAAAGATGTCGAAGTTGCTTACCGAAAGTGGTAGGGGATCATGATGACTCGTTTGTCGGAGTGCGCAAGAAATGAGGTGGCCAAGTAATTTCCCACCTCGGCCATCTTTCTCTTATGCAGACACTCGATGTAATCTTTTTTCTCCTGAGGTGTCTTATTCTTTATTACCGCACTATCCTCAGATATCCGCACAGTGTGGACCGCCTCGCCAACCATCGTTGGATTTACGTAACCGATTGAGGCCCCCGTTCTTTGAGCGTCTACCCATTGTGACCTGAGGAAATTTGGAAGTTAGAATAACTAACATTTATATTGGCACACATTGGGTAATAACGAAGTACATGGAATGCTTACAGGCACCACGCGCTGACGAGATTGATATCCATTTTATCCATCTTAAAGAATGCGTGGAGGTCCTTAAAACTGGTGGCGAAGTTTGCGTTAGGTCCATCCTTGAAAGCGCCTTCCGGGACATGCACAGTAATCATCTCGAGACCTAACTCACTTGCCCTCAAGTACCAGTCATGCATCAACCTCATTGGCCATGGGAGTTCACATATCAAGTTGAACGGCAAGAACGGCTTGCCATATTCATACTCCTTAGGCACTTCATCGGAGGTCCAAGATTGCATTTTGTCAGCAAGACCTACAACGCTCTTCTGTGCGTCCGAATACTGATCAGGTCCAACTGGCTTTAGCGGACCCCCTCGACCCTTGAAAGACTGCAAAATCATCTGCGTCTTATACTCTGCCATTTTCTCCTTGTTGTACGTGGAAACCATAACGGGTATGAGCTTGCGGGCTTCACAGGTAGTTGGCTACTCCTTTGATGTATCTGGCTGGGGAGGTGGCACATGTTCGTCAAGGGATGGAGCAAGATACAACTGAGGAGCAGGAGACGGCTGCCGAGGTAGGGGAGTTGGGGAGTTAGGTGCGGCTTGTTGTGGAGGTGGAGAAGGACCTCTAAGTGGTGATATCTGTGGGAGTGGAGATCCGGGTGGGGTAGTGCAGATCGGAGGGGACGGCGGTGCAGGAGGTGCAGCCGTTTTTGGCACCGATGGAGTTGGGGTCATCGACGTGAACTGTCCAGTGAGGATGATGTCTCGACGATGCCAGAGTATGAACTGGTTAACCACATCCTCGAGAAGTTCAATCCCCTCTGATGTTGGGATGTCAAGCTCCAACGACATCTAGTCGCCATTAACACGTGCCACCTGAACCCTTGCGTAGTCCGCCGGAATTGGGCTGTTATGGAACTGTCTACTCGGTATCGCCAATCCGGACGCAACCTCCTTTGTTATTCCTGCTCTCCCTATCGGAACGACAAGGCTGCATGGTGTCAGACCAGTTATACTATCTATCGGGTAGGTTGTATTTTCTACCGACCCGATAGAGCTTAGGATCTGCGTCGACTGCGATCCCTGAGTAACCAGGTCAGGGAAGGCTTGAGGATGTTCTGCGGCAAGACTATAGAACTGTTGGGTGACTTGTTGTGTGACTTGATCTGTGATTTCCTGGTGCATCTTGGCCTTATAGGCGTCGCACTTCTTGTAACTTTGGGCTTCCTGTGGAAACCCTACCTTCCAATTCGTCCTGCACGACTGTCCTCTGACCCTATCGGAGTGTTCTGCAGTTCCCAAAGCTTCGGTTAGCTCATCATGCTGCCGTCGAGGGACGAACTCCCTAGTCTTCTCCTTCTGGACGATCTGTTGGAGAGACATGGTCACGTTCTGGATGTCCGGACAGTCCAACAGCATCTCACCCTCTTTAATCACTTGCCCCGAAGTTCTTGCCCACACCCAATTTCTTGTTCGCTTATTTAAGGGCTGCACAATCAAAGGTTTGCCTTCAGCCGCAAACTTTTCCTCCATAGCTCGCCATTTCTTCTCGTGACCGGCGTATCCACTTGACCCTAACCTGTGTGGATATATGTTCTTCTTCGCCAGGTCCGACATCTTCTTCCTCCTTTCTAGAGCTTCAGGCGTTGTCATCTTGGCCACGAACTTGTCCCACTCGACTGTCGAAATGGTGCCCTATTCTTCAAATGGAGTCTTATTCTTCTGAACATAATGGGTGTTCATGTCTGACTTCCACTGTCGCCAGCGATGGGCAATTTGTTTGCAGTGCAAATTTCCTGCCAAGTGCCTCTGACCCAGGCGGATAAATAAGGTGCTCCTGCAGACCTTCCCACATTAAGTTCTTGATGTGTTTGCTAACGTGCTTCCAGTCGTCCACGTTGAGAGGCCCATGAAGCCTTGCCAGCGTGCCGCATACGGTGCTAAACTTCGCCCTGACATGTTGCGGCTTGACGGGTTTGCCGTCATCGTTGAGAGCAGCAATGTAGTACGTCTCCTTCGACATCAGGTTCCTGACCTTCTCGCCACGTTTTTTCTTTGGACAAGCTCCCCCACTCGTCGTCGTGTCTGTTCGTTGTGGTCCCGAGGTCACTATGTCTGACTCAGGTTCAACCCTGACGGCACTTTGTTTCGACCGACGACGGGTAGCCATCTGCACGGAAGTCATTAGATCGCTACGATGGGGAACATTAATAATTCCATATATATATTTGGACAGGATTCAGTTATTACCGCATGCTCGATAGGAATATAATCCGGGTCATCCTCAGGTCTTTCATACTGCAATGGTGCTAGTTATAGCTCAAACGGGTTGCTCGGTGCGCGCCACGATTCCTCGCTCGACGCCGGTACCTTCCCGGCAGCTTCTTCGTGTGGGGGATTGTTACTGCCACCGGTTCTGTGCCCGATGGAGCTGTCCTGCCCGTCAGGTTTATTGACCGTCAGTTCTGTGCCTGCCAGAGCTGTCTTGCCCAACATCTTCGATGCGCGTTCTTACAATGGAACAATTTAAAACTCAATTTAATATTGATAATTCGTTCAAATCCACTAAACTATCATAACCGCCCTATGGTTTGCTACACCTTTGCGGACGCATGTAGAAGACACAGGCAACCAAACCCCTAAGGTATCTTTCGGGAACCAACGCCAGTGGTCCATTGCCATTTTGACTATATTTACAGCAAAGTAATAACATGTTTTGATCAAATGGCTAGCTCGTGTGTTCAAAGATAGACCTCTGACTTCTAGCTGAGTCGTCCTCCTAGACGGACCTGGAGCATCGACTTCCTTAAGGCAGTTCTTTCCAACCCTAACAAGGTTCCACTTCCTGCTTTCGTCCAAGACACTCTTGGAAGAATGCAGGCGGCGGAACCTTGTCTGGGTTGGAAAGAACGGCCTTAACGAACGTCGAGCTCCTGATCCATCTAGAAGGCCGACACATGTAGGAGTCAGAGGTCTATCTTTCAACAGACGAGCTAGCACATTTTGCTCAAACCATGTTATTACTTTGCTGTAGTTATATCCGAAATGTGATGTTTGTTTGTGGTACTGACCGAAGGATGCAAATGGGAAGACCAATGGCAACGGATGACCAACGCATATCATATGTTGGCGAAATGTTCTGTTTTTCCAATTTGTACTAGTCGGTTCCGTCCAGGAACTAAACCGACCAAGCCAACTTGGCAACCAGAACACTTCGTATTATAGCGGCATGATAACATACGAACTACACCTCCTATATCTAATTTTTTCCTATGACTCCTATATGGCCTCAGTTTAGGAGATTGCTAGGGATAGCAAGATCGGTAAGGAACATAAGATGGGTAACGATAGCAAGATTGGTAAGGATATTCATCACTATGCACATTATGAAAGCATATGGCCTCAGTTTTGCTCAGAAATTATTCATCATTTACCACAAGTGTAGATGATCTGTTCTTATGTGCAAAAATAAACAAGTGAAGTGCCCCCCCCCCAAAAAAAATTCACAAGTGTAGTTGTTCTGTTCTCAAGCAAAAATAAACAAGTGATGTTCCCCCCAAAATATTTCACAAGTGTAGTTGTTCTGTTCTTGAGCATAAATAAACAAGTGAAGTGCCCCCCAAAAAAATTCACAAGTGTAGTTGTTCTGTTCTTGAGGAAAAAAAAAGGTTAAGTGTCCCCCAAAAAATTCACAAGTATAGTTGTTCTGTTCTTGAGAAAAAAACAGGTGGAGTGCCCCCCAAAAAAAAATTCAGAAGACAAGCGTAGATGATCTGTTCTTGAGCATTCATCATTGGCCATTTATCACCAACATAAAACAGCCCACATATATCAGCCACAAATATAAAACAGCCCACATATCACCCACATATAAATCAGCCCACATATATCACCCACAAAAATCATCCACATGTATCATCCACAGTGAAGCATAAAACAACCCACATATATCACCCAAAATAAACATGTATAAAACAACATATATAAAACCTGTGCGGAATAGCATATACAGTATAAACAAGTATAAACAGCAAAAATAAATAGCATATATATACATCACATATATATAAACATGCAGAAGCAAAATATATTTCATCATGTATATGCACAACAGCAGCAGGGGCATAACAGCATCATTTGCAAATTAGTATTGTATTTCAGCAGGGGCATATATTTCATCATGTGTAGAAAAAAAAAGCCCACAGTGACATAAAATAGCCATCTATCCCATATAGAAATACATCTAGGGTGTTGCTAACCGGCGCGCCGGCGCGCGCGCCAACTGCCCCCGGGCCCACGGCCTTTTTTTCTCTTTTATCGCGATTTTTTCTTTCATTTTTTTTTGCGATTTTTTCCTTTTTTTTCTTTTTTCTGATTACTTTTTTTAATCTTTAGCACACTTGTTTTTTTAAAAATGTTTTGAGTTGAAAGTTTTTAAATTTTAACTTGAAAATTTTTAAATCTGATTTGAAAGTATTCAAATCTCGAGTTGAAAGTTTTCGAATCTGAGTTGAAAGTTTTCAAATCTCGAGTCGAAAGTTTTCGAATCGAAGTCAAAAGTTTTCAAATCTCGAGTTGAAAGTTTTTAAATCTGAGTCAAAAGTTTTCATATTTTTCAAATCTTAACTTAAATTTTTCAAATCTGTACTAGAATGTTTTCAAATCTCGAGTTGAAAGTTTTCGAATCCGATTTGAAAGTTTTCGAATATGAGTTGAAAGTTTTTGAATCTCGAGTTGAAAATTTTTAAATCTGTGTTGAAAGTTTTCAAATATGAGTTGAAAGTTTTCAAGTCGAAGTTGAAAGTTTTCAAATCGGAGTTGAAAGTTTTCAAGTCGGAGTTGAAAGTATTCAAATCTGGGTTGAAAGTTTACACATATATGTAAAAAACCACCTATTGGACCGTGTGGGCCGGCGCGTACGCGCCAATTAGGATTGCTGATACATCTATCTATCACAAAGAGCACAAGTCCTATCTATCACAAATATCATCTATCTATCACAAACAGCCATCTATCTGTCACAAATATCATCATCATCTCAACATCACAAATCAACATTCATTCATCCATTCAAACAAAAATCATTCCTTCATTCAAAAAATTCATCCAACATTGCATCTACTGCATGCATCATCAACTGTATCATTCAATCATCCATTCCACTGCATCATTCCATCCATTACCACTGCATCATCCAAAAAAAGAAGATGGCGAAGAGAGGGGTACCTGGAGGAGGCTTGGGGAGGAGGTAGGAGGCGGCCGGCGACTTGGCGGCGAGGTGGCCAGCCGCTGCTTGGGGGCGAGGTGGCCGCTGCTTCAAGAGGAGGTGGCCGGCGACTTGTGGAGGACGATGACGCCGGCTTGGGGAGGACGACGGCGGCGTCCTTGGTCGGGGAGGCCGGCGGCTTGACGGTGCTCTTGACGCGGCGTGGGAGGGGGGAGGTCGGGGAGGCCAGCGGCTTGACGGTGGTCTTGACGGCAGCGGCAGCGTTAGTCTTGACGGCGTGGAGAAGAGGCCGGCAGTGGCCTGGATCTGGCCGGCGGTGGAGGCAGTGGTGGATGCCAGTGAGAAGGCGGCTTCGGTGGAGACCGGGGAGGAGGCGGCGGCTCCGGCCTAGATCTGGCTATCGGAGCAGTGGAGGAGAAGAAAAGGGGGGTGGAGGAGAGGAGGGTGGTGGTGGAGGGGGAGGAGGGTGGCGGCGGACGGCGGTGATGTCGAGGAGGAGAGAGGCGGCGGCGAGTGCAAGGGAGAGGAGAGGAGGCAGTCTAGGCGGCGAGCGGCGGTGGATTTGGCGCGAGGTGGAGAGGATTTGGCGTGGCGGCGGTGAATATCGGCAGCCTGGTGGTGGGGAGGGGAGTGGATTTGGCGCCGGGACTTAGAAAAAATTCCATCCCTCCCCGCCTCCTCTATATATACACGGGCATCCCGTGCGGGTGACCTAATGTGTCCGCATGGGATAATAGATTATCCCGTGCGGGCGGCTTAAGTGGCCCGCACGGGAAGGCTCGTACCATTTTTTTTTGCAAAATTATAATTTAGTTGGCATTTATTAATTATAATGTATAATATAGCACAATTAAATACATTTAATTAATAAATCTTATGTAAATTGTAGTTAATTAATCCATATAATTATTGAACCACAAATTAAATATAGTTAATGTACATTAATAAACCACGAATTAAAAATAGTTCGGGTTAATTAACCCACAAGTTATTCAACCTACATTAAATAAATTATGTAATAAAGTAATCAGGTAATTATTTAATCAAATAATATTTTTCAACCCACAAAGAATTTAATTCGTATATAATTCATCATCGATTGATTAATATAAATCAAGTATTCGACCAGATAAAGTGAGAAATACATTCATTCGCAAAATAAGTCTCATCCATTAATTGTTTACAAGCTAAGTTGTACACTCCAAAATATGTACTAATGTTTGACAATTTTGGAAACACCATCCTTCCACGCGAACGAAAACAGATCTTCGTCAAGGCTTGTCTCAACTTCCTTGATCCGGTTAGGAAAATCTATGAACAAAGGGACGTCGTCGTATTGGTTGTAATCTGATGCGTCTTCAATGTTATCAATGCCAATGATGTTTTGCTTTCCCAGTACAGCAATGGCCATCTTATCATCGGAAGGGTCATTGACATAGAAAACCTGAGCAACACGCTCAGCAAGAACCCACGGATCATCCTTGTGTCCTAGCTTGCTACGATCCACAGCCATCAGGCCGTAGTCATCGAAGAATATACATGTTGTGTCTCTGACCCATTGGCATCGTAGCACCGTGTAACACCCTGAAAATTCGACCGACAAAAAATCTAAACTCTAAAAATATGGGCCTTCAAAAACCTTTTAAATAAAATTGCATCATGCTGACTTTATTCGCCTATTCCATTGGATTTTGATTTTGGAGTTCATAGATCACGAATAAAGAATAATTAATTACGATTAAACCCTAAAAGTTAGATTGGCAAAAGAAATAATTAAGATATAATTTAAAAATAAAGATGAGGTGAGGATAGAAATGAATAAAATATTATCGCGACCATATTTGTATCCATTAAATTTAAATGCGATTGAATAGGAATTTACTCTAATTAAATTCAAGTAAATTATATAAAAATAAAATATCGGTAAAATAAATCTAGAGTGGATCCGTTGGTTGGAATATCACAAATATTGAATAAACCACATTTATGCAAAATTTAGGATTTATAGAATCAAATTTAAATAATAAATAGGCCAAAATCGGGTTAAATAAGAAAAGGCACTGTTCATTGCACTCTAGGTGCTCAAACGAGGTCCCTAGCTCTACCCCGCCTCGCGCCGCGTGCCACTGCTGCCGCGCCATCGCCGTCACCGCGTGTGCATCCCATCGCCGCCCCGCTGCCGCGCCACGCCGCCGTCGTGTCGCCTCGCTCCGCGCGCCCTTTGCCTCGCGCCGCGCGCCCGCCGTCGCCATCCCACCGCCGCTGCCGCGCCGTCGTCGTCGCCGTCCCGTCGCGCCGTCGCGTCGCCGCGCGCCGTCGCCCGCGCCTCGAGCCCGTGCCGCGCCGTGCGCCCGCCGTCGCCATCCCACCGCCGCTGCCGCGCCGTCACCATCGCCGTCCCGTCGCGCCGTCGCGTCGCCGCGCGCCGTCGCCCGCGCCTCGAGCCCGTGCCGCGCCGCGCCGTCCCGTCGCCGCGCGCCGAGCCCCGCGCCGCCCCGAGCCCCACGCAGCCGTCGTGTCGCCGCCGTCACATCGCCGCCCCGAGCCCCGCGCCGCTGTCGCGTCCGGCCGGCCGCCCTCCCCCTCTCTTCCTTCCCCCTCCCCTATAAAATCCCCCACACCCCTCTTCATTTCCCCCACTCCATCTCCCTCCTTTTCCCCTTTTCCCTCTCCACCGAGCCACCGCCCTCGCGCCGCCGCGCTGCCGCCTTCGAAGCCGCCGCGCCGTCGCCCCGGAGCCGCCGCGCCGCCACCTTCGAAAACGCCGCGCCGTCGCCCCGGAGCCGCCGCGCCGTGCGTCGCCGCCGCCGACGGTAAGCCACCCCCCCTCCTCGCGCGCTGTCGCCGCCGCTGTTACGGGTAGGGAGAGAGAGAGCCGAGAGAGAGAGGAAGGGAAAAGCCGGGAGAGGAGAAAGAAGAGAAAAAGAGAGAAAAAGAAAGGGAGGAGAGAAGAGAGAAAAAGAAAGAGAAGGAGAGAAAAGAGAAAAAGAGAGAAAAAGAAAGAGAGGGAGAGAAAAGAGAAAAGGAAAGAGAAGGAAAGAGAAAAAGGGAAATAGAATAGAGAGGTTAAGAGTTTAGAAAATTTAAAATAATTAGAATTATAGATTAATTTTTCGTCGTAGAATTGCAAAATTTAATATAAATTATGGATTATTCTTGGTAATTTCTATAAGAAATCCATTCGCGGTAGTAATTTAGATGTAATTAATAACTAAACAAATAGATGAATTCTTATAGATTATTATAGAATATTTTCGGGTAATCTCTATAAGTAATCAATTCACGGTAGAAATTCGGATTTAATTACTAAGGATTTTAGCCGTGTATTATATTTAATCATTTAGTCATAAAATTAAATCGTAAATATTTCTAGGTTTTCGTCCGATATTTAGCCCGCGATAGAAATTGCTAACCTATTATATGGATATATTGCTCGGGAGGATTAAATTAAAAACTTATGACAACAAAATATTTATACCCGCAAAATAGTTTAAATCGAAATTGGGTTTGCCTTAGTTCGCGAATAGTGAAGTTAATATAAAGGAATCGACTTTCGCATTCGACTTTCATTTGGATTTATTTGGATTTTTATTTGAATTTTAACCGAATTCAAATCAATTTTCGCACGTAACTTTAGAGCCCGAGGGAGTTGCGGATCCAAGTGAAGGCCAAGACCCGCAAGACTTTGAGCAAGGCAAGTCATTACTATTCTTTAAACATGTTGATCCCAATTGCGAAATTATTTTGTTTACAAATAAAATTGCATGCAATAATAAACATCCTACTTGTGATTATGCCATGCCTTGATTATTGTTTACCCTTAAAATCCTTGTAACCATGTTTACGTATGAGTCCCTAGTAAATTATGACAATTGCTTAGAAATGCTATTTTAGAATCATGCATACTCATATTTATCAAATGTTATATGCTTGGGCAATTACCTTTGGGAAGGTAATTGAGATGCGACATGTGGAGACATGAGCGCCACATTGCCATGATGTTGATGACATAATTTGTGAAAGGAGAAATAAAAACTAAACAACTGTTTTCGACTGGGGCGGCTGGAGGATTTGGATGGTATTCGGAAAAGGCTAGTGCCGTCCCTGGTCAGTTAAGGACCGAGCCATGAAGTTAAGCATGAAACGACCCCCGTACAACCGCACTTCTCGTATGGGTATAGACCTAGCGGAGTAGATAGCTGAGCGGAGGCAGTATCCATGCGTAGTGGTCTTCTTTTAAGTGTGTGATGCGGCAAGCAGTCTGCTGGCGGATGCCCGGTTCGGATGGCCAGGTGGATGGCGGATGCCCGTTCCAGATGGTCAGAGGCTGGCTTGGCAATACTACATGAGGATACCCATAAGAGAACAATCATGATGGAGTGGGTTCAACGATAAGAAGCAACGTAGGAGTGTGTGTTTTTCCCTTCCCGGGAGCGCCAGAACTCCTCTCACAGCTAGAAACGTATGACGCCTAGAGTGCATGAGGACTAAAGTTCATGGAGCGGGTACTGCCAATGTGAGGTTATCGAAAAGCTTTGCCGTGACGCGTCTCATGTGTTGGGACAAGGCTCATGTGTTGGGTAGTCGCGGAGTGCGGGTAAAGTGTACATCCACTGCAGTGTGAGTAAACCAAATCTATTCGAATAGCCGTGCTCGCGGTTATTGAGCACCGGGACGTGTATTACACTTGGTTAGACTCTAAATTCTTAACTTGTGTGGGATGGGATGTTGCATGATGATTTCTATGCTGATGGAGCCACTTCCTGAGAGGAGGGAAGGTGGACGTCCTCAAAAAACCATGACGATTCAATGGCGGGAAGCTATCCTTGGGATCACAATGGATGGTGGACAGAAACATCATTGTTTAATATGAACACTGGTACTAAAATTTGATCAGTCTGTGCTAGGTCTTAGGTTTGTGAAAAGAATTATAAAACTTGCTTTGCGCAAAAGAACCATAGC
The DNA here is from genome assembly GCA_000338895.3 of Oryza meridionalis. Classification (NCBI taxonomy): domain Eukaryota; kingdom Viridiplantae; phylum Streptophyta; class Magnoliopsida; order Poales; family Poaceae; genus Oryza; species Oryza meridionalis. Next base: position 11,935,323 of record CM002533.2, read on the forward strand.
CATCTTTTGAATACCCCTGTCATATGCATTGTTGCTGTGGTGGCTTGTTGAGTACGGTTGGTACTCACTCTTGCAAATATAAACTTAATCAGAGGCCGGAGATGAAGCTTCGGAGGATCCCTATTCCTATTACCAGGAGGGTGATGAAGACGATGGCGCTCAGTAGGTCTTAGTTACGGTCGTTGCCTGTGGCAATGGCGTGCCGCTGCCTTGACTTCGCTGCCTTACCTACTTCTGTTTTTGGGATGTATTCCGGACCACTCGGTTCGATGATTTAAGACTATGCCTGCGGGCTTATGATGTAATAATTCGTACTAGACACTCGTGTATGCGCACTTGGTATTTCAGCTATGAATTCGTGTGTACCAGACTACTTGATCCAGGGAAATGGTACTGTTTACACGATTAATTCCTGTTATAAAAACGGGAGTCCACACACCAGGATCTGTATGTTAAGGCCATAGTCCAGCTCCCAAATGTCTTGTATGATCCCGTAGTAAGACTTCTTCTCACCTGATGCGTCAAACGCCTCCACCCGAACTCCGCTGTTCTGAGCTACGCTTTTCCTGTCCTTGAACATCGTGTAAAACCTATATCCGCTGATGTCGTACCCATGCCATGAGGTCACAAGGCTAGTTGGGCCATTTGCTAGCCTACGCAAAGTTTTTTTCCTCCAATGAATCACCCAACGACAGATCTTTCTCCTTCAACCATTCAGGAAATTTCCGTTTTTGTTCTTTACAAATCCAAATTGCTCTTCTTCTAGGGTTGCGGGCTCTTATCTCGTTCATGTGTTCCTGAATGTACGGCTCGACGATGGCGAGCTGTTGCAAAACGCTGCTATGTGGTTCCGCTACATCTTTGAAGTCCTCATCATAGAACCTTTTCTTGTCTACGATCCCCGTCCCAGCTAATCGGCCCTCATGTAAAGGGGGGTCACACCGATGGATTCAGCGTCCTTCATGTAATCTATGCAGCATTCTACCACCTCCTCAGTTGTGTACCCCTCTATCATTGATCCCTCCGGATGAGCTCGGTTACGGACATACCCTTTCAGGACGGACATGTACCTCTCGTACGCCCACATCTGGTGTAAGTATAGGGGACCAATCTCGATAATCTGAGATACGATGTGGACAATCAGATGCTCCATCATGTTGAAGTAAGCTGGAGGGAAAAACATCTCAAGCTGGCACGTTGGTCTCGATTGCAAATTTTTGAAGGGGGCCTAACTCTTCAGGATAAAAAACCTTCTGTGATACTCGATTGAAAAAGTAGCACAACTTTGTTATCAAAAACCTTCTGTGATACTCGATTGAAAAAGCTCGTGTCCAACCATCCCTGTCTGGCCTTCAATCTAAGAAGTTCGAGCACCGAGTGCAAGACCGAATAGTCCTTGTCGCATCCTTTGGCTTCGTCGTACAGAAGCTCCTTCGCTGCTTTTTTCCAACGCTTCCCAATTGTCCAACCCTCGTCTTGTACCAGTTAGGACCTCTGGTTCAACGTGCCGCAACATATCTTCCAGATCAAAATCAATACCTTCATTCTCTATACCTGAGCCACCGTATTCCGGGATGTTTCCCTGTGACATGTCTTCGATTATAAAATTTTCTGCATCATCAAAACAGAAATCATCTAACTCTTCGTTACGACCACCGACTTCCCCATGAAAAGTCCATATCTCGTAGCCCTTGCTAAATCCTCGTTCTACGATGTGTGACAATACTTCATTCGGATCTTGCAGCAAAATTTCGTTCTTACAAACTTTGCATGGGCAAAAATTGCTCCTCAAATTCTCCCTCACAGCATGTGCCTTTGCGAGCTCAACAAATTTGGCTACTTCCTTCAAGAACGTTGGATGAGCGCTTTTCGTGTTGTACATCCATGTCCGATCCATGATCTTCAATAAAGCTTGTCATTAATACATCCGTGCCCGATTCAAACACGAATATATTTAAATTGGAGGGAACTAATCACATAGTAATTTAAAGTTTTACGGACTATTTAAACAACCGCACAACAATTTTAAGCATTAATAAAATACTGTCCATTTCTAAAAAATGAAAAAAATCGTCCTTTCATCCAAATGAAAATAAATTTAGTAGAGGCAAACCCAACTTTTCAATGTAGGTACTAAGTACTTTTATAAACATGGAATGGAATCATTATGTATTTGCTAAAAAAATAAAAAAACAAAAAGGTGCCTACACTATTCCATTTATAAAAGTGCAAGTTTCTTCATATTCCACCGATGAAAACTAACAAAAATGGAAGCAAATGAAGGGAGAAGAACAAGCTCTACACCTTTTATATGGAACCCAATCAAAGATTTGAGGTTGAAAACCTTCCCCCCTAATTTTGTGGATGTTTATGAGAGAGACCGCCGGAATTTCATGCCAACGGTCGGGCTGGGGCTTATATGCCCCCCGACCATCGCAAGCGGTCGCCTTACGTGGGCCGCACGGGATAATCGATTATCCCGTGCGGCCCATAGCCCGGCGCCGGCATTCGCCTGGTTCCAGGCGGAGCCACTTTTGGCCCGCCTGGAACCAAAAGGGGCCGGCGTCTAGGAAAATCACCTCTGTAGTAGTGTGTTAAGCTCTCACTTCGCTCTTTATTTAGGACTATCACTACTAGAGAACAGATATTTCTCGGTCGGCCAAAATCACATATCTCTCGGATCAATCACAAACGAGCTTGGTTTGTAATTGATACGAGAGATATGTGATTTTGGCCGACCGAGCAAATATCCGTTCTCGACTAGTGTAAGCTACTATTGCTTAAATGGCTTGATGAGGACATCGATCCTTCGGATACGTACGAGGCTAAAAGATGGAGACCCAATTTATATCAAGTTTGAGCCTACCTCATCATTTAGGAGCAGGCCGTACTAAAATCGCTGTCCAAGCCTTATTTGGACTCTGTTTTCGATGATCTACATATGTATGGAAAACTATATATAACGAGATCACATTTCCAATAGATCTAATTTCACACGTCAAAATACTTTTCGAGTCAACTGGGAATTGTCGAAACAAGAGAGCGTTCAAAATCTGTATGAGTGCTACATCACTGTCTATAGGGATCCATTGGGTCGTGTATCGTGTTAGAGTATATTAGGGACGCATCTAGGAGTTCTAGTTCGGCCCTATAATCTATTTAATCAATAGCTATCATTTAATTAAGGATGGGTTTTGCTTAGATTATTTTACTATTATAGTTTGGCCACTAGATCAATTTGTGGAATCCCAACTTTATGAGATTCATCTTAAATTCACAATCTATTCAGACTGCATCTAGCCTTATTGGTGAGATCAACCGTGTTTCGGTTCGGCAATAACCAACGGAAGGATGGTGTAGTGATTGCGAGGGGTCCGGTCATCATGATCGACCTATGCAGTCACAGAAAGATCGGGACCTAGTCCTCATCATTTTGTATATTCTATTCATCAAATGGAATCTTTATTAGAATATAAAGAACCTTTTGAAATGAAAATTGGACGGTGCGACGGTTCGTGTAAACCCCGACACGGATAGGCCGTGACAAATGAGCAGTTCTGTCCTAGTGACCGTACAGCTCATGGTTTGCATCGATCAAAATGAGCCGTGGTATTATCTCGTAGCTATAGCTACATCTACAGTCAAACGCTCGGACCACGAGAATAATCCTATGCGCACGCTTCAAAGACTCGTCAACATCGTTGATCATATCTTGACGGACTCGCTTTGCCGCCAGCTTCGTCCTACAATTTGCTATACTAGAGTTGGTCCAAATTTTTGTAAAATAATAAGCCCATGATTTTTTAGCACTTAATTACATGTAATTATTGGTGATGTAGTTTACGAATAAACCCGCCCAAACTAATGCATTTGTATTGTGTTTCGTGAAGAAAAAAATTATACAGTAATTCACACGTGTAAGCGCGAATAGTTGCGGAACATCGTTTAATTAATTCCAATATATTAGAAATTGTTATATACTCTCTCCGTATTTTTATGTGATGTTTTTTTAAGAGATTTGCCTTAATTTGATAACTTGTTATAACGTGATATAATGTGATGTCGTGTATATATATATAAAATTGTACAATGTATTGTGGAAGTAGTTTCATAGGCAAAGCTAACAAAACTCAAATTATTTTTCATATGTCGGTCACGATATAGGTTTGAACGTAAACATGTATTAGTCAAAGTTTCTAGAGGATGGTGTGTCATGGATTGTAGGACGTAATATAAAATGAGCGGTGGGAGCATATTATCTCAAGTTCATAGAATTGAAATTATATGTTTGCACCTCCACTATGTAATAATAAATACTTCACCCTTTTCTAAATAATTGTAAGTGCTAACTATTCCTCTTTCAATTCGCGCACTAATTAATTATGTTTAGATAGCATGTAATAATGACTTAATTTATAAGTGGAGTGTAAATTTGCATGCTGTAAATGAGCAAAACTTGCCATAGACCAATGGAAGAGCATGCATGTGTGAACCTACATGCGCGTGTGATCAATATATTGTCTAGATATGATGGATGGATAACAGCCGTCTAAATCATTGTTATTGCACCGAACCACTGAGAACAAGGCTGCCAAAATATGCACAAGTTGATGGAGCGGTAGTAGTCATGGGTGAATGCATGCACATGTGCTCGTGGACTAGAAACTGGGAGCATGAACAGTAGTATGCTTTTTTCTTTTTCGGAAATCAATAGTAAGGTGGTTGTCTATATATGATCGTTAATTCCTCCTATATACTAGAAAAAAATACTCGTGCGTTGTAACGGATAAAAATATTTTTGGATGGCTATACATTTTACTAGTTGGTTTTGCACCAAAAGCTCATTCCTTCATTTTTTTTAAGTCTCAGGCTCTCAGCCCAGCCAGCTCCCTCCCATTGTTTGCCATGCCTCTCCTTGACCCAAGTCAGAAGTAGAGCTCTAAGTCCAGCTCGCATATCCGACTACCGTCTTCAACCTTCGAAAAATAGTCTCGTATCTGTACGATGCCAAAACCGATCCTCTCCATCAAATCCAGTAATCTTTCTCATCTGTTTGATACACCCGATCTCCTCTTTCCTTATTATCAAAATCGGAGTGAATCCACAAAATTCAGGATAAAACAATGACTTTTAAATTGAGATTAAATTTGGTGAATTAAACCAGAATTGTAAGGGAAAATCATGGGGAAAATGATGAGAAAATAGTGGTGAATGATTTTTGCAATAATCAATTTGAGGAGGGAACGCATGGGGAGGTAGATTGACGTGGCGGCGGCGCTAGAGTTCGGCTCGGCGATGAAAAAAATATGGAAGATAAAAGAACAAAACTTTACCGCGTGTGAAAAACTGCAGTGTACACTCAGAATATGCCATAGGTGCCGATTTGTAAGTGTCCATAAATCCGGCACCAATTAGTTAGCACCAATAGCGAAAACCAACATCTATGAAAAAAATATAGAACCGGCACCTATAGGTTCGCACGAGCCAAAAAAAAAAAGAGCCAGCTCGAATCAAGCCGAACTCACCAACGGCGTCACCACGCCCTGCCCCACATTAATTGCTCCTGACATTCCCAAATCAAATTGAAATCCCCACATCGACATCACAGATTGACATCCCCAAATCAAATTTAAATCCCCACATCAACATCACAGATCGAATGAACAGTCAACATCAAAATCATCTAGAAATTCACAAAAACATCTAAAGAAAACTACAATGGAGACTGGGGAGAGGAGGGGAGGGGAGGGCGGGGCTGGCCACCGGGTTTCTCTGCTCCACCTTCTTCCTTGACGTAGGGGGAGGGGAGGGCGCCTCCACCTGCTGCCCGCCTCCTCCCCTCAGGCGCCGCCGCTTGCCGCCCGCCGCCTTCCCTCGTGCGCCGCAGCCTACCGCCCCCCCATCACATCCGGCAGAGGGGAGGGCTTCGCCGCCGTCTACCGCCTCCCCTCCCACCAGATCCAGCGGAGGGGACGCCGGATCCAATTGAAGGGGAGGTCTCTATTGCTGCCCGCCGCTCCCGGCAACGAACGGAGAGGAGGACGGACGGAGGGAGGATTAGGTGGAGGAAGGGGAGGACGGCTGGGAGGGGGGGCGGCGGCAGGGGGGCGGTAGAGGAGAAGGCGAGGGGGGAGGGGTGCGGCAGAGAAGTGAGAAGAGTAGAGGCGAGTGGATAAGCGCTTCTCCTCGTGTGCACGTGCGAGTGGATATAGGCGGCCGGCTCAGCTCACCTCTTTTGGTTCGATTGGGTATAGGTGCCGGCTGTTTAAAAGAACCGGCACTTATAATACATTAAACCGATACCTATAATATTGGTACCTGTTTTTTATTTTTAAAAAACTAACACCTATAATAAAAACTGACACCTATGCATCTTAAAGGTTCCGGTTCTTATTTTTTTCATCGTGTGGAGGTGGGAAAAGCCTTATAGGTGTCGATTTTAAATAAACTGGCACCTATAAAGCTGATCTCTATGAGGTTTTTTACTAGTGGTAAAAAAATAGCGAAAAAGCCAGATAGAAAAAACCGGAAAAAAGGCAACGAAATAAAGAAGAAAGTAAAAGAAACAACGGATGGAAAAAACCAAAAAAAACTAAGCAAAAAGGCGCGCGGGAAAAAGACAGAACGAAAAAAAGGTCTATCTATATTTATACCGCCATATCTTTTATCAAAAAATAGTCCGCGTGTATTTACATTGCAAGTCTCAAAATTATATATGTAAGTCAATTTTAGTGTATTTATAATGTGAGTTCTAAAGTTACGTATGTATTTACAAGGAAAAAATATAGCGTCTCCTTTTCTATGATTACCTTATTTTGATGTAATAATTTGGTGTTAATCATATTCTTATGAACTAGCGTGTGAACACACATTATGGAGAGACACAGAAGTACTCCGGCACGAATCTAATAGGAGATCCCAGGGATACAAATCTGACTGTAATCTAACAAGATTTATGGCGACATAATTATAGCAAAACCGAGAAAAAAGCACAGAGGAAAAAAGGAAAAAAGGGCAAAAAAAAAAGAAGAAAAAAGCAAAGAAAAAGGACATGGGTCGATAACAAGCGGCCAACTAGATCAGCGCGTGGGCATGATCAAAATTCAAAAGCAATCTGTACATTTAAATAAACTAGGAAAAATTGAATAAGATTTCCAGCCAACCTAGTGTGTGGAATGCATATGGTCATATTTTCCGTATGGGCCGTGGGAGTCTTCTATTTTGGATCAATGCGTGCAGAATTGCGAACGAATATATTCCGGATGAAACTAAGCATGTTGCGCCGATGAAATGCCAAAAACCAGGGCAGCTACATCTGCATCCATGCAGCAGCAGCCAAAAACAAATTTAGTGAACAATTCAACAAGACAATACCACTGCCTCTGCATGAATGGAGGATGGATCAGCACCTCTCTCCTTCTATCTCCTCCCCAAACAAATTTAGCAAAACTTTGAACAAGACAATACCACTGCCTCTGCATGAATGGAGGATGGAGCAGCACCTCTCTCCTTCTGCCTTCTCCTAAATTACTTATCTGATTTACGATTTGACTAAACCACTATATTCATTGAAATTGAATCTTTAAATTAAAATATTACATGATTATATTTATAACAAAAATATAAATGATTATATCAAAAGTTGAAATATTTATGATACATAAAATATCTAGTTATAATTGTTGAAATATCATAAATATATGTTAAAACATAAAAGATAGCCCGTGCAACATTTAACAATAAACTAAGTAACGAAACATCGGAAAAATATCTAAATAATACTGTGCGTGGGCACATTATAAGAAAAACTTCATTTGCAAAAAGAAAAAAAAAACATAATTTGCAATATAGTCGAATTTCAGTTAGAATCACGAGAGATCTTTCGAAAAAGCTTAATTACCATGAATACAATGATACAACCGGCTTGATTATATATCATCTACATCATTTAGACCTAAAAAAGTCATTTGAAGTGTGTTAAGTGGAGCTTCTCTTAGCTAGCTACTTGCACTCCTATACTACCATGAAGACAGAAGAGAGGGAAATCGATGGGAGAGAGGGGAGATGGGTACAAATTAGTGGGTGTGTGTTAGAGCAAGTATAATAGTAGGCTATAAGCCGGCTAAATTTAAGGTGGAGGAGAGAAGAGAGGAGAGAGAGGAGAAGCGGGTTGTAAACTTACAGCCGGCTTGGACACAAGAACCAAGAAACTCTATGAGAGAGACAAGTGGGTCATGTATTAATTATAAAGAGCTAACTATTATATGAGTAGGCTGAGAGAAGGCTACAAAGAACCTTATAGTCAACTGGTCGGCTGTATTATTAGCCTTGCTTATGTCTGAATTTTTTTTTTTGACGAGATTGGGTGCATGGCAGTGAGCATTAATTTCCATATATTCCTTACAGAATAGACACCCAGTCACAGCTCACAGTACGTATTTGCATCCCCACAGGTCACGGCATTATCAATTAAGAAAATGGCAAGTGCCATTGGCCTTCCTAGCTCTCTGCCGGCTATAAAACGGTGCCTTGGGGGAGCATGCAATACCACAGCAAATCACTCCACTCCTCCACTCATACACCACCACACTGCACACACACCCAACAAAGATGAAGCTTACCATGAAGCTTTCCATCGCCCTGGCCTGCTTCCTCTTCTTCCTCGCTGCGGCGACCACCGCCTCCGCGCAGTGCACGTTCGAGATCCTCGTCAAGACCGACGGCCGGAGGAACGCCGGCACCGACGCCCGCGTCTCGCTGCAGGTGCGCGCCGCCAGCGGGCCGACGCTGACGATCACCAACCTGGACTCGTGGGGCCAGATGGCTGCTGGCCACGACTACTTCGAGAAGGGGAACCTCGACCGGTTCAGGGGCACCGGCGCCTGCATGCCGTCGGAGCCCTGCAACATGGTGCTCACCTCCGACGGCTCCGGCAACAAGCCCGGGTGGTACGTGAGCTACGTGATGGTGACGCAGCTCGGGCAGGGGAGCCTCCCGTCGATGACGCACCGGTGGGCGGTGGATCAGTGGCTGGCCATCGACGAGGCGCCGCACATGCTCACCGCCGAGCGGAGGGGCTGCGGCATTGGCGTGGCGGCGCCATGATCATCGAGAGGTAGCTGCCTATAGCTCCATCGACCAGTGTTGTCTCTGCGTGCATCAGCATGCTAGTAACTTAAATAAATAGTTCCATGTCTAAGCCCTGTACTATGTGGGGCACAGTGTATGCTTTTCCAATGTAACGTGATCATAATAAGTCAATTCAATCAGAGTGTGAATTGCAGTACTTTGTGCCATCTTTCGTTAACAAAGGTTTAGTTACTGAGTTGCTCCCAGCAAGCTGCCGAAATATTATTTTCTAAGCGTGTATGATGCTTTTACAGGAACAACAGGATACCACGCACAATGGTGCTACGCGTTAGAATTGGTAGCTAAGAAGCATTTATTCCAGTTTAAATGGCATAGTACATACAAATTTTTGTGCTAGAATATACCCGACCCTTTCAAAAGATAAAGAAGTAACACTATTGGATAAAAAAAGGTCACATGCCCTGTTCCCTATAAATAGGAGATCCAATTTTTTTTTTTCAGAAATCCCCTCTTCTTCCTTCTCAAGCCCCTATCACAATTGACAATAGCAGACCTCATCCTACACCAAGACTCATATTGGATCTATTCATCCTATTTAAAAAGTATACCTAATTATTTTTTATTTTGTTGTATATCCAAAGTGCCCTACCGTGGAGTGTAGAGTTATATTTCCTTTGTTTAAAAATAAATCATCTTTTAGAGTTTGAATTTGTAAAAAAAACCAATTTCTAACTTCTTACCTACCATTGATACGCAAATCAAGAAATTTTATTCATTCAATACCCTTTATCTACCTATCCACCAATATAACTTATCTATTATAATTAGGGATATTTTGATCCATTGTTATTTTTCTAATTTCTACCTGAAGAATAGCTACTGGAGAAGGCAAAAGAGTAACGATACCGGGCACCGGCTATTCTCCAAAATGTCCTCTATGCTCTCATCTTTTTCTAATATCTTTGTTTTAAAAATTCACTATTAAGGCCTGGTTTAGTTTCCAACTTTCTCTTCAAACTTTCAACTTTTCCATCACATTAAAATTCTCCTACACACATAAACTTTCAACTTTTTTTTTAAACTTCCAATTTTAGTCAAACTTTCAATTTTAACGTAGAACTTAAACACACCCTAAAATTTATATGGTTTCCTTAGTCACCCCACGCTCTTGTCCAGTTTTCGGGTTCCCAGAAATTTCCACCAATACCAAATGCAAGCAACATCGATCAATAATGTACGTACGTTATTCAACAACTAAAAAGATCAAAGCTTTCGATAAAGCTCATTGAACAAATAGCCTATTTATTAGATACTCCCTCCGTTCCAAAATATAAGGTATTTTTGACTTGGGCATAGTCTTCGAGATTCTACTTTGACCAATAATATTTATAAAAAAATATTTTAAATAAAAAGAGTTGTATATAGTAGGGAACCCCTAGTTCTCCTCGTGGGTTGCCTGCTTGGTTTCCAGCCAGCGCCATGGATTCACGATCCTCCGTCAAACGGTGAGTCCTCCATGCATCCTAGATCAATCTCTTATCTTGAGGAATTTAGCGGATCGGATTTAATGGCTTCCCAGTGATAGTAGCACGCAGTGCTTGTTTGTTTTTATACTTCATTTTCCGACGAATCGACCTGCTGCTTCTTAGCCTCAATCGCATCCACCAGAGCCTCAATCTACTGCTGCTGCTGTGCCTCGCTCACAATGGATACATCTTTAAAAGAAACCTTTTTATTTTGTTTTATTGATTGATAGTGGATTCTAAGTGACATAGTGATAGCCCCCACCGAAAGATGGGAGAAATTTGTATTGATAGTGAATTCCAAGTGATAGCTCTACTTCACAGAACATATTTTTACTTTCGGCATGATGAATATTTCTCTAGTTTCAAACAAATTTGTATTTATTACTGTTTGCTTTGTGTTTACCGCTAAAGATATCTCAGCTGACATTGATATATATCCTGGTGGTTGTCTTTCGGGAGCCCCAAAAACCATTACCACTGGAAGCGTGTCAAGGCAAGAGCAACTATTTTCAGGAGCACCATGCCATGCTTGAAAACAAGGGAAAATCTCCATACCACCACGCCCCGCACGCATGGCGCTTCGCCTTCTGTCCACCGATCCCAGATTCCCCACAGGCAGCCACCGTGATAGTTAAAAAAATAACTACAAGAACAACGAAGAACACCACATCAGCATCATCAAAATCGCCTTGAATTCCTACAACAAGGCGAATGGCAACTTGGACTACGAGTTCGCAGGAGGTACAAGGATAAGCATCATTGACGAGTTTGGATCAACCTACCACCACTGCAACTTTCTTGTCTTCTCCCCTACCACGCGAACCATCCATCTCTTCTTCGCGGAGTTCGATGCCGACACCCAGGACGAACGTGGCGTGCACGTGTTCTGCCCCATCTTACTTCGTCGCAAGGAGTTTGGCATTTGCTATGGTTGTGGACTCATGCACCCTAGAACTGAAGATTACGTTGCTGGTCGTACCAACATTTGGACTCCTTATGGAGAAGAGGAGGAGGAGGATTTTGACTAAAGAATTTCTGTGTATTAATTCAGCAACATGTCAACTTATTTTATGTTGTCGAGCGTGTTTTGAACTGCTGTTTATCTTGAGAGATCTTTTGTGACCTTTATGGACTACCGTACCACCTTGTTTTCAGTAAAATTTCGTTTGTGATCCTTGTGAAGATACAAAGTGCTATACCACCTTTTTTTAATTTTTTAGTTATATTTTAATTTCTCTATACTGTGGATCAAGATACCTCCTGGAATTGACTCAAGACTAACAGCCCATATAGACCAAAACATTATACCAAATAATAGCCCATATATCACAAAGGTTATATAGGCCCAATTAACATCCAATATTACACAGACCCAATTAATATCCAATAGAAAAATACAAACCCAGTTAACATACATAGAAACAGGTTCACCGACTACTCAGTGACCACAACAAGCTCATGTACATGGCACTGACCATAGCAAAATAAACAATGTGCATTAGTAAAAACCAGTCTTGCTACTGTAATGGCGCTCCTTGAAAAGATCAATTGCTGCAGGCGGCACATCTTCATACTTAGCTTTGCTTCCGAAAATGCATGCAAACAATTTGTAAATTCAATGACATCGCTCTCCAAAAGTTTTTTCATATGCATATGCTAGGTACAACATACCATCACTATAAAGTCTCCCTATCCATAATGCCATCCAATTTGTGAATGAAATATGGGTGCTAGGTGCATACCCAGTGAGTATTACCCACCATGTCTCAGAACCACAATAAGGGTTTATATAGTTAAAAAGCAGTAGCCTAACTAAAAATATAGTGAGTGATGGTACATAAGTATTACCAACTCCTAAAAAATGCACGTCTACTTTCAGTGGCTCAAACATGAGACTTCCAAACTCAATCTAAAAATAAATAGCTATTATGCATAGAACATAATTTAGGTACACCTCATACTAGTAAATCAGATCAAAGGAACTTATGGGCAAAGTAGATCATGAGCAATATTTTAATTTATCAAATAACAGTAAAAAGGAACTGGCAAATTTTTCATGTATCTTACCACGACATGGCACTTCACAATGTAGCTCCAATAGGCCGTCCTTTGCTGGTTCTGAACATTCTCATGGTTTTAGTTCTTTTTCGGACACATGTCCTACAGAAAAGCAAGCTACAAGATAAGCAGCTTACTTATATCACGTAAACAAAAATGACAAGCCATACACAACATTTACAGATGGAGAGAAAAGACACGTTCTATGATTTTTCACAATATTTACATATGAATAAAAAATATATTCTATGATTTTCACTTGAATACAAGACTAGATCAGTCAACAATACCATATTTAGGTTGTGATTAGCAAGTTATGAATTTTCAGATTCTAATTTAGGTTAGTTCATCTTGACTGAAACAACACGTTCCAAAGAGAGTGAGTGAGATTACCACCGACTGGGCCGCGTGGGCGGCTGCAGACCTATAGTGCCTCTCGTCGCCATTGCTTGCGGCCACGACGCCACCTCGTTGCAGTCGCCCAACATCCCTACGCGATCGCCGTGGCTTTCCCCCTTCCCTACGCGATCCTCTTGTTTCAGAAGTTAACAAATCCATCACATTGCATGATGGCTGGCGGCACAACGTAACGGAAAAAATAATTAGTAAGGGTGATATCGCAAGCCATGACTCCCTTCACCACCTCGGCTGCCACCGTCCCTTCGGTCACCGCGTCGCATTGGATGATGCTAAGAAAACTGAAAAGAAAGATGACAAAAAGTTCACTTACCCAATATAGTTGAGGACTCTGACCATGATCACATTGATATGTACCCAACATGGCTGACAAAGTGATTAATAACAGTACACAGTTTACAAAACTGTTTAACAGAAATATAAGCTTGTTGTCCAACAAGTGGCATGCAGTAGTTTTAGGTTTACATAGCTAATTAAAGACATTACAGGTCCATAATTAAAGAGCATTACAATAATCAGACCTAGCATTTCCTCCTTGTTTACCACCAGTTTTTTCAATGTTCTTGACATATTTCCAAGGAGGATATTTCGGATCAAATTCTTCACCCTCATCAACAGCAGCAGCGGCAGCATTGATAGAAGAATTGACACTACTACTACCAAAGCGAGGCTGAAATTGAAAGCTTTGACTTACCATCCTAGTATCCTAGAACTGAGCAAAATTTTGGCCTAAATGAGTCTAAATCGAATGAAGAAGATGGATAAAAAATCAAATCCAAATCAGACCTACACTACAGCTGAATAAGAAGAGAGAAACAAGATTTTGCACCTGTGATTCCAATGGGCAATGGGCTTCTTTGGTTCCAATGGGCAATGGCCTTCTTTGAACAGGAGGCAGCCACCGCCAACGTCGGCGCCGGCGCCGAAGGCAGGCGGGAGCAGCCAAGCAGCCGATGGGGAGCGGCTCCTCGCATCCTCTTTTGGAGCGTGAACAGGCATAAATCATATTCAATAAATCTCCTAACTCATCAGTTAGTGGATGCAACAATGGGGGTAAATCTCTAAATTGATTCGTATGTGGGTGATTCAATAAAAAAAAAGAGATTCAGGAGAGGGTAAGCTTGACAGTAACAGGCAATGGAAGCAAAGAACAGACCTCACTAAATGAACTTATGTGAGAAAGTTGTCAAAAACAAAGTTGTATAACTTATTAAGATCTACTAATTTAATTTTGGTTGTTTCTCCATCCGAGTTTTATTGACGTATATAATATTTGAATTTCTAATTATGACAACTTCAAACAATATTTTCAAATACTAAATGATTTCAAATGAAAAAAGTCATCAACAACAAAATTGTATAACTCATCAATATCTATAACTTTTATTTTGGTCATTTTGCTATATGACTTTGTTTCAATAATTTGAATTTGAATTTCAAATTATGACAACTTCAAACAACATTTTCAAATATTAAATTATTTCAACTGAAAAATTCATCAACTATAAAGTTGTACTCATCAATATCTATAACTTTTATTTTGGACATTTCTTCATCCGACGAAGTGATAGCAACGTTGATCACAACAATTACATACCTCTCTTATAGTTTATACTTATAGTTTATAAACTATATAAGAGATATGTACATTTAGTGAACAATGTTACAAATCACTTTCTCGGATGAAGAAATGACTCAAAAAAAAGTTATAGATCTTGATGAAAATACCACTTTGTTGTTGATGACTTTTTCAGTTGAAATCATTTAGTATTTGAAAACGTTCTTTGAATTTGTCATAATTTGAAATTCAAATTCAAATTATTGAAACAAAGTCATATAGCAAAATGACCAAAATAAAAGTTGTAGATCTTGATAAGTTATACAACTTTGTTGTTGGTAATTTTTTTCTTTTGAAATCATTTACTGCCCGAAAAACTATTTTAATTGAGAGGAGGGTGGCAAAATAGACTCCTTGGCGAGGGAGGAACAAAAGGGCTAGGCCGGCGGCCAGAAGAGGAAGGAGGAGCGACAGAGAGGCTGCGGGCTGAGGGAGAGAGAGAGTAATACTTGGGCCGAAAAAGGCCCAAGGACAGAGAGAAGAATTTTAATTTGTTTTCTATTTATTTTAATAGGTTAAATGAACTTTGTAGTATTAAAATTAGTTATTGAGCACCGAAAATTCACGGAAAATTTCAGAGAATATATTTAGACCACGTAGACTATTACAAAAATATCTCCTGCCATGATTTTTAAAGGAAAATTTTAGTTTTCTCATTAATTCACTTTATTAAATTGCTTTAACTTTGAATATATTTTTCTAGAAATGCATTATATAAATTTATGACGTTTGCTTCGTGCCCCCTTATGACAAATTAATATTCGTCACGATGTCCCATTGAAATACTTTATAACGATTTCTAGTTGGTATTTACGACAAACACATTTTTTTCATCACTAAGCCACCCCACCTCATACTAATCGTCATAAAATGGAATGTGCTAGTGACGAATAGCTCCGACGTCACAAGGAATTCGTCACAGAAGGTCATATTTCTTGTAGTGAAGAACCAAATCCGGTGGTGAAGGGCGAGTGACGGCTTTGTCATGATGGACCGTATGAGGCCATTTGAAGCTAGAAGTACCTACATCAATCTTTGAAGAATGTATAGTGAAATGGTTTTGGCATTGGCATCCCTCAAGGCAAATAAATGAAGATGGAACGAAGGCATTCCTATTGGTATAATTCTTTTCCTATTTATATTTAAGTATAGGGATACCGTAGTATTAAGAGGGATGCAACGTCGATGCGTTTGTCTATGTCTCGATGCTCAAAGTGACCTATCATAGTGACCTTGAGAAAAACCCAAGCTCTAATCTATTCTTTGAGTTGTTTTAGACCTTTTTTTTGTTGAGCTGGGTAGTCCTCTGAGTAAGCTTTTCATAGAGTGCAAGATCATAAAAAATGGACTCCTGACCGAAAAGTTATGGTCGTCTTACTCTGTGCTTTTTGGAAATTCCAAAAAAATATTGGAAAATCTGAAAATTTTCAAAAATTCTAAAAATGGCTGCAAAACTGAGATTTGCTTCTGTAAATTTCCGGACTTGTCCGAAAATGCTTTTTAGAAATTCCGAAAATTACAGTCTTGGCCTCCAACGGCTAGTTTTTGAGAGGCTCGGGTATATAAACTCCTCCACCCCTTCTTTGAGTGGCTGTTGTTCTTGGGCAACATTAGACACATCCAAAGCCAAATAGCCATCCCCATTTCTCTACCTTTGTGGTGCCTCTTTGTGAGAGGGATTTGAGAAGGGGAGAGACTTGGATTGAGAGATTGAGAAGTTGAAAGCTAGTGAGCTTCACTCCATCCTTTGTGGTGCCACTTTGTGAGAGGGATTTGAGAAGGGGAGAGAGTTGGATTGAGAGATTGAGAACTTGAGAGTTAATGAGCTTCACTCCATACATTGAGCACTCGAGTTCATAGCAAGCAAATCTTCGATTGTGTTTGTTACTCTTGGGGACTACGATCTCCTAGATGGCTAGGCGTCACCAGTGAGCACCAAGGTTGTGGTGTGCCACGGAAAGTTTGCGAACGCTTTGATTTCGCCTCCGCAAGGGAAGAAATCAAGAGTGAAACCGAGGAGTGCATTTGTGCAACCTCGTGAAGAAAAGGCGTTGTGGCCCCTCAATAGAGATGTAGGATCCGTGGATCCGAACTTCGGGAAACAAAACAACGTGTCTCCTCTCTTGGTTTGCTCGTTCTTGCCATTTCTCATATTGTGCTTGAGCTTGTTTTTACCCGATCTACTTGCATGCTTAATTAGTATAGTTGGTGACCTTATATCTTGTTTAGATATCTTGCTTGTCACCTTTTGATTCATATACATTTTATTTGTTTGAACTACAAGTTCATAGCTAGTGTTTTATCCCGTTATCTGCCAAACTTTCCGGTTGAGACTGGAACTTCCAATATCATACCGGAAGTTCCTATTTGAACCGAAAGTTCTTATCATTCTAATGTGCTATGAAGTTGTGATAATTTTTAGGAACGCCTATTCACCCCCCCTCTAGGCGATATCAATGTCCTTTCACTTACATATGCGGTGGAAAGGGAAAACAAACTAACCTAGACAACTGAAGCTCGCAGCATGGCGACTCCATTCCACAGGCACCCTTGAAGGCTGCAACAAGCCTACTCCTCCGAGTAACCTCCATATGAGAAGTACTCTAGGGGGAGACGCCGGCAAGCGGGACCCACCCATCAGCGGCACACGAGCGCTGGTCCACCGTGGACCGGGACCACACGAGGCCGATAGGACGGCTGCGGTCGGCGGCCGTCGGGCTCGGGCACGGCACAAGGCGGCCCGTCATATTTGGGTGACCCCAAAAGGATACCGAACTCAGTGAACGTGTGCAATCTACCTAAGACTAAAAGTATCTAAGGACAACCAACTATTGGTAGGCTAGCTAGTCTAGAGAGGACTTTATATGTGTTTTAATTATGTAAGCTAAGTTAAAGGTAATTTCCTAGCTGTTGCTTCAGGCACCAATCCCTTACTGGTTTGCCAGCGTGGTTCTGGCTATAGCTCTATGATGTATCCGCACGTAGAGGATTACTGGGACGGGGTTCAGAGCTGTCACCACCTGCCGTCTACCTCTGACAAATCCGTGGGATAAACAACAAACAAAGGTAATTACTAACCTAGACACCACGCTTAAGTTATTAATTACTACTGTAATACTTGCGTGGGAACTTCCTTCTTTATCCAGAGTTCTAGTACTAGAGCACTTAGAGCAATTAGTACGAATACTAAACAATGAACACGCAAAGATGAAAATAGATCTCACTTAGACTAAACTAGATGGGATCTAGTTTGCATGCCAAAGAAAAAAGGAGGTTTGGGAATAATCAACTTGGAGATTCAAAACACTGCTCTACTTATCAAGCATTTGGACAAGTTCTCAACAAGAAAGACCTACCTTAGGTCCATCTCATCTGGAACAGGTACTATAGTGATTCAAATAAGCCACCCCATGCACATAACGAGAAGGGCTCATTCTGGTGGAAGGACATTTTCAGACTAATCCCTCTGTACAGAGCTATCACATCTATGACCATTGGAATGGGAGATTATGCTCTTTTCTGGAAGTATAATTGGAATAATCACATCTTGGAGGTTGACTTCCATGTTCTTTTCTCCTTTGGGAGAAATGAGGATACTTCAATTCAGAGCTTCCTGGTGGCATCTGACCTCCACCAGAACTTTCACCTTCCTCTTTCCAACCAAGCAATGCAAGAATGGGGAATTTTAAATGACAGACTGCAAAGCTTATAGATTAACAATGAACCTGACAAATGGTTATATTTATGGAACTCAGATCAATACCAACCCAAGAAAGTTTACTCATTGTTTTTTGAACATCTTCAAGTTGCCAGGCCTCTATCAATACTCTGGAAAAGCAAATGCACAATGAAGCTTAAAGTTTTTCTTTGGCTCATGCTAATGAATCGACTCAACACAAAGGAAATGTTACATAAAAAGCAATTCAACATACAAGGTGGCACAAACTGTTTGATGTGCAACTCCATGACCACAGAAAGCATGGCACATTTGTTTTTCTCCCGTCCTTTTGCTCAACAATGCTGGCAACACATTTGTATTCCCTGGAATTTGGCCTTGGAATTTATGAACATGATCACTTCAGCTCAGATCTCTTTTCAGCACACTTTCTTCTTTGAAGTTTTGGCAATCAGCTGCTGGCACATCTGGTACAGAAGGAATGACCTCATTTTTAACAATGTTGCTCTCAGTTTTGATAAATGGAAGACTCATTTTCTGAGGGAGTTTGCCCTGCATATAGACAGAGCAAAAGAGATGGACAAACCTAGGTGGCAATCATGGCTAGACATTTTTAATTAATTTGCCTTATGTAAATCCTTGTAACCTATAAATATTCTATATTATATTATTTAATATGCGCAGTAGGAGCCTCTCCAGCTGTTTTACGTAAAAAAAAGGATTCGGATGCTTATTTTATAGAACAAGTTTCTCCGAACCCAGAGCAGAGTGTACCGACAGATCCGGTACTCCTCTAGAATTCCTCTTAGAAAACTATACTCATCGAGGTAGAAGTCGGAGAGAGCGCCAACCTTCAGGGCACTACTCCAGAGCTTCCCCTCTCACTCTCTACTTATTTTCTAATGTACAAAAGATACAATAGAGCCTCTTGTAATTCAGCTCAAAGTTGTGTGTGTTGAAGTGTGGATGGAGACCTCCTTTTATAGGCTCCATTTGACGGTTATGGCTATGGGAAATGTCCAAACTGCCCTCCAACCGTCATTGAGAAGTCATCAGGAACGCACACGTGGAAGGCCAAGATCAAAGGCGCCGGTGGTGATTCAGATGAACCCTGGGCCCCACCTCCTGCCCTCTCCTTTGGCTAGGAGGCTGACCGGTGGGCCCTGATGGCGATTATGATGAATATGACCCATTCTATGGCGGTGTCACCTGACTTGTGGGCCCTTTAATCCGTGTACATGCGCCTGATTGGCCGAAAGTGTGTTTCCTCGCATGACGGGTGTATTTTATCCCTAAAATACCTGCATACACATATTTCACCAACACTAGTAGAAATGATTAGTAATAATCCCTACCACTAAGTTGGATACCATATTTTATTTCATTATATGCAAGCATTAACAGTCAGATATTTATGATTTAAGGACCGTCAACAGGGAGCTCAATGGCGCGCGCAGGGAAGATGGCTACGGCAGGTTCAGGCCTTCGGGAAGGGGTGGACAAGGCAACCCTCGACCTCGCGAGGCCAACGGCAGCGACGGTGCGACGCAGCAGTGGCACTAGTGTCGGCCGGAGGCGGCAGTAGGGGAGAACGGTGCGGTGGCGGTAGGGAGCATGGGAGAGGACGGCGAAAGAAGGAAAAGGGTGGAGGAGAATGCGGGGTAGATTTATAGGGGCTCGGGAGGGCAGACGTGGCCGGGAGGTGGCCGGATTTCTCGCCGACATGGGAGAGGAGAGAGAGATGGGGGGGCCTAGGATTCGAAAACCGAATCCCGCGCTCTCCACGAGTGTGGCGCGGGCGGAGATGTGGTGTGGGGCGTGCAGCGCTCAACCATCCAACTTTTGTCTTGGTTCTGAGAAGCTGTAGTTGCAGAATCCACAAAATAATGAATGAGAAGCGAGAAGCTGGTTTGTCGGCTTCTCTAGATCCTCACCGACTGGTTCCCACCAGCTACTTCTTCTCATAATCTAAAGCTCGCCAAAACAAACTCTAAGAATACGTACGGGTGAGAATCTAAACTGCTTAGAATAGCTATAGAGATTCTAGAGTAGCCATAAGTTGTAGCTGTCAAAAGTTCTACAAACAAGACTAGAAGCTAGTTAAACTACGAATAAATACAGTTCTTTTATAATATTGCTCTTAAAAAGAAATTCAATCTGGAATGGCTTAGATGAATTCGATAATTTTGTTTCAATCTAGATAGCATAAGACAATATTAATGCTTTCTGTAGCTCTCTCTAATTAAATAATTAAATGATGTAATCCAACTAATTACTAGCATCTACATGAACCAACAAAACTGCACATCTGTTTCTCAACGAAAAAAAAGAACTATGTAAAGCATCTTGAGGTATTATTCTATCCAAAGGTTTAACTTTACCAGTAGACAGGCAGGTGTACATATATATAATATACATGGAAGTTAGGGCATAAAACTAACAAATAAATTCACGCATTATTAATTAATGTTTTGTTGAAACATTTTGTTTGCCCCGAAGCACTAAAAAATTATCAACTGCATGACAATATATATAGTGAGTCACAGACAATTATTTTGGAGTTGTGAAAATGATGAATAAAGATAACTAAATATTTTTATGGGGGGGAACGTAGAATGATCGATGTTTTGGAAGGGAATACTATATATAAATAAAAAAATAACCGATCATTAAATAAAATTGTGTATGTTTTCAAAAACATCCATAGATTTAATAATATCAACATATTTTGTAGAACTACAACAAATATAGACCACTTGCCTATGCAGGTGCATGGGTCAATAACTAGATAGCGCGTGGGCATGATCAAAAGCAATGTACACATGTAAACTAGGAAATTGAATAAGATTTCCAGCCAACCTAGTGGAATGCATATATGGTCATATTTTCCGTGTGTGAGAGTCTTCTATTTTGGATCAATGCGTGCAGAACTGCGAACGAATTTTTCCGGACGAAACATGTTGCGCCGATGAAATGGCAAAAACCAGGGCACTACCTGTGCATCCATGCAGCAGCAGCCAAAAACAAATTTCGATCGCAAACAAACTTTGAACAAAACAATACCACTGCCTCTGCATGCATGGAGCAGACTTCCGCAAAGCAAACTTTGAACAATTTCTTCTCCTAAATTACTTATTTGATCTACAATTCGATGAAACCACTATATTCATGAAGATTGAATCTTTAAATAAAAAATTACATGATTATATTTATAATAAAAATATAAATAATTATACCTACAATTGAAATATTTTTATATCCTACATAAAATATTAAGTTCATAAATGCATGTTAAAACATAAAAGATAGCATGTCCAACATTAAAAAGAGACTAATGAAACATTCGAAAAACACCCAAGTAATACCATCTGTAACATTATAAGAAAAAATTCATTTGCAAAAAGAAAAAACCTTAGAATATGCAATATAGTCGAATGTTTGTTAGAATCATGAGATATCTTTTAAAAGCAATGAATACAATGATACAACCTGCTTAATTATATATCAGATAAATCATTTAAAGTGTGTTAAGATCGAGGAGCTTCTCTTAGCTAGCTTGCACTCCTATACTACCATGAAGAGAGAAGAGAGGGAGAGATCGAACGGAGAGAGAGGGGAGATTTGTTAGTTAGCTGAGGCCGGGGGTATGTCTGATTTTTCCTTTTTGACAAGATTGGGTGAATGGCATGCAGTGAGCATTTTCCATCATATATTCCCCACAGAATAGACACCCTGTCACAGCTCATAGCATATGCATCCCCACAGGTCACGGTATTATCAATTAGAAAATGGCAAGTGCCAATATTGGCCTGGCCTGCCTCTCTGCCTGCTATAAAATGGTGCCATCGGGAGCATGCAATAACCACAGCAAATCGCTCCACTCCTCCAATCATACACCACCACGCTGCACACATCCAACAAGATGAAGCTTACTATGAAGCTTTCTGTCGCCTTTGCCTTCTTCTTCCTCGCGGCGACCACCGCCTCCGCGCAATGCACGTTCGAGATCCTTGTCGAGACCGACGGCCGGTGGTACGCCGGCACCGACGCCCGCATCTCACTGCAGGTGCGCGCCGCCAGCGGGCCGACGCTAACGATCACCAACCTGGAGTCGTGGGGCCAGATGGCCACCGGCCATGACTACTTCGAGAAGGGAACCTCGACCGGTTCAGGGGCACCGGCGCCTGCATGCCGTCGGAGCCCTTCAACATGGTGCTCACCTCTGACAGGTCCGGGAACATGTCCGGCTGGTACGTGAGCTACGTGATGGTTACGCAGCTCGGGCAGGGGAGCCTCCCATCGATGACGCACCGGTGGGCAGTGGATCAGTGGTTGGCCAACGATGAGCCGCCGCACATGCTCACCGCCGAGCGGAAGGGCTGCAGCATTGGCGCGGTGGCGCCATGACCATCGAGGTAGCTGCCTAGCTAGTTCCATCTATCAGTGTTGTCTCTGCGTACAACAGCATGCTATAGTAACTTGAAATAAATGCGTAGATTCTTATATCTATGACGTGTCATCTGTTACGGGCCATTCTGTAATCAAAGATCTTTAATGCTGTTCCATTAATGGAAAGAGGGGCTTCCAGGCCCTAGTTAAGAAAAAAGTTAGTAACGGGCCATGGAGGACCATTACAAACTCAATCATCTGTAACCATGCGGCCCGTTACAGATGGGCATCCCAATCATTAGCCGTTACAGATGATTCCTCATCTGCAACGGTTCTTAATCTATAGCCGTTATAGACGAGATCCCTAACATCTAAAACGGTTGTAGATTAAGAACCGTTACAGATGAGGGGTCATCTATAACGGCTCGTCATAGAGAGCCGCTACAGATGTGTACCCTTATCTCTAACGGCTCACTTTGAGCCGTTATCGATAGCTTCCACTTGTGAATATAAAAGGCCAACTTGTCCGGATGAACACTCACTCGTACCAATTTTTGTTGCTAGGAGAGTAGGAGGGGAGGCAAATTTTTGCTCTAATTTATGGTGATTTTTTTTTCATTTTCATCATAAAATAAATCATAGTGCCTCAATTCTTGTACATATTTCTAATATACAGTTTTTTTAAAAAAAAATTGACAGATGGACTGTAATTGGATGTATTGGAGTCGTGCAAATGAAGATTATATGAATGGTGTATCTGAATTTTTGCATGTCGGAGAGATGGAAAGAGCAATTAGCGGAAACGAGTATATGCCTTATCCATTTGTTGACTGTAGGAATGAGAGATTTGTTTGAAGAAGGTGCCTGATCATGTCAAAGAAGACTTATGGGTCCGTCTGAAGCGTATATTTGATTTGCCAGAGGGGGCGGAAGACCTTATGAAGAGTCATTTCATGATCAAGGCGGGCACACTATGGAAAAAATTCAAATCTATGCTAGTCACTGAGTATGTCCTTCCCAAGTACAGTCCTTGCTCAAAATATGATTTTATAACCGATGGTGTGGGATGAGTTTATGGCTATGAAAACCACACAAGACTTCTAGAATTCCAGCGAAGAGCACAGATAGCTTCAAGCTTTGAACAAACACCCACGCAGACTTGGATCATGTGGTTATGCCAGTAAAATTCCTATTTGGGCGAGGCGGAGGACGAAGAGGCCCGTGAAAATAATCTTGAGCCACCGTTCTCAAACATAATCGTTCCCCGTGCAAGAAATTGGACTAGAGCACGAGCTATCACCAATCCAGATGGCTCACTAAGTTTTCCTTCAGATGAAACTGCAAGAGTTGCACAAACACTGGTAAGTGTCATTCTTTTTTTTTTTTGTTCATAGACAAGCCATACTATTCATTAGTTGCACTAACTAATCTTATATAAATATGTAGGAAGAACTAAGTGTCGAGTCCTCGCAAAGTGAAGTTGAATCTAGGCCAGCCGATGATGTTACTAACAAGGGCTCTCGGAATCCCGGAAAACACTGGACGAACTAGAGGGTACAGCAGTTATGTTCCTTGGAAGGTTGGCCTAAGTTCCTCATCGTACAAGAAGAAGCGCAAGCTCAAGCAATCGTACAAGAAGAAGCGCAAGCTCAAGCAAGAGGAACTTGATGAATTGCGAGCGGAGTTTGACAGATAACTCTATGAAAGTGTCACGACTGCGATCAGAGTTCCCCCAAGAACAAGTTCAACCAACTCAGCCACCACCACAACTGCCACATGTAAGCCCACAAAGGAATAGCAGTTGTGTGTCTGCAGGATTGGAGCCCGTGGTAAAAGATGGCCCATATGCAGTCGACATGTTTGAGCGGGCAACACCATGCATCCTTAAAGTTGAAGTGACGCCATCATTTGCTGTGGAGACAGCCAAGTGGAAGGCATACCCTCCACTGAATGCAGAGACAATTCACCATGCTCAAGTACATGATGGGTATGCGAGAGTGTCAGTGGACTGTGTGTTAGATTAGTGGGCCGACTATTCTTTAGACCCACCATCTGAATATTTAGCAACTTTAGGGGAAGCAAGAGGATCCATTGTCCAATGGCTTGAAAAACATATCATCATTGAGATGGTCCCTCGTCCATTAGATAAGCCACCTAAAGTACCTGCTCTACCAAGTTGTCCTCCAATTGCCCCTGGGGATGACCTGTCATGGGATTTGGGCATTGACTTGGACAAAGAAGATCTAATCCCACCACGACGTCCTTCAAAGATTGCAAAGGCTATAACAGCTCCGCCGCAAAAGATTTCAAAGAGAGCTTCAAAGGGAAAGGCTAAAGTCACAACCTTGGTAAAGCAAAAGGATCAACAGTTATCGATGAAGTTTGTGAATGGTTATCCGTTAGTCACCAATCATGTATTGAAGAAAATGGGGCCTGCTTGCCAGAAGCTCCATTAGCATTACATTGATGTCTCCAACTGTGACCAAGTCAAAAGCGAACCATTCCAATCATATCTCCGCCCTTTGATTGTGGTGTTCAATGACTTGTATGACTCGTACCATCTTGGCGCGCTTGACACAGGCCTTGTTAAAGTGTTCGAATTGTAAGCATTTATTCCTTTCAAACCTATTAATCAAACTTGCAAATTAGACATTTTCAGGGGTATATGGCTACGAGCAAAGGAAGAGCAACCATCCGGTTGGTTTTCTCGACCCAGAAATGGTTTGCCTAAATAATATTGAGGCCAAGTTTAGTGAAATCCATGACTATGTCTTAAGGTGCATGCTCTTTCACCAAGACAAGGAGTATATCATGTTTCCATACAACCAAGGGTAAGTGAAAGTGGAAACTATGATTCTTTGAATAATTTGGAAGCCCAAATAATTTAATCACACTAATTCGTTGTAGGTTCCATTGGATCCTTGTGCTATTGATACTGTTGACGGTCCTTAAATCATAATATTTGACCGTCAATACCTGCATATAATGAAATAAAATATGGTATCCAACTTAGTGATAGGATTTTACTAATCATTTCCACTAGTGTTGGTGAAATATGTGTATGCAAGTATTTTGAGGAGAAAACACATCCGTCATGCGACAAAATACACCTCTGCACATTCAGGACACGTTTACACGGATTGGAGGCCCCATAAGTCAATAAAAATCATTTAGAGTTGGGCCAAAACACAGCCCAGGTTATTGGGGGTCCATTAAGCAACCTACCGGCCAAAGGAGAGGCCGGGAGGGCACTTTTTGGGTTCGGCCGAACCCGTTCTGCGGCCGTTCATCGCCATCTTCCACGTGTACGCTCCTGATCACTTCTCAATGGCGGTTGCGGGGCATTTCCGACAATTCCCATCAATGTAACCGTCATATGGAGCCTATATAAGGAGGAGTTCACTCTCATTTCCAACACACAACTTTGAGCTGAATTACAAGAGGCTCTATTATATCTTTTGTACATTAGAATAAGGT
Source organism: Oryza meridionalis (assembly GCA_000338895.3). Lineage (NCBI taxonomy): Eukaryota > Viridiplantae > Streptophyta > Magnoliopsida > Poales > Poaceae > Oryza > Oryza meridionalis. The sequence goes on from CM002533.2 coordinate 11,961,574, forward strand.
AGAGAGTGAGGGGAAGCTCTGGAGGAGTGCCCAAAAGTTTTGCGCTCATCCGACTTCTACCTCGACGAGTGTAGCTTCCTAGGAGGAATTCGGGAGGAGTACCGGAACTGTCGGTACACTCTGCTCCGGGTTCGGAGAACTTCTTCTATAAAGTAAGCATTCGTGTTTATTTCTTATGTTATTTAATTACTTTGTCTAAGTAAGATCGATTTCCATCTTTGCGGGTTCATTGTTTAGTATTCGTACTAAGTGCTCTAGTACTAGGACTCCAGATAGAGAAGGAAGTTCCTGCGCAAGTATTAGAGTAGTAATTAATAACTTAGGCGTGGTGTCAAGGTTAGAGATTACCTTCGTTTGTTGTGTATCCCACGGATTTGTCAGAGGTAGACGGCAGGTGGTGACAACCCTGAATCCCGTCCTAGTAATCCTCCACGTTCGGATACATCATAGAGCTATAGCCGGAACCACGCTGGCAGACCAGCAGGGGTCGGTGCCCGAAGGAACAGATAGGAAATTACCTTTGCTTAGCTTAGATAATTAAAACACATAGAAAGTCCTCTCTAGCCTAGCCTACCTTTCATCAGTTGTTGTCCTTGGATCGTCGTAGCCTTAGGTAGATTACACACGTTCCCTGAGTTTGGTATCCTTTTGGGGTCACCCGAAGGTGAAGTGCTACAGCGGTATTCTGTGCGCTTGCGGATTTATCTGTGGTCGTAAGAAATACCAACATATACCAAAATGGAACAAGCTCATTTATCTTGATTCCTTCCATAGAGGCAATCATACTTACCATCGTCTTAGTAATTTGATGCAAGAGTATGGAATTGCTACGTTCGTCAAGGAGGAAAGCACAAAACTGGTCGTGACTCCCTTGGTTTCATTGAGAAATTTAAATGCCCACAACAGCCCGAAACAGGGAATACTTGTGCTTTCTATGTATTGCACCACATGAACATGTTGACATTGACATTACAGGTGGCAAATTCTGATCTTGAGGTTGGTGGGGAAAAATAATTAACGACCATAATCACTCTAAATATATGATTACTATAGATATATACTAATATGACTCAACTTTTGATTACAGAAGCACTAATGGAATATGGAGGGTATCAAACTCGACGCCCTTAGTATCATGGGCATTGGGCCGTAGGCCAAGGACTATTGGTAGCCCATACCAATTAAGTTAGAGATAAGATTATTAGTTAGTTAGAGATAAGATAAGATTAAGTCCTTACTTAGCGGTCAAGTTGGTACCATCTATATAAGGATGGGATTGTGTCTATTATGAATTAAGCAATGAATATCAATTAGTCTAATCTCTCCCTCCCAACAATGTTTTTCTCCCTAGCCTAATTCTACATCCTTTCTCCAGGAGCCGGCACCGCCTGGCTATCTTCCCGACGGTGTTTATCCCGTCATGGCCTCGGGTCATGACACTTAGAGAACAGTTGTAGAGTTCATCATTTTTATCACCGTGAGTAGAAATGGAGCTTTCTCTAGCTGTGAATTGTGTGAAATTAAAACTTGATGTAATTTTGATGCAACGTGAGATATTGGGGGTAATTGGGGTATAAATGTGGGCATATATGGGTGTTTTTTCTGTGCAGGATATATATTGTATGAGAAATAAACAAAATGTATTTCTGATAATTTTTGTCATCTGTAACGGCTGATGTTCCTGATCTGTAACGGTTGCCTAGCCGTTACAGATGACATGCCACATCTATAACCATTGGGTTGTAACGAATGCCTAAGACATTACAAATGGCATTCTTTAGCCGTTACAGATAACTAGATCTGTGCTATGTGAATGGCTCCCAGCAAGCTGTCATAATGTTTTTTTCTAAGGGTGTATGATGCTTTCACAGCAACAACAGGATACTATGCGCAATAATGCTACACGTTGGAATTGGTAGCTATTGATATATCTTAATGACATTACTAGAAATATAATTCCCAGCAATGGCGCCAAAATATTTTTGGTATATTATGGTTTACAGATATGATCCGCAAGCGCATGGATATACCATTGTAACATTTCACCCGAAAGTATTCCAAGGTATCGTATTTATTTGATCCAAGGGAAGATTGATAAGAGAGAATTATGCTAATAATTTATGTGATACTTATGTAAATCGGAGTCTATGCAGGGGTTAATCAATTCAAAGGGGTAGGGTGACATGAGGAAAGAAGAACTAAGATATTCTCATTAAATAAAGTATAGGCCAAGTGGAGAAAGAATAAGAAAAGAATTCATTTCTATACTTCTAATATACATACATCTTTAGTTTACACTCACTATTATACAATCATATACCCAATACCTCCTAACTATACCCTCCTGGTGTTTCCAGAGACCACCCGTGATTGTCGAGTTCCTTACGACAATCCGTCATGGCCATCCAACCCGATATGAATACGGAGTACCCATACCAAGAAAGTGTCTCAGGACTATATGCTAATGTGGAGGAATACCCGTACTGAGCTGTCGCCATCAACAACCCACCTCTACTGTCCCGCAGCATATAACCCCAAATAATAATATCTGTTAATCTAAGCACCATGCTTATATTATTAAATACTACTCTATACCTCCCGGCAAGACATAGAGCAATCATTCGCATGAACATTAAACCCACACCAATGCATATCTCTGGTAAGCTAGCTACGTAATTATATCAGCATAAGTGTGAAGTAAAGTCGGTACTCAAAAAATATGAATGAAGTAAAATACCGAAGCTGAATAAAGAAGAATATTCTATTATTTCCATAAGTCTTACAAAAGAGAGAGAAGCTATTAGAGTCATACCTTAAATCTCCTAAAAGCTCGAGGACTAAGAAAACTATTCCAATCATATTCCACTAGCACTAGAACACTAACTAAACTTGAGAGGGAGCTCTTGATCTTCTTCCTTGAGTGTGTGAGGGAGAGAGTGAGGTGACCCCTTCATATAGTCTCTCAATGACGGTTATGACGGTTGGAAATTCCGAAAACACCCTCCAAACGTCATTGAGAGTGCATCCTGGATGTCCACGCCAAAGAGGGAGATCAACGGTGCCAAGGGGGGTTCGGCTGAACCCTGGACTGGCCCAAAACCTAGCCAGTTCACTCCTCGTTGATTCCTCGGTTCAGTGATGTAGTGGATGGGCCTATTTGATATTATTTTATTGGGTTTAGAGACCCATCCACCCATAAGTCTACCTCCCAATGGATTTCGATTGATTGTTTGTAAATTTCTGTCGATTCTCCTCCATTTGTATAGCAATATCTGCAAACAAATAAAATCCAAGTACAATTAGAGATAGATTATTCTAAAACAAATATGCATTACAAGCATAGCTAGTTCTCCTTTATTCTGGTTATATTGTCGATCGAAATTGGCCTATAACAATCGTTAATAGTAGCCAAAGGAACATTTATTCCAGTTTGGATGGCATAGTATCTACAAAATTCTGTGCTAGAATCTATGTGATTTTGAAAATATTATTTCTGTTGATCCTCTTGTTGGCGGAAGTTGAGGATTTGTCTTGTCACGTCTTTTTAATTCCTTCCTTTTTACTTATGTCAATTAATTTTTGGTTGTGTGCCCATGGGCAGAGGCCACAAATGCAATCCATTTTCATTATCTTTAAAAAAAGATGTAGACTGAAAAACACCCGATTTTAAGTCACGGTTTGTCTAGAGCAACGCACATTATATTTTCTAAGTCATGGTTGGCTCATAGCTACATGATGTTAGCAATATACTTGGATCAAACTCACCAATTCACTCACGCTCTGAAACTCTGACTATTTTCGGATGTGAATAGTGAAAACTGAAGAAACGGTGCAACGACACAGAGAGTTTTGTGCTGCGTAATTGTCGTGCAGCTTACCTGGTTTTGCTTCTATTTATTGTACTCCACACAAACTTGAGTATGTTACAAGCATATGACCGCATAAATACTTGATCTGATCACTGCGCGTGCCATCCCACAATGGAATCAAGATGGGCCAGTGAAGATCTGAAAGAATATTAACAATGCAGCTAACTGAAACTAACAACTATGCCAGAACCAGGGTTCAAATTTTCGGTTCTATTGGACCCCACTCACCACCCTCTCCCCCACCCCCACCCCCCCCCCCCCCCACCATATGATATTATTTCCATCCGATATTTTTTTATTTTTTTTATTTTTTGTGAATTTGACAATATTTGTTCAAGTTTTGTTCGAAAATTCAAATAATTTTGAACCAAAATTTTGTATCGGCACCCCCGATACAAATGCGGAAAACGAAAGATTTATTAAACTTTGGCAGGAACTGGTCTAAGTAAAATATAAACATGAAGCACAAGATTATAGAATAAGTCAACATTTCACCCTCTAATTTTGATGCTTTTGAACCTGAACCAGGGGGTTGCTAGTTGGCGCGCGTGCGCCAGCTGCCCCCCGGCCCACAAGGCCCATTGGCCTTTTTTTTATTCGCGATTTTTTCCCTTTTTTTCGATTTTTTCTTTTAGCTTTTTTTTTATTTTTTCTGATTACTTTTTTAAAATCTTTAGCACACGTATTTTTTTTTCAAAATGTTTTGAGTTGAAAGTTTTTAAATCATAACTTGAAAATTTTCAAATCTGATTTGAAAGTTTTCGAATCCGAGTTGAAAGTTTTCGAATCCGAGTTGAAAGTTTTCGAATCTCGAGTTGAAAGTTTTCAAATCTGATTTGAAAATTTCAAATCTCGAATTGAAAGTTTTTGAATCTGAGTTGAAAGTTTTCGAATCTCGAGTTAAAAGTTTTCGAATCTGAGTTGAAAGTTTTCGAATATGGGTTGAAAGTTTACACATATATGAAAAAATTCGGAAAAAAAAAGAACTAACCATGTCTTGGGCCGTGTGGGCCGGCGCGTGCGCGCCGCCGGCGCATACGCGCCAATTAGGATTCGTGCCTGAACCAATCCCAACTTCCTTCTCAGCTCTAGAAACCGAACTCGCCCCAAAGGTTTCTTCAGTATATCCGCGAGCTGATATTTAGAACAAACATGCTCCACGACTATCTTCCTTTCTTCTGCCCATTCTCTGATGAAATGAAAATGTGTATTAATATGCTTATTTCGGTCGTGGTGCACGGCGTTTTTGCCTAAGTTGATTGTTGACTTGTTATCGATCCTCAGTACAGCACATCCAGGTTCCTCATCCTTCTGCTCACCTAGCAATTGCTCAAGACAAATGCCCTGGCATGCTGCAGTGGTTGCAGCAATATATTTAGCTGCAGTGGTTGCAATAATATATTCAGCTTCAGCTTCTGAGATTGCCAGCTAACCAAGTTCCTGTCCATCAAAAACAAAACACCATATGCGCTCTTTCGATCGTCCAAGTCACCAGTGTCACTAAAACCCTGTAAACACTGGCTCCTTGTTGCAACTTTGCTCATACTTGCATGCCAAACTCAGTGTCCCTGAAACATACCCCTCCATATTTTAATGTATGACGCTGTTGACTTATCAACGTTTAACCATTCGTTTTATTTAAAATTTTTGTGCAAATATAAAAATATTTATATCATGCTTAAAAACATTTGATGATGAATCAATTCACAATAAAATAAATGATAATTACATAAATTTTTTAAATAAGACGAATGGTCAAATGTTTGACAAAAAGTCAACGGCATCGTACATTAAAATATGAAGGTAGTACCAAAGTATGTGCTTTACTGCAGCCCAGTGATTGGCTCTAGCATATGATCTCATGCACCAGTTTTACTCAACTGAGCTGAGCTTCCATTGGCACTTGCGCAGGATTGCATTCAGCCATTCCTGATTTCTCCAAAATCTTGCTTGCATAAGCTGGCTGACAAACTGTCACACCATCCTCAGGAGTCAGGACTGATGAACCTCCATCCCCAAGTAATAGCTCAGTCTTCCTAGGTCACTCATACTAAATAGCTTCTGCATCTGCATCTTGAATTTGTCAATTTCATCCAGACAATCTCCAGCGACAATGAGATCATCCACATGGACTCCCAAAATCAGCCTTGACTATTCTGAAACCGGTGTATGTTCAGTGGTTGATCTGATGACAAAACCAAGTGACACCAAACAATTATCAAGTTCGAAATTCCAAGCACTCGGCGCTTATTGTAATCCATACAGTGCCTTTAATTTCTTAGCTTCAGGACCTTTCCAGCATTATGCTCATCAATAAAACCAGGTGGCTGCACCACATACACATCTTCCTCAAGATCTCCATTAAGAAATGCTGATTTGACATCCAAAGGATGAATCTCCCAGCCTTCTCCTACTGCCAGTGTGATTAGCAGTCACACTATATGAAAATTTCGTTGCCCAAACGAATCCCATTCAATCCTTCTCGTTAATTCCTACAACGACGGGGATACGGGAATAGTCAAATAGAATGGAGCATAGGCAGACAACTAGACTCGATTTATTGAATTGACAGCGTGAAAGTCTGCCACTCCTCAAAAGCCCAAAGGAACGGAGTTGATGCTCCCACATCCATAGCTTGAGTAGTTGAAGCACATACATATATCTCCTAGACTATTATAAAAGTAGGTCTCAATTGATTCAAACGATAAATTGGAAAATATTTACCTAGGAAAATTATTCAAAGAATACCCAACGTTTGCATAAGACTTGAATATGTGCAAGCAAAGATTTGCAGTAGTCAGTAATTCAGTTGTTTTCACTGCTACTGAAATTAGTTTCAATGCCACGACAAACCTGATCTACTGCAAAAGTTATGTCAGGACCTCAATGGTTGGAAAACAGCAGGGTCAAAAATTATTACTTTTGGTCATGAAATCCAGGAAAATGCGACGAACTCTGTCGTCCACACATGAATCAGACGGTGCCATCCCTTACCCTGCTTTGCTGACCATGAGGAGAGCCACTAAAATTCAGGACATAGAAAACAAATGCTACAACAGTTCAGCACTCCACTACTAACTAAACAAATCAGAACCAGACAGGTTTGATTTGAGTATCCATCCTAGGAAAAAGGACATGCCGGCACTGAAACAAGCCAAGTTTCTGAGTTTTTCTTTTCAATTTTAAAAGGGACTACCTATAGAACCGTCAAAAGAAAAATTCTCTAAAATCTTTCAAATGTAATTACGTGTAACTATAGTATAATTTCATTATAACTCAAGTATAACTGGAGTGTAACTAATATGTAACTCGTTTAGTTTTTTACGAACTTGTGACAAATCAAGTGGCTAGCACACACAGCTTGTGGGAGCGAGATCCTGAGTTCGATCCCATGCAAGTGCACAAGCTAATTCTCACGTGAAATTTCTCCCTTCACACGTCCAAACAAATCCGGCTCATTGTTTAGGCTCGTATACGTAGTTTTGCTTGATTAGATTATAGAACAAGTCTTGTCGTTTTCATTTTTTGGCCCTTGGATTTGCCTCAAGATTCATGCTGGCGTGTTCCCAAAATCGAAAGTTTTTCTCCCCTATTTTTTGTCGGCTAAACAAATCCGCTCATTGTTTAGGCTCATATACGTAGTTTTCCTTGATTAGATTATAGAACAAGTCTTGTCGTTTTCATTTTTCGGCCCTTGGATTTGCCTCAAGATTCATGCTGGCATGTGGAGGGAAATCATTTGCGTGAGAAATTTCTTGTGCGCTTGCACGGGATCAAACTTAGGACCTCATTTTTGCAAGCCGTGCATATTAGTTACAAATTAGTTACATTCCAGTTATACTCGAGTTATTATCCAACTACAATGTAGTTATACTGTAGTTGCATCTGAAAGATTTTAGAGAATTTTCCATGATAAAGTTTTATAGCTAACCCATTTAAATAATTGATACCATACCCCGATACCCACATATATAGATGGCCAAATGGGCCGCTCGGCCTGGCCCACCGGCCAAATGTGCCCACCCATGGCCTTCACCTACAGCCCAGGCACGGCCCAATAAGAGTTGGGTTGGCCCGAAGTCACGACCCGTCCATCATGCTCATCCTTCGAATAAGTCTATTTTGCCTCCCTTCTTCGGTCTGTGGCTTACATATTGCTGAAATAAGTCTATTTTGCCTCCTTCCTCTTTGGGTTGTGCCTTATATATGCATGGATTAAGTCTATATTGTGGCCCTCCTCTTTGGGTCGTGCCATATATATGGCTAAGTAAGTCTATATGGCCTCCCTCATGTTTCGTGCCATGCCGGTCTGGCTCACCGTGCCAAGGTAGAGGCCCAAGCACTGCCTAACTGTCGAGTTGGGCCGGCACGGGTCTGACACCAGTCAGGTCGTACCGTGCCTGGGCTGAGCCAAAAGGTCGTGCTATGGGCCAGGCCGTCGGGCCCCAGGCCTTTTGGCCATCTATACCTACATGAATAGGCTAATATTCTTTTTTGAGTAAATTTCATAAAACTATATATATATTGATCAAATTATCACAAAACTATAGGTAAACTATAGATTTAAAGTGATGTATCAAAAAATACAGATTTAACACTAAATTTATCATAAAACTATAGATTTAAGGTGAAGAATCGCAAAACTACAGATTTAATAACAAAGTTAGCACAAAACTACATTTTTAGAGTTTAAATTTTTAGCACTAGTGTTATGTTTGAGTTATAAACGTGTAAGTTTTGTGATTAAATTGTCACTAAACTTATAATTTTGTGATAACTTTGTTACTAAATATGTAGTGTTGTGATACTCCACCTTAAATATGTAGTTCTGTGAAAAATTTAGTATCAAATATGTAGTTCTATGATACATCACCTTAAATTTATAGTTTTGTGATAAGTTAATCAAAGTATATGTAATTTTATGAAATTTACTCTTCTTTTTTTAAAGTAAGCTCTCTTTATTAGCCCTGGCACAATGGACAACACTTTTGATTTTTTTTCTTTGAAGGGAGGCATCCTTGTTTGTTGGAGTAAAGCACAAGCAGCTTGTTGTGCGTGGTCTGTGGGCAGTTTTAGGCCTGCTTTTATGTTGGACCGTTAGAGCATGCCCACACTAGAACGGATACCCTCATCTTAATCGGGCGGTAAGCCCCATCTCAATCGGGCACAGCGTCCGTCACAGGCTAGAAGTCACTGATGTGAAGAGTTATCTCAATCGGGCAAACGGTCGTGACGAATGAATATATCTCAATCGGGCCCTAAGTAAAGCCCGTCACTGATAGCTTTGACCCAGACGACCAGTCAAACTATAGCCCGTCACAGATGACCTATCTCTATCGGGCCACAACAAGTGCCCGTCACAGATAACTACTAACCTTTATCGGGCCTAAAGTAGAGCCCGTCACAGATGATACTCATCTCAATCGGGCCTAAACTATAGCCCGTCACAGATGACTGATGACCTCAATCGGGCCTAAAATAGAGCCCGTCACAGATGACTACTGACCTTAATCGGGCCTAAACTAGAGCCCGTCACAGATGACTAGTGACCTCAATCGGGTCTAAGCTAGAGCCCGTCATAGATGATCTCATCTCAATCGGGCATTTAGTTATGGCCCGTCACAGATGACTATAATCCACAAAAAAAATAAATTTTGTTTTTTGGCTAGCCTCAGGCCTTTCCTAGCCATGCCCGCTGCAAAAATGACAGAAACAAACACAGATATCCAATATCCCCAGCTCCCCAGCATCACCCATTTATACATATGTATTCACATACACAGACATCAACATATTTCACACAACCACACATTCACAGCCATCTCATATTTCACATCCATTCAAATATTTATCATATTTCACCTGCAAAACCGAGTTAATTGGATTAAATATTTATTTAGCAAGTCTTAACATAAACATATGAAATATATACATAAATATAAACATCATAGTTACATCATCACAGTTGCATAATAAGTGTTCATCATTGCCTAAACATAAAAGTTCAACATTGTTCATCATTTTAGTTTAAGCCTAAACATTCCTTTGGGGTTAATTATTTCACGGAGGATGAAGCTGGCTATCTCCTCGCGAACCTCCTCAAAGCTGGTAGGCAGAGACTTGGTTATTGTGCCCTACATTGTCATAATTCTAGATTAGTTGATCGATCGTATATAAGTACTAAAATGTAGTTAGTCTATCACAATTGAGACCACCGACCTCAAACTCAGCCAAAGTCTTCACCTTTTCTCTATACAGAAGGCGCATGTTGTGGCACACATGGAATCCGCACTGGTCACCTATTTGTTGCTTCACCAGGAAGTCTTTTTTGTGGATGAGGGTGTCATGTCCTGTCTTCCTAAGGCCTCCTCTTTGCACATATTGGGCCCACGCTTCATCTATCGCTAGTTGAATTGGGGTCCAATCATATGCGTTCTTATCAATTCTGGAGTTCAGGTAGTGACATGTACTCCATTTAGGTGTTATGACCAGAAGGATCCAATGGGCACTGCGGCATTAATATAGTGAAAGTTAATTAAGCACTCAAGGAATGTGTCATGCTGTTGTGTATATTTAGTTAACACACTTACTATTGATTATAGGCACACATAATGAACTCCTTGTCTCGACAGGACCACAAGGTGTCGTAGATGTAGTTGACCATTCCTTGACTGTCATTCTAGAGATTTGTGACACTGACCACTTGTGGATCAAGGAAGGCAACTTCCGGTGCATGCTTCATACACCATTGCCAACTTAACCTACACACAGGATCAACGATCTTGTAAGCAAGTTAAACCGATTGTTATTACCAGAATGAGTTGGGCGACAATACTTACAAGGAGTAGCACTTAAGGAGGCTTGTGTCCACTGCTCGGAACCTGTAGAGGTCGAAAAGATCCTTGAAGTCGACCACGATATAATTTGTTGGACCAAGAAATGGCTTTCCATCGTGCTCTCCAAGGATATCGGTAGCTTTACTTGGCTTCCTGGCGTTAGATTTCTCCATGTAGTATAAGTGAAGGTCCTTACAAGCGGTGCCTATTGCGGCAAGCACGTCATCACCAACCAATGGCATGCCTAGTTGGAACTCCTGTGGAGCAACGTATTTCTTCTTGACCTCTTTGCCCTTAGTCTCTTCCTGGCCCTTGCCCAGATCTAGCTTTCTTGGAGCTAGAAGCGAGGCCTGCACCTTTCCTCCCCTTCCTCTCCCCTTTGCTTCGGGTTTATCGAGAGTAATTCTCTGAGGGGAAGAGTGTGCCTTCTTGCTCTTCTTCATCGGTGGGGGTTCATGAATCGCCTTACTGTCGGCCTCCGTTCGGTCCTCCCCAAAATCCGTGTCGTACTGCTACTGCACATTGTAAGATTGTGCATGACGATCTTGAGCAGGAGGGGCTGAAGGAGCAGAGGCGGGTCTCTTTGGTGGACGACCGCCTGGTGCAGTGGTTGGCCTCGCTGTAACCCTGATCTCAATGAGGTCCTTGGGCCATTGGATGAAGGTACCACGGGCATTTCCTAATGAGAGGACCTCGTCGTTCGGTGGATACTTCAGAGGGAACATCTCGTATTCGGGCTTCACCGAGTCGACTTGAACTTTTGCACAGTCGGCCCTGAGTTGCGCTCCATGCACTCTTGTCTCTGGGATCGGCTTGTACGCAAGTCCCTCGGCTGCTGGAACAGTGAAGGTCGGCATCACCCTAACTGTGAGGGTGCAGCTCGTTGGTTCCTACGATAGATTAATCAATTTTCTTAGAATATTATATATCATATGGATTCGTTACGTCTTTCATGTATTGAGTAAGTTCACGGTTACCGTTATGTGGTCGACGGCGCTGTCGACCGATGTTGGATTTTCCGCCAACTCAGCTGATGCACAACTGCTACGTTTTTCAGTGGGACTTCCTAAGTCTTTGTGCGCAGCAGCAGCGGCGGCCTAGGGGATCTGTTGCTCTTCTCGGATCTCTTGCCTAATCTTGGCCCTCATCGACTCGAGCTTTTCGTCGAATTCAGATGTCAGCTCAGCTCGTATCGACACCCGGATCTTGGCTTCAAGGCGTGCATCTTTCTCCGCCTTGTTGGAAGTCCGCTTCTTGTACTGCCACACGTAGTCTGGAAATCCATACTTCCAGGGAACAGAAGACCCAACGCCCCGTGTCCGTCCACGGTGTTCCTTGTTGCCCAACGCTTTCGTGAGGAGGTCGTCCTCGCGTCTTTGAGAGCAGGCCTCTTGCGAGGCTTGTTGCTCGGCAACCAACTCCTTCTGCATTACAATTTAGTGGGGTCAAATAAACTGCACGATGGGAAACAATGCGAACATCTAGTTTGACTAGACATTTACTATAGCTTCGTATACTCGTTGATCTTCTGCATTTGGCATGAAGATTGTGCCATCATCATTCTTCTGGTACCTAGCCCTGGCCCAGTTCCTAGCCCGAGGGTGTGGGATATCGCCAAACACGAGCGGTGTGCACGATTCCTCCGCTTCTTCATCCTCACGCTGCCATTTCTCTTCCTTACCGGCATATCCGGCGGTACCAAGCCGGTGCGGATGCCGGTTCCTGGTCTGGAGCAAGCGATATGCCTCGCTTCTAGCTCTGGACTCGGGGGTCGACTTCTTCGCATGGAATTCCTCCCAGACCTGTTCCGTGATCCAAGGAAATTTCTCTCTTGGATCTGGATTTGCCGAGTTGTAGACGAACTCGCCGACTAGCTTAGTCTTGAAGTTCTTCCAAGCAGTGCCCATAACCTTGAAAGCAGCCCGCCTGAGACGGTCTTCATGCTCCGCGGGATAATCAAAGCTCTCCTTGAACGTTAGCCAAGCAATGTCCTTCTCTACGGCTGGCACGAGCTTGATGTCGTCTTGCAGAATACTGAATTTCTGCCTTCCTATGACCCCGTAGATAGACCTAAATCGGCTCAATATTTTCCTTGGAGATGTCGGCAACCCTACGGCGTCCACCGCTATTATGCGGAACCGTTCCTTAGGGATTTTGTTCCCTGTCCTAGGAGTACGTGCCCTTGAGGACCCACTAGTTGTCATCGACATTGGTTCGCCTTGCTGAGACATTGTCTTCTTTTTTTCAAAATAACGAAAATACACAATTCAGTGCTACAATCTATTACAATGAATTGAATATCACTTATAAATAAATGAAGCATATAAATAAACTAAATTGCACGTCTCACTGTAATAGAATGAATTGAATGTCACATATAAATAAATTAAATATATCATCAAATCCTAAAATCATAAATTCACCTCATACCATCTATTCATCCACATATCATGCATTTATCACTAAATTCATTAATGCACAACATTCCATCTATTCATCAACATGTCATCAAGCATATAAATCATTCGTTCAGCATGTGATATCAATCCCTAAAATCATCTATCACTAAAATCATCTATCACTAAATTCATTAATGCACCACATTTCATCTATTCATCATCATGTCATCAATCAACTAAAATCATCTATAACTAAATTCATCCCAGCATCCACATTTCATCATTCACCACATGCAGGTAGCAGAGGGCGGCGCGATGAAGGACTCACCTGAGGTCGGCCGGGGGGGCTCGGTGGTGGCGGCGCCGGGCTCGATGGAGGGCGGCTGGCTCGGTGGCGGCGGCGGCGGGCTCGGCGAAGGAGTAGTTCGCGGCGGCGGCGCCGGGCTCGGTGGAGGGCGGCTGGCTCGGTGGCGGCGGCGGCGGGCTCGGCGAAGGAGTAGTTCGCGGCGGCGGCGCCGGGCTCGGTGGAGGGCGGCTGGCTCGGTGGCGGCAGCGGCAGGCTCGGCGAAGGAGTAGTTCGCGGCGGCGGCGCCAGGCTCGGTGGAGGCGGCAGGCTCGGTGGCGGCGGCGCCGGGCTCGGTTGAGGGCGTTGCCGGTCGGTGTAGACGCCGGTCGGTGTAGACGTGCGTCGGTGAGGACGTGGGCGGCGACGACGAGGAAGGCCGACACCGGTCCGGTCGGCGTAGAGGCTTGGTGGCGGCGGCGGGCTCGGTGGCGGCGGTGGCGGTCTCGGTGGCGGTGGCGGCGAGGGAGGACGATGGCGGCGAAGTAGGAGTTGGCGGTGGCGCTAGGGTTCTAAGGAAGCGGGAAACTGTAGCGGGACTTAGAAAAATTTTCGATCCGATCTGAGAAACCCTAGTTATATTAGACTGATGAGTCATCTCAATCGGGCTTTGCCGTAGGGCCCGTCACTGATGACTCATCGGTGACGGGCTCCATACTAATGCCCGATTGAGATGACACTCAGGCCCGTCACGGATGACTCATCTGTGACGGGCCCTAAGATAATGCCCGATAGAGATAGATTAATCTCTATCGGGCTTGAACTAAGGCCCGTCACCGATGACTATTTCTCCATTTTCCCAGATAAGTCTTTATATTTGTGAGTACAAAATGTATAATAATTCATTTTATTAGTCATAATACATTTTAGGATAGTAAATGATTTCAAATGGAAATATGGTCAACCCATGTATACCATCTTTCGTGATTTCTTCAGCCACCGGCTTCATGTATGTTCCTTGCAATCGGAGCATGCCTTCTTTCCTTTTATAGTTTGTCCGGAAAGATTACCGAGTGCAGGGTAGTCATTAATGGTGCAGAACAATAGAACTCTTAGCTTGAAGTTCTCCTGACCATATGCATCCCAAGTTTCCACACCTTCTTTCCAAAGAATCTCTAGATCGTCGATAACAGGCTCCAGGAATACATCGATATTATTGCCGGGTTGCCTTGGACCTTGGATTAACAAGCACAACATAATATATTTCCGTTTAAAGCATAACCATGGTGGGAGGTTATAGTTCGCAATAAGAACTGGCCAAGTGCTGTGAGTACTACTCATGTCACCGAAAGGATTCATGCCATCCGTACAAAGACATATCCTCATGTTTCTAGGGTCGGCAGCAAAGTCTTTGTGTTTTCGATCTATATTCCTCCATTCAATCGAATCCGCTGGGTGTCTAAGCATACCATCATTCCTTCTTTCCGTGGCGTGCCAACGTACTAACTTCGCTTCGTTCGGGTTGGCAAAGATTCTCTTGAAACGATCAATGTTAGGTAGATACCACACAACCTTCACCGGACCACCCCTCTTTGACTTATTTCCTTCGTCAGCACTTTTCTTTCGCTTGTATCGAGAAGCCTTGCATACAGGACAAGCATCCAGGTCTGCATATTGCTTATGGTACAATATGCAGTCGTTGGGACAAGCGTGAATTCTACGGACCTCTAACCCCAGTGGACACAGAACCTGCTTTGCTTCATATGTCGTCTCGGGCAATGTGTTCTCAACAAGAAGCATAGCCTTCAAAATTTCTAAAAGATCTGTGAAACTCTTGTCTGTCCATCCACTACTAGCCTTCAGCTTCATTAGGTCCAAGGTAACTGACAACTTAGTGTGTTTTGCTTTGCATCCAGCGTACAAAGGCGTCTCGGAATCACTTACCAACTTGCTGAATTTCATTCCATCTCTCTCATTCTGGGCTGGGTCCTCAACATCACGTAACATGTCTTGCAGCAGATCGTGATCCACATCAACCATTTCACCGCCCAATGGAGAAGGTATAAACATGTCGCTCATTTTCATCTTCCTGATTATGCGCACCACTTCTGTCTGCTGCTGCTCCACTTCCTGATTCTTGCTCTCCATGCTTCACCCAACATGTATAGCCCTCCATGAATCCTCGTTGTATCAGATGACCGTGTACGTTCTCTCCGCTATCAAACATATTCTCGTTCCTGCAATCTGCACATGGACAACACATGTAATCACTGTTTCTTCTTATCCGATCCTCCTCCGCGGCGTTCATAAAATTTATTACGCCCTTTCGGTACTCCGTAGAATGACGTTTCAAATTTTTGGCATACATCCAACTTCGATCAATTGCTACAAAATAAAAAAGCCAAAGTAGAGGCACATATTATAAGATCAGTATTGCAAAAGTAAGACGTGATAAAATTGCTCAATTAATGATTTATATTACTCACTTGATTGATCCATTTTGATCACTTTTGGGAATTTAATTTCTGTTTTCCTTGAAAAAAGGACAAAAAATCGCCCCCTACAGCCTCCCACTAAAATAGTGAACAGTGGGATACAGTTACACTAGGTGGTGGGGGGTATTTATACTGTGCAACAAATATCTGTAACGGCTCTAAAACAATCAACCGTGACGGGCATACAAGTAATCTCTATCGGGCCTTAATAAAAGGCCATCAAAAAAGAGTGTTATCTGTGACGGGCAATAAACTTATCTCAATCGGGTCTCTAGTTGGAGCCCGTCACAGATGACCCTCATCTGTGACGGGCTTCTTTTAGGGCCCGATTGAGATATGGAACCCTCATCTCAATCGGGCCTCAACTATAGCCCGTCACAGATAAGTGTCATCCGTGACGGGTTTTAGTTTTACGCCGATATACCATGGCTGTGCGACCATATCTCAATAGGACGAAACTCCGGCCCGATTGAGATTACTTCCTTGTGACGGCCCACAAATTCCAGTCTTGTTATGGGCCGTCACAGATGTAAGGATCTGTACTAGTGCCAGCAGCTCTTGATATGGAGGATTAATTTGGATGAACTGTTGGAAAGTGGATTAAAGGCCTCACTCCAACCTGCGTGGAGCCCACCGTTAGCGACACGCTCGCGGCCACTCGGCTCAGCAGATGCCACTGTCACACTTTCAATTGAACCTATTCAAATAGATGCCATTGTCATTATGCCTGATAATTATTGAAAAAAAATAACATTATCACTGTGATTTAACTGATATAAATGACACTAAAAAAAGAGCAGTTGAGCAGCCACACATCAGTACATCACAATTCACAATTCACGCATGAGCAGTTGAGCAATGAGCACATGCATGACTAGTGATTAGATTAGCGATTTAGTGATATTGAATTACAGTCACAGAAATACGGAATTAGCTAACTGATGTCTGATTACCTTGTCTTGTTGTCTGTAATCTGATGATGTCTCGTGCGAACTTGCCACCTCGATCGCCGGAACAGCAGCAGAAATCTGCAGGCTGCAGGCGCCGGGCGCCGGAAACCAGCCGCGGAGGCGTTGCGTCGGCGCCAGCGACACGCGGTTCCGATTTTCGCCAAAAGCCACCAATTCACCGGCCATGCTACCTCACTGTGCTGCTGATATTTGAGGTCCCGAAGGGATTTGTGGCGGGAGGAGACCGGAGGTGTGGCGGAGTGCCGACGAGCGCAACTTGGTGGGGCGCAACCTGCCGGCCCGCGGCGGGGGCATGTCATGTGAGGAGGCGTCGAGAGCCGGGAGGCGCTACGGCGGTGCCATTACGCGCAGGGGCGAGGGGATAGCGTGGCTGTGGGCGTGTAAGCAGAGATCGCGTGGGTGACGTGACTCACTGTCGACGGGTACAACCGTGTCAAATTTAGGACTTGAGCCCGAGTGGGTTGATTTCACCACGAAAAACCTAATCAGCAACGCTCACTTCACATTACTTCTTGGTTCTGGTGCTAAAAGAAATAGGTCTTGGACTTCGGATGGAGAGAGTATGTTTTAGAATCGTGCTATACGTACGACCCCATCATCCGACTCCTGTCCGACCTGCCTCATCAGCCAATCACTGCAATCCATATGAGTCTGCTTCTTTCCATGTGGGCCAGGGCGAGCAGCAGCTAAGTATTGGTCGGACACAAGTCATATGTACAAGTTGTATGTATCACTACTGGAGAAACAGTTTGTAATTCCGGTTGGGAACCCCTTGTAGTCCCGGTTTTTTAACACCTCAGATCCATGCAATGAATCACAGATTCTAAAAAAAGAAATTATACATATCAGTGAATCACAAATTATAAAAAGAAAAAAAAGAAGGGACGTCAGCAGAGGAGAGGGCGCCCGGCCTCCATGCATGCGCTCCCCCCCCCCGGCCTCCTCTCCTACCGACCGCCGTCGCCCGCCACGGCCGGCACCTGCCACCTACGGCCCCGTCGGTCGCCGGATGGGAGGGGAGGAGGGGGAGGAGAGGGATGATCTGATCTTATCTAAATATCTCGGTGAGGAGGAAAGTCTCGTGTAGGACTTAACCGATCAGAGATGAGAGAGTATTTACTCTCGATTGGTAATGTTTAGTCCCGGTTGGTGTTACTAACCGGGACTATAAATCTCTGGTGCCCTGACATCCTCTGAGACAAATAGAACCGGGACTAAAGATCATTTTTAATCTCGGTTGGTGTTACCAACAAAAACTAAAGATTCTATAGTCCCTCTGCAATTTTAAATCAGGACTTAAAAATGATTTTTAGTCCCGGTATTTAATTGAATCGGGACTATTGTAGATTTTAGGTAACCCGGTAAAGATAACTTATCCGGTAGTGTATAACAATTTCCTATGTTTTAAATAAGTGGTACCTTTACTATGCACCGTTAGATTTTTAATTTGTTTTTAAATGCAAACACAATAAAAGCTCTCTTTGTTTTGCCCCGTATTTCTGAATGATCAATACACTGCCAATTAATATAGCAAGTCACAGATAATTAGTTTGAAGGTGTGAAAATCATGAATAAAGCTAGCGTGCTCACAAGTTTTTACGGAAGGAAGGTAAGATAGATTTTTTGGAGGTGAACATTATAAAAATTAAAAAGTATTGGGATCATTAAACAAACTTACGTATATAATTTTTTAAAAAAAGATCCATAGATTTCATTAAATATATCAACATTTTCTAGAGGTATAGACCATGTATAGGCTGTTGGAATTAATAGATGGGCTAAGGCCCATTCGAAAATTAATTCTTTGGAAAATCACAAAAGCCCACCTCATAGGATGGCATACATGTGGAGTTTAGTACCACCTTGTTTATTCTAGGAGAGGGGGATCTCCTTAAAAGGGAGGATGCCCTCCTAGCCACTTGAAGCATGTGTGGTGGAGAGAAGAGGGGGAACACACACGCGCGCTCGCTCGCCTGGCCTGGCAGGGCAGGCGCGAACACGACGTACGCGTCGAATGGTCCACAAAATTGGCTCCTCAGCCTTGCGCAGATGCAGCCTCCTTTTGCAGTTTTGTTTTGCTGCGGGAAATTCGGATTTGTTTTTGTTTTGGAAACATTCCGAAAAATCCAGTGCGTGAAAACGGAGTGGAGTCCGGATAAGTTACGCGCGACTTATCCGGTTCGGTTATACGGAGTGGAGATCGTGCGGGCGCCCTGATCAAGCGACCTATCTCTATATAAACCGAACCGCCGCCTTCACGCAATATACGCGAAATCAATCTAGGGTTTGCCTCCTACTCTGTGCTACGCCATCGCTCGTAGACTACTCCATCCCGCTCGCCGGCGTGCACCGGCGATCGGGAGAGCAGGTCTCCGGAACCTCTGCCTTCGATGTCCTGCACCGGGAGAAGGCGGCAATAAGGTTTTTGGGAAGCGCTTCGCGCGACTGCTACCTGTTCGTTCGCGACGGCTCGTCTTCCTCTCCGCTCGCGTGCTGGGCGCCTTCGTCGACGCCCGCAACCGCGAGTAGTTCCTGCCGAGCAACTGGTCTTTTCACCACCTCAGTACGTGTTCGACATGTTGCGCATATTTGATCTATTCATGTTTTACTGCTTAGTTTACATGTGTAGGTCTAATGATGCGTTCATACTAGTTTACAACTGCAATGTCATGATTTATTTATGGAATAAGTTAAATCATTATGTGCTTATAATTTCAACAATCCAAAAACCTTATTATAGCGCTGTGATTTTACTATGGCTGGTTTTGCCGATGCAGTGAGGCTGGATAAATTCATCGGTGTGCACTTTAAGAGATGGCAGATCAGTGTCACTCTGTGGCTGACAGCTATGAAATGCTTTTGGGTGAGTACTGGCAAACCTGAAGGAATTCTTACTGCTGATCAGCAGAAGCAATTCGAGGAAGCCACTACTCTCTTTGTGGGATGCATTCTTAGCGTTCTTGGCGATCATCTGGTCGAGGTGTATATGCATATGACCAACGCTAAGGAGTTGTGGGATGCACTGAATACTAAATTCGGTGCTACTGATGCTAGCAATGATCTGTATATCATGGAGCAGTTTCATGACTACAAGATGGCTGACAACCGTTCTGTAGTCGAACAGGCTCATGAGATACAAACCATGGCTAAGGAACTTGAACTCCTTAAGTGTGTCTTACCCGATAAATTTGTGGCCAGGTGCATTATTGTGAAACTACCTCCATCTTGGAGAAGTTTCGGTACTGCACTCAAACACAAGAGACAGGAATACTCCGTTGAGGGGTTGATAGCGTCTCTTGATGTTGAGGAGAAAGCTCGGGAAAAAGATATTGCGTCTAAGGGCGATGGTGGGCAGTTTAGTGCCAATGTTGTGCATAAGGCCCAGAACAAGAGCAATGGGAAATATAAAGCTCAACAGACCACCAACTTTAAGAAGCAGAAGAACAACAACAACAATCCTAATCAGGATAAGAGGACTTGCTTTGTGTGTGGCCAACCTGGTCATCTGGCTAGGAAGTGTCCACAGCGCAAGGGGATGAAGGCACCTGCAGGGCAGACTTCTAAGTCTGCTAATGTGACCATTGGCAACACTGGAGATGGAAGCGGGTATGGTAATTTACCTACTGTTTTTTCAGTTAATCAGTCTACTAATTGGTGGGTTGATACTGGGGCCAATGTACATGTTTGTGCTGACATCTCATTATTTTCTTCTTATCAAGTCACACGGGGTTCCACCGTCCTAATGGGGAATGGGTCACATGCTTCTGTTAATGGTGTTGGCACGGTAGATCTGAAGTTTACTTCGGGAAAGATCGTGCAGCTGAAGAACATGCAGCATGTCCCTTCTATAGACAGGAATCTTGTTAGTGGCTCCTGTCTGACTAGAGATGGATTTAAGTTGGTTTTTGAGTCTAATAAAGTAGTCGTGTCTAAACATGGATACTTTATTGGTAAAGGTTATGAGTGCGGAGGCCTGTTCCGCTTTTCCCTTTCTGATTTCTGCAATAAGTCTGTGAACTATATTTGTGGCAGTGTGGATGATGAGGCTAATGTTTAGCACTCACGTTTATGTCATATTAATTTTGGCTTGATGTCTCGGCTTTCTAGCATGTGTTTAATTCCTAAGTTTTCCATTGTCAAAGGTTCTAAGTGCCGTAGTTGTGTGAAATCGAAGCAACCTCTCAAGCCTCACAAGGCCGCCGAGGAGAGAAACTTGGCACCACTAGAACTCCTACATTCAAATCTTTGTGAAATGAATGGGGTGTTGACGAAAGGTAGAAAACGATATTTCATGACGTTGTTTGATGATGCTACTAGATTTTGCTATGTGTACTTGTCGAAAACGAAAGACGAGGCTCTAGACTATTTTAAAATTTATAAGGCAGAAGTTGAAAATCAACTTGACAGAAAGATAAAAAGACTTAGGTCTGATTGTGGTGGAGAGTTTTTCTCAAACGAGTTTGACTTATTCTGTGAGGAACATGGCATCATACATGAAAGGACACCTCCCTATTCTCCTGAGTCTAATGGGATTGCTGAAAGGAAAAACCGCACACTGACTGACTTGGTGAATGCCATGTTAGACACCGCAGGACTACCTAATGCATGGTGGGGGGAGGCATTGTTGACCTCGAATTATGTGTTAAACAGAGTTCCTAACAGAAATAAGGACAAAACACCATATGAGATATGGATTGGGAGAAAACCATCACTTTCTTATTTGCGCACATTGGGGTGCTTGGCGAAAGTCAATATACCAATAACGAAGAAGCGCAAACTGGGACCTAAGACTGTGGACTGTGTCTTTCTGGGATATGCTCATCACAGCATTGCCTATAGATTTTTAATAATTAAATCTAAGGTACCTGACATGCATGTTGGTACAAGTATGGAGTCTCGTGATGCTACCTTCTGTGAGAGTTTTTTCCCAATGAAGGATACACATAGTAGTTCGAACCAACCCTCTGAAATAATTCCCAGTTCAATCACACCACCAGAACAAACTAAACATACACATGAACATGTCACCGAGGAGGATGTCAGTGAAGCTCCTCGAAGGAGTAAGAGACAAAGGACGGCTAAGTCCTTTGGTGATGATTTCACTGTGTACCTCGTGGATGACACTCCCAAGTCAATTTCAGAAGCATATGCATCTCCTGATGCAGACTATTGGAAGGAGGCTGTCCGTAGTGAAATGGATTCCATCATCGCTAACGGGACTTGGGAGGTGACAGAGCGACCCTATGGGTGTAAACCTGTGGGGTGCAAGTGGGTGTTCAAGAAGAAGCTCAGGCCTGACGGTACTATTGAAAAGTACAAGGCTCGGCTTGTTGCTAAGGGCTATATTCAGAAAGAAGGCGAAGATTTCTTTGACAATTACTCACCTGTTGCTAGATTGACTACAATTTGTGTGCTACTTTCCCTAGCAGCCTCACATGGTTTTCTCGTTCATCAAATGGACGTTAAGACAGATTTTCTTAATGGAGAGCTAGATGAGGAAATCTATATGGATCAACCTGATGGGTTTGAGTTGAAGGTCAAGAAGGCAAAGTGTGCAAATTATTGAAGTCTTTGTATGGTCTGAAACAAGCTCCTAAGCAATGGCATGAGAAATTTGACAAAACATTGACATCTGCAAGCTTTGCAGTCAATGAGGCCGATAAATGTGTGTACTATCGTCATGGTGGGGGTGAGGGAGTTATGCTGTGCTTGTATGTTGATGACATACTGATATTTGGGACAAACCTTGAGGTGATAAATGAGGTTAAATCATTCTTGTCTCAAAATTTTGATATGAAGGATTTGGGAGTAGCTGATGTTATCTTAAACATTAAGCTAATTAGAGGTGAGAATGAGATTACACTCTTGCAGTCCCATTATGTGAGAAGATTTTGAATCGCTTTGGCTACATTGATAGTAAGCCTTCTCCAACACCTTATGATCCTAGCTTGTTGCTTCGCAAGAAGAAGAGAATTGCAAGGAATCAACTGGAATACTCCCAAATCATTGGCTCGTTGATGTACCTGGCTAGTGCAACTAGGCCTGATATCTCCTTTGCTGTGAGCAAGTTGAGCCGGTTTACCTCTAATCCGGGAGATGATCACTGGCGTGCGCTTGAGCGAGTAATGCGCTATCTGAAAGGTACTATGGAATTGGGGCTTCACTATTCTGGGTATTCTGCGGTACCGGAGGGTTATAGTGATTCTAACTGGATCTCTGATGTGGATGAGATCAAAGCCACTAGTGGATATGTCTTCACACTTGGTGGTGGTGCTGTTTCATGGAGGTCTTGCAAACAGACCATTTTGACGAGGTCAACCATGGAAGCAGAACTGACGGCATTGGATACTGCTACTGTTGAGGCAGAATGGCTGCGTGATCTATTAATGGATCTGCCTATTATTGAAAAACCGGTGCCGGCTATCCTTATGAACTGTGACAATCAAACGGTAATTGTCAAAGTGAATAGTTCTAAGGATAATATGAAATCGTCTAGACATGTGAAAAGACGATTGAAGTCTGTCAGGAAATTGAGAAACTCCGGGGTTATAACATTGGATTACATCCAAACAGCTAGAAACCTGGCAGATCCCTTCACGAAGGGACTATCACGAAATGTGATAGACAATGCATCGAAGGAGATGGGTTTGAGACCCATGTGAATTATACTATGGTGGTAACCCAGTCTATGTGCTCGGAGATCCCGTGAATTAGAACCTGGAAAGAACAAACATTAGTAAACTAGAGAAGAGTACCAACCTATACCCTCTCTAAGTGAAGATGCATGTACTCTCGTGAGTTGCAAGGCAGGTTGGTTATGCCTTAATGAGTTCTGTTGGCTTTAATTAGCGAAGATGTTGTCCTGCAGAGCATTCTTTAAATAACTCACCTTTATAAGCTTGACTGTTGGTCGCAGTCTATAGAGATTTTGGGTGAATCTTTTAGGAAGCTTACTAAAGACCTAGGAGTATGACTTATACGCTCACCCGAGGGGTAGTCTACAGACGGTCTAATACCAGATAAGACTCTAAGTGAAACTTGCTTGCACAAGACTTGCAATTTAAGGCGTAGTCCATTGTTCAAGTTGTGAGTAAGTGTAGCTTGGAGTTCTAGGTGGATCTTCAACCATAATCGGTCTACATCGAACCGCTGGTATATAAATAGTATATTGAAAAAGGCAAATCTCAGTGGGTTTTTGAGATTTGGTGGGAGATTGTTGGAATTAATAGATGGGCTAAGGCCCATTCGAAGATTAATTCTTTGGAAAATCACAAAAGCCCACCTCATGGGATGGCATGCACGTGGAGTTTAGTACCACCTTATTTATTCTAGGAGAGGGGGACCTCCTTAAAAGGGAGGATGCCCTCCTAGCCACTTGAAGCATGTGTGGTGGAGAGAAGAGGGGGAACACATGTGCGCGCTTGCTCGCCTGGCCTGGCAGGGCAGGGCATGGCAGGCGGCGCGCGTACACGACGTACGCGTCGAATGGTCCGTAAAATTTGGCTCCTCACCCTTGCGCAGATGCAGCCTCCTTTTGCAGTTTTGTTTTGCTGCGGGAAATTCGGATTTATTTTTGTTTTGGAAACATTCCAAAAAATCCGGTGCGTGAAAACGGAGTGGAGTTCGGATAAGTTACGCGCGACTTATCCGGTTCGGTTACGCGGAGTGGAGATCGTGCGGGCGCCCTGATCAAGCGACCTATCTCTATATAAACCGACCCGCCGCCTTCACGCAATATATGCGAAATCAATCTAGGGTTTGCCTGCTACTCTACGCTACGCCATCGCTCGTAGACTACTCCATCCCGCTCGCCGGCGTGCACCAGCGATCGGGAGAGCAGGTCTCCGGAACCTCTGCCTTCGACGTCCTGCACCGGGAAAAGGCGGCAATAAGGTTTTTGGGAAGCGCTTCGCGCGACTGCTCCCTATTTGTTCGCGACGGCTCGTCTTCCTCTCCGCTCGTGTGCTGCGCGCCTTCGTCGACGCCCGCAACCGCGAGTAGTTCCTGCCGAGCAACTGGTCTTTCCACCACCTCGGTACGTGTTCGATATGTTGCGCATATTTGATCTGTTCATGTTTTACTGCTTAGTTTATATGTGTAAATCTAATGATGTGTTCATGTTAGTTTACATCTGCAATGTCATGATTTATTTATAGAATAAATTAAATAATTATGTGCTTATAATTTCAACATAGGCAGGTACGGTGCATGTGGGTTGATGACTAGTACGGTTGTCAACTAGATATGCATGGGCATCCCAAATAAAAAAAATGCACATTAAACTCGAAAATTGAATAATTTTTCTAACTAACCTAGTGGAATGCATATATTTGTCAAACTTTCCGTCTGGGGGAGTCTTCTGTTTTGAATCAACGCATGCAGAATCGCGAACGAATATTTTCCGTACGAAACCACGTATACGTGGTGAGCTGATGAAATGCCACAAAACAGGCGCTCTTTCCAGGCAATGCCTCTGCATGCATGCAGCATTACCTCTTTTTTTCTCTCCATCGTCTTCCTCAATTCTCCCCCTAAACAAATATATTAACTTTAAATATATTTTTCCTTAAATTACTTATCCGGTATATGATACAAAATTACATATGTCGACGGGGGATACCCGTAGACCGGATATAAAGGGTATTGGGGTACGTTAGAACAAGGATCTACGTAATACGAAATCAATCAAACAAAAGACAAGGATTATAGTGGTTAAGACCCCTGGATAGGTAATAGCCCTAATCCAGTTGGTATGGGATTATACGGTGGAAACCACAGATTACAAAGGGGATGATGGAACTCGATGATACCGACAAGACCGTAGTCGAGTTGGTTCGACTAGATCGCTCAGCGACTTGGCTCCTGTAGGCTCCCGGCTTCGTAAGCTGTGGTGGATGTGTTGGCGGTAAGATTCGATGCTTTAGGTCCTGCCCAGGGGGTCCCTTTTATACCGTGGGTCAGTTGATTTCCAAGTAGGACTCGGAGATATCGGACCCCTCACGATATGATAAAGACCCAGTTTTGTCCGAGTAGAACTCCTTCTATCTGTGGATTCTGTTTCTATCACGTGATAGATTTCCTTAACGTACACAGGAAATATCCATATACGCACGGGTATACCATATCAGTGTACAATATATATCCGAGTATAGAGGGTATAACCCTATCCATAACCCTGACAACATAACTGTATTTTGTGTAAGCTAAATCTTACATGATTATATTTCTGATAACAAAGTATATATAATTATATCCATAATTAAAATATTTTCATATCATACAGAAAATACCAACTTAGAAATTTAAAATGTAAAAGTAAGAGTTAAAACATAAAAAAAGATCATGTGCAATACTTAAAAAGTTAAAAGTAATACCACATGCCACATTAAGAATGATTCACACAACCAAAAAAAAAACTTAGAATGTACAACATAAGACATTCACTTCTTGCATATAAAACATCAAATTTTAACGGTTCAAACATATATATTTATGTCAAATTAAAATAATTATGTGGGATCTTATTATAAAAATTTAAGAGTAATTTTCAAAAAAGTAAATATGCATCGACTAAACTATCACAATTTTTTTAATCAACCCAAAACTACAATACAATATATTTAGGATTAAAGATGGTGTATCACTACACTCTCGATTGAGCACCAACTTTCTCAAAGAACAACAGATTAATGATTATATATCACAAAACTGCAAATTTACTTTTAAAAATATGACTAGTCTATGGGTTTAGAACCAACTAAATCACAAAATTACAGTATTTATAACTCCAGTATAGAAATCGGATAGGAATTTTGAATTCTAAAATATTGTAGTTTTGTGATAACATTTTTTTTAAATATGTAGATTTACGATCCTCTAGCTTAATATTTAGTTTCAAGACAAAATTGGTGCTGCGAAGTGATCCTAACTCAATTGGTTAGATTCCTGGTAGTGAAACCTGCCCATTTGGGCTTAAGTGCTAGACTTGATACGGGTGTTCACATTTACGGCAAATTACTCTTTTAGTGGTAGAGGACATATCCATTAACAGAGAGATGCATGTGCTAACTTTGTCAATATCAAGATATCCCGGTTTGTTGACACTCAAATTTGGCACTAGTTTAGACTTATAGGAAGTTCAAGCCAAATTTGAAAAATATTGATATTTTCCAGCGAAGGTCGGTCTGACTGCCGTTATGTGGCTGGTTGATTAGACTGGACAATAAACCACGGTCACCCCGCAGGTATCTGGGTGGTTAGACCTTCAACATAGAGTTCGAATCCAATTAAAGTTTCCTCATATTTTTTCTTCAATCCTGGGGTTTCCTTCACTGTAAAGCTTCCTAAACTTACTAGGACATGGAAAAGAGTGGTAGATGCAAAATTATCCCTCCTATAAATATAGGGGCTAAGGCCTATTGAAACAAGAATCAATCAATTGTGAAAATCAATTTATTATTCCAAACCCTTTATATTCTGCATATTCTACATATATCAATCAATTGTGAAAATCAAATTATATATATTCTCCTCCAATCCCAAATTACTCGTCGTCTCTCGTCTCTACAATGTTAGAGGACATCCTAGCTGGCCTACCAAGTTTAGGATAAATTGGCGCATGTTCATCCTAAACAGGAGTCCTTCACAGGTGTTCGTTCGGCGGTATCTACCTACTCCCTACGGTGTTGCGTCTCAGGGTGCCGCCATGGGTCACGGTTTGGCTAACATGGTCATCCAGCCTTCGGAGGTGCTGCTATACAGAGGTAGGATATGCATGTGCATGTTTATAGTGTTAGTTGTGCTCATGTAGATGGGTACCTGCGTCTGTATGGTGTTTAGCCAATCATGTTAGATATGTAATTCTGTGATATACCATCTTCATAGTTTCATGGTAGTTTGTTTAATAAAATACAGGTAGCTTTATGTAACACCCCAAGTAACCACGTACCTAGGATACCACACCAAAATACACTCAAACCACTAACTCCCAAAATTATTAGAAATTTCGGCAGAGTCTCCCATGTAAATACGGACATTCACGATAAGCAATTATAAGTTAAACTAATAATAATATCATTCCCACAGTGCGATCTGTCCTTATAATTCCATGGAAAGAAACTAATAGATATGTAAAAAATTATTACAAGACCGAACCATGATATAATTTAAGTATCATTGTGGACCTAAGCAATATTGCTTGATAGTGTGCAAATAAATGTGTATATAAGGGTGCTACTTCCCGCCCATGCATGTCGGTCTCAATATGTACCTAAAGTCAAATAAAACACAGGAGTGAGTATAAAAATACTCAGCAAGTACAATATGGAACTATAAAACACATATACACAGCATTAGCAATAAAGCATGGACATAAGGCTTTCTTTCTTTGATAGGAAACACAGTCTCAAACACCAAGTCAAAGAAGATAGTAGTTCCCATTCCGGGCAGGCATGAATTGAAATAGTAATTTCCATCCCGGACAATAGTGAATACATCCTAGCATTTGCCGGCAAAGCCGAGTAAGCGTGGTCAGCGCTTACCCACAGGAACATGAATAAAGATCCAAATTGCACTCCCATGACTACGCATGGTCCTTGAATAATTGAAAACCAGAATCAAAGAACCAAATCGAAACCATATTACATATCCATGGCAAGCATGGAACTTGAATTATTTACCCAGAACCAGAATCCGGAATATTGAAACAAGAATAACGTCGTAAACATAGGATAAACATGAAAACCTAAATGGCGTGAACAACAATATGAATATAAGAGGTCACATGTCACATAGAAATATATTGGAAATAATTAGATAGGGCAAACAATCCATGAATCACACAATTAGTTCGTCATGCACTTGCCTCCAATGAAGGGTTGGTACCATGCATGATCTGAAGGACCACCACCTAATCACAAAGAAAACCTCAGCAAACACAGTCAAACATGCATATAAAACAATGAAAAAAGTGAACCTACTGCCCTATCCCATCACAACGCAATAACAAGGAACACCACTTAGACTATAAACAAGACTGCTGCTTCAAACCTTTATATCTTGAAATATGAAATGGCTATGACCACAAATAAATACATTTTAGAAATCTACAGAACAAGGCCTACAGCTCTTATGTGGAAATCATATTTTTATTCTGCCATTTAAATGGTATAATTTGAACTTGAAATCAGGCCTCAGAATCTGTCCAGAATTTCACACTGTCCACACTAAAACAACCATAACTAGAGTTCTACTCGCCCAATCAGAATGTACTTTACCAATATGGAAAGCTAAGAAAAACCTCTACAACTTTGTCTATAGGCGGCCTGGCTGATTCCACTGTTTAACCCGTCCAAAAACAGTTCAATCTACTACTATCCAGAATATGACATAAAAACAACAGTCATACTAAAAAAATTATATCTCCTAAAGCTCTTGAGATAAAATCGCGCCCTTTGGTCAGAAGATAGATCCAAACATTATCTACAACTTCCTAGTTATATAAGTTTGCAGAAAATAACATTTAGAGCCCCGAAATATCGAAAAACTGAAGCACTGCAAATCTGCCCACATGCAGAACTGCAACAAACCGAACCGCAACTACCCAAACTCCTTCTCTAGCCTTCCCTAACCATGAATTAAAGCAAGCCATGCTAGAATAACTGATACAACAAGGGGATAAGCCTCACCTAGGGTTTCTTTAGAGAACTTGTGAGGAGACAATAGGGGAGACTCCGATCTAACCCCTCCTTTTACTCCTCTCCTCCTCCTCGTTCCGTTTTTCTACTTCGCTTCTTGATCCAAGCTATAAGGTGGAGATCTAGGGAGAGCAATTTGCTGTAGAGGGGAGAGATGCGAACACAGGAGAAGGGGAGAAAGGAGGCACCGGCCAGGGAGAGGGGTGGCGGCACCACGAGGGGAGGTGGGATTCGGTTCCCCTCTCTCTAGGTTTTAGGATAGCACCGGTGGTCTGGGTTTATGGGCCTTCTCATATTGGCCCACTTTAAAAGGTATTTTCTTTTATTTATTTCTGTTAACATCTTTATTTTAAACAAGTCAATCCAAACTAAAAAAAACTAAGTATATTTAATATACGGGGTATTACACTTTATGAATTTACTCAAAATATAATTAGAGCGAACACAATGGTATAATTAGCTTTTATATCGAATAAATGATATAGGAGAAAAAATATGTAAATTATGTTAAGAAGAGAGCTTCTCTTCATTCATGCAACATGCACTCACTTATACTGCCACGAACGAAGACCGAGGGGAGAGAGGGGATGGGTACACATGTGTGTCGGTGCATTTAGTCAATTGAGAATGGCGGCCTCCGATCTAATTTTATGAGAAGATAAGGCGCGTGGCACAGACCATTTTAATTTCCACATATCCCTCGTAAAATATACACACCCAGTCAGAGCTCACAGTAGCGCATCCCACAAGTCACTGAATTATTAACCAAAACATTGGCTAGTGCAATTGCCCTTACCCCTCCTCCGCCTCCTATAAAACGGTACATTGTGGAGGCATGCAATACCACACCAAACTCACTCCCCAATTCACACACCACATCCAATAACAAATAACATGAAGCTTACCATGAAGAAGCTTTCCCTCGCCCTCGCCAGCTACCTCATCCTCTTCCTCGCCGCCGCGGCCACCGCCACCACCGCACGGTGCACGTTCGAGATCGTCGTCAAGACCGACGGCCGGAGGAACGCCGGCACCGACGCCCGCGTCTCGCTGCAGGTGCGCGCTGCCAGGGGCCCGACGCTGACGGTCACCAACCTGGAGTCGTGGGGCCAGATGGCCGCCGGCCACGACTACTTCGAGAAGGGGAACCTCGACCGGTTCAAGGGCGCCGGCGACTGCATGCCGTCGGAGCCCTGCAACATGGTGCTCACCTCCGACGGCTCCGGGAACAAGCCCGGCTGGTACGTGAGCTATGTGATGGTGACGCAGCTCGGGCAGGGGAGCCTCCCGTCGATGACGCACCGGTGGGCGGTGGATCAGTGGCTGGCCGTCGACGAGCCGCCGCACATGCTCACCGCCGAGCGGAGGGGCTGCGGCATTGGCACGGCGGCGCCATGATCGGTCGAACGATCCAGCTAGCTCCATGTCGATCACCAGTGCTGTAGTAACTTAAATGAATAAATAAGTTGGGCACAGCTAGTGTATGCTTTGCCTAGTGTAACGTGATGGAAATAAGTCAATTCAATCGAACTGTATTGCCGCAGTTTAATTTGTGCCATCGACTGATCTTCTTTTGTTTTGGACCAGTTAAATTTAATTTCTTTTCACACTTTGGACCACACCAATTCTCTTGCTAATCATGTCTAACCATGCGTCTGCCAAAGATATGATTTGCCCACGGTTGATGGAGTTCATCGGCATATAGAGTCAATGTACTCGCTCGAGTTCGTTGATGTGCTCAAAAAGAGTGGTCTAGATACTACTAGAAAATGCATTTTTCCTAATGCAGGGATCCTTTTTTCGCAAGCGGACATGATTTTTGGAGCCAAATAACCGCCTGCAAAAATATAAATCGGGGTAAAGTTCGATGTCCGCCTGCGAAAATCTATTTTTACAGACGAACCACTTAAACGGCGTCTGCGAAAATCTAGCGCACCTTATATGGTCCGCCTGCAAAAATCCTATCTACCCAAATAAAATCCTACCTACCCATCCTTATCCTCTCCTCTCCACCACTCGTTCCCTCCTCTCTCTCTCTTATCCTCTGCTCCCTCCCATCCCCTTCCTTCCTCCTTGGGCCGGCGGAGGGCGTCAGCGGCGTCGCGGGTGGTGGCGCGGGCTGAGGGCGTGGGCGGCGGCGCAGGCGGAGGGCGCGGGCGGCGGCGGCGGCGAGGCGATTTTTTTTTGTTTTTTTATTGGATTTTCGCAGGCGGGCCATTGCCCCGACTGCGAAAATGGATGATTTCCACATTCGTTGGTCTGCAGGTGATCCTTCCCTCCGCCTGCAAAAATTACTTTTGGTTGCCTGCAAAAATGTTTTTTTCTAGTAGGGAGAGTTATCCAAATTATAACAAAGATCAAAGACAAAATTATCCAGAACAACGTGAAAAAAAAAGAGAGAGACAGTGGTCGACCAATGTAAAATTAGCTCGAACTGTAATTTAGTCTAAATATGATCTATCATAGTATAATTTTGCAAGTGACAAGGTTTTACATATATGCAAACCCTTACACCAAGTTGGAGTAAAACAAAATGGGCTAAACACAAATACTAACAGGTTGCCAATCGGCCATAAGAACTTTGCAGGGCTATGGAGACGCAGCCATCACCAGCCCACCACAACATATTGGGTTCCGTCACGCAATTGTGTACGTGGCTACGTGCGGCCCATCGATAATTTGCTTCCGATTTTTTTTTCGATTACGCACAACGAATTTGCTAACCAAAATGGACCTATCTATCCGTGTGATTTCTAAAAAAAAAAAATCACCCAGAATTTTTCTATCTTTATATTTACATCCAACGAACTATAAAAGAAAATAAAAAAATACATATTTACTTATATATTATTTTTATCAAAATTACAGTGCACTTACCTGTCATATCAACTGAATTTACAAATATAATTTTAGTTATATATGACAGTAATTTTAGTTATATAAGACTGTAATTTTATATTTTAAAGAAAATAAAAAATACATATTTACTTATACCAAAATTACAGTGGACTTACTATTTAGGGTAGAAAAAAATACGAATGTATCCCTCTATGTTTAGAAAGAAAATAAATGCGGGCGTGCCAGTGTACCTAAATACACAATGTAAAACAAACACAAAAGAGACACAGAAAAACGTGATCTTTATTAATTGAATTAACAAGATACAGTTTCCATGTATAATATAAAATACGCGCGCCATTGCCTGTCGTTGGACAGATCTGACATCAGCAACGTGGTCTTCTGATTCCTGGGTCTCGAAAAACTCCCAGTTAATTACCTCCACAGGTCTAGGCCTACAGAGCACCTCCGATTAAGTTGCTTGTGGTCGTCTCGTCATCTTCGCTTCACGTTCTCCATGCATGATGAATGTTGGTGAAGATGGTAGATATATGTGGGCGCTGGCAACGCATCCACAGCCTCGTCGGTCTGTGCGCCGGTGTTGGTGACGTAGCCTTCATATAGACTCCGCCCACCCTCATTGCTCCGCCTCATCAGTCTTGAGTGACGTGGTGTAGATAGATTGATCTTCAGCATGCATGGAACTCGTGTAGTTTGGACGGTAGAGACGTCCCAACAGTGGCATCGAGATGGTGTTAAAGGGAAGAGGAGTTGGTGAAGTCAGTTGGTGTACACAACAGCCGAATATACGTAGCTGGGCACCTCCTGGCTAGATGAGATCAAAGTAATGAGAGTTGACAAAGACAATTGGTGTAGACGGCAGCCGGATTAAACATGGCTGGGCACCTCCTGACTCGTCAAGTCCCTTATACAACGGGGACTTGTAACGAAGATGTTGATGAGGAAGTCAGTGTAGACAACAGCCAGACAAACACGGCTTGGCACCTCCTTCAGATGATGGACCTACTATTGATCCGGTTGATATGACGACAAACCCATAAGGGGGCTCTATGAGGGCGCCGGTAGCAACGGCAACCTTGGAAGAAGTAAATGCCTCGTAGACAGAACGGCCGAGGGCATTTGTTGGTGTAATTCAGCACGAACGGTTCCCTGGCATCAAAGACGGCACCATTCTTGCTTTATATTGATATAGACGAGCGACGCTCCAATACACGGACGAGCGGCGACATCTCGATCGCAACGAAGAGGGAGAGAATCACGGACGGACAACATCAATCTTGATTAAGAGAGGAGAGCACCACAGACGGATGGCATCTCATCTTGGTGTGATGAAGAGAACACATCACGAACGGATCGACATCATGATATCATGTTGGTGTAGAGGGAAGGAGACGTCACGATGACTCCGGCTTGACGAGGGGAAGACATAGCGGATGAACGGCAATGACTGTGTGCGGGCACCAAACCATGGCGCTCCGGCGTGACGAAGTGAAGGCATCATGGGCCGGCGGACTTGACGACAG
Organism: Oryza meridionalis; assembly: GCA_000338895.3. Taxonomy (NCBI): domain Eukaryota; kingdom Viridiplantae; phylum Streptophyta; class Magnoliopsida; order Poales; family Poaceae; genus Oryza; species Oryza meridionalis. The sequence continues at coordinate 11,995,504 of CM002533.2, forward strand.
CGTGCGGGCACCTAGCAGTGGCACTCCGGCATTGCATAGGTTGAGTAGATGTTGATGGTGTTGCAATGCATAGGTTGCGACCAGCAAAGTAAGGACGCTCGACGTCTTGGCGACGTCGTAGCACCAGGTAGATGCGATCTTCGGCACGCTCCGGCTGGGTGGCGTCACAACGGCCTTCTCCGGCAGGTGGCAGATGATGGTTAGTTGACGGAGATGAGCGCTGCTTGGCAGCGCCTCAGCGACTTCATCGCGGACGGATGGCATCACAAGTCCGGTGCGATGAAGCAGAGGTGTAGTAGCCGAACGGCACGACGACAGTGCGGGCTCCGGGCGTAGCGGCGCTCCGACCGGCGATCTCCTCGAGCGGCTCGGCGACGAGCGTGAGGGAAATGGCCAAGTCCGCGAAAGTAAGCGAGCGTCGATGATGTCGCGAAGAGACTGCGACCGGCAAAGCGACGACGTCCCGCGTCTCGACAGCATCACGTCGCCGGGTAGAGACATCGTGAGGAAGACTGCTGCGCTGGTGAGGATGAGTAGATCTTGGCGGCGTCTCAAGAAGAGGTTGCGGCCGGCAAGGCGACGGCGTGCAGCATCTCGCCGACGTCATAGCAACAGGTAGATGCATCATGAGATAGAAGCCGCAGCCAGGCCAGCGAGGACGTCCTGCGTCTTGGCGGCGTTCCTGGATGCGGGCAGCTCGGCGACATTCCGGCAGTTCGAACGAGACTTCTGTCGGGCACGGCTCAGTAGTAACCACAGCTTGCTCCGGTGGGGCACGCGGCATGATGATGACCTCCTCCAAACTAGCATGCCCGACGAGGTGGTTTGATGTAGACGGCAGCCGGCCATTTAATCACAGCTCAGCATCTAATTGAAATGGCTTGAAATCAACAGGATTTGCTTAGCCATCGCATTGACAACTTCTTGTGCATGGCACTGAGGCATGGTGATGATGTGTCACCCTTCGGTTGGTCGGCCACGTTGCCACAACATGTATTTGCTGAATGGAGTTGGCTCGGCATGCTGCTGTTTTGCTTCGGCTTGTGCTGCTGCCATGCGATGTGTGTATATGAGGCCGCCGATCGTCGATCTGATCTGTAGCCCGACGATATTTGTTGATGTAGATCGATAACCACCATCATCTGCACGCAGCGCCGCCGCCATCGTGAGGAAGATAGTATCGCCGTCGTGAGAACAGTAGCAGCGCCGAACATCGGCCGCGTCGTGGGGAAGGGGCTGCAGCCATGATTTGATACGCTGTGCGTGGTGGAAGCAGGAGTCTTGGCAATCGACGGTGGCTCCGGCGATCCTGGCGCGCTCCAGCAGAGCAGCGTCACGACGACTCCGACATGGTCAGTCCGCTCCGCCGCGGTGAAACTTGCAGCAAAGCGAGGACATCTGGCCCCTTGGCGACGTCGCGGCTTCTAGTAGATGCACCACCAGCGGCTTAAATTGGCGGCGTCGGGTCCGGACGTCTCGTCGACTCGAACAGGCGCCGGCATCGATGAGGCTTCTGTGGCGTGTAGATGAATCGGCCACCGCGACTTTCACCGGCGGCGACCATATGTGTAGATGGATGTGTGCATGCTGTAGATGAAAGAAAAACGAAACGATCTTGCTAGCTTCTAGCTTGGTAGCCATCAAGTTCCTTCTTCCTCGTCGAAGTACTCCCTCCTGTGCTTGCCGATGATCGGGTCACCGCGCGCGCCATCTCCTGCCAGACGCCGGAGCTCCGGCCGAAGTCGCTCGCTGCCGCCGGTGCGTGTCGTCGCTGGATGGATCACCGATGAGAATTGATGGATGGATGTGTTGACGGCGCCGGATGGGAGTCGATAGATGGATGTGTGTTGATCGATTGATCTTCCAGAATCGAACGGCGCCCGGCGGGCCACACTTTTGGTGTGCCATGCTGCCGCCGGCCGGCGGCGCACACGTTGGCGAGCCCTTCCGCCGAGGCTCTGAACATGTTTTCTCTTGTGTGTGTTCTTCATATGTGTGTAGATGGATCTGCTTCTTCTCCGTTGTGGTTCTCCATCTCTGCCCGTGCATGCATGTGCTGCAAAATATAAGAAGAAACAATGTAATTAGCGCTCTTACCTCGGACAGCCATCGACCTCGGCTTTCTTCCCGTGATGGCTGATGGTCAGATGCACGTCCTCCTGCCAGACGCCGCTGCCGAGCGCGGGCGGCGTGCACCGCTTCTGCTCCGGCGAAGTCACGTCAACAAGGCTTGTGCCATAGCGATGGCTGAGTACCGAGTACGTGCTCGCCTCCGTGTTCTACGCAGCCGCCGCCGATGGTTGAATCGATGGGAGTTGAATGATTGTCGATGCCCCGGCTGGTTGGCTCTCGGTGACTTTATATAGGCGCGGAGGAAAACCTAACGAGCGGGCGCGCATGCTCCGGCGCCGCCGCGGCCACGCGTAATCGCTCCGATATTTCCGGGTGCAGTTGCCGCGGATAACTCCTGATCCGAAATCATCAGATCCACATCCGTAGCTCGCTGCCGTTGGAGAGAAATTTCGCCTGCCGCGTACGCGCTAGATATCTAGCCGCATGTTCACGACGAGCATGTAGTGCAGCTCCGCCAGCCCAACTATTAATTCGTCCCAGCTCGCTGCTTTTTAAGTCTATGGAAAACCGTCCGGTACGGCGGTACACGTATACGTATACGCCGAGTATACGGCCACGAGCGCGCGAGCCCATGAGTCGCAGAGCAGCTCATTTCTCCTGTTAGCCAATTCATTCATGCATATCAGCATACGAACCATATGGTTGGCTAGATACGAATATATATACGTATGCACCAGTTAACACGTGCACAGTACTGCATGGCCCATGCATGCATCTCACAAAAATCCAACAATCAAGCTAGCTTCTTTGCTAAACAGTAATCTTATTTACTTGGTGAAAAATGATAAAATATCGTCGAACACTTACATGTCATATCAACTGAAATTACAAATGTAATTTTAGCTATATAGGACTATAATTTTATATTTTAAAGAAAATAACAAATACATATTTACTTACACATTATTTTTATCAAAATTACAGTGCACTTAAACGTCATATCAACTAAATTTACAAATGTAATTTTAGTTATATAGGATTGTAATTCTATATTTCACGGCGACGAGAGAGATGGTGTCGCTCGCCGAGCAGCATTGGCCGTATTGCTGGGTGACACAGGCCGTGAGCTGCCGCTCACATCGCAAGTGGTGCATAGCGGCCAAAACAAATATCAAATGCTATAAAAAAATCACACGAGAGATGGATAGCAAAATCGAACCAAAAATGGGTCATACCTATGGATGACGATGGCTGGATTTGTAGGCCTTCTTTTCCCTTCTAAATGGGTTAGCACTTTGCCGCATTTTTCTTTTCTAAAACTTTTCAAAGAGGCATATCTTGAGATCGACGAAGTTACCATGGGTGTTTAAGGTTTTCAATTTTGAAATTGGATTTTATGCCGGGGGACCAGAAATTTCGGTAATTTCGGAAATTTTTGGCCAAAATTATTTAAAAATTTGAATGAATTTGAATAAAATTTGACCAAATTCACAAAAATTGCAAAAACCAAAAATTTCGGGTGAGATTTGAGTATGCAGGTGGGGGGCGAAATTACCAAAATTTTAGAAATTTCGGAAATTTCGAACCGAAATTTCAAACCCTGCAGGCGCCTCCCTACCTTATGAGCACCTCTAGAAGACTATCCGTGGGTGCCTCCCTACCCATATGAGCACCTCCAGAAAACTATTCACGGGCGCCTCGCTGTTGACGGGTACGTCGCCTACCACTGAAAGAATAATTAGCTGTAAATGCGAGCACCCGTGTTGAATCTATTTGAATCCGGGTGGGTTGGTTCCACTACAAAGAACCTAACCACTTGAGCTAGTCTCACTTCGCTTTCTTTTCTAAAACTTGATGAGGATAAGTGCACAAATAAACTTTCTTATGTTACCTCCATCCTAAAATATAATAACGACTAGAGAGAATATATCACAGTACTACGAATATGGATAGTAGTAGTAGGTTGTTGTATTTTAGGATGAAGGTAGTAGGCTTTAAGCAATTTATTTATTTATTCTTCATTCTAGAGTGTGTTGTTTAGGGAGGGGTCTCTCCAATGTTTTGGTGTAATTTAGTGTTCTGGACTTTTTTTTCTAAAAATAATAAAGCTTTTGGCCATGCCATCGACATCTTGTTGGCATAGCAGAACAATATACTCCCTCCTAAAATGGGACTTTGGATGGATGGGACACTTCATCTGTCCAAAATCCCTTAAGCGTGTGTTTGGTTGGGGACAAAGTGGGATGGGTTAGACCTATCCCAGTTTTTTAGATGGGATGGTTCCAGTTGCCTGTTTGGTTTGTGGTATGGGATGGTTATAGTTTTTTATTTGGTAGAAGGGATTGAGATGTGATGGGATGGAGAACTTTCACGGACCGTTAGGGCCGTCTGGCTCCCAGCGGCTAGCTCGCAGCGAGCGTGGGGGCGGAGGAGCTCGTCGGTGCAAGCAGAGGAGAGGCGGAGGCGGGTCGCGTACGAGTGGCGACGGTCGCGAAGGTGGCGGTAGGCGCGGATAAGCGGTGACGGCCGCGAAGGTGGCGGTAGGGGCGGACGAGCGGCGGCGGTCGTTCGCGAAGGCGGAGGCGGTTGCAGACGAGGCGGCGGCCGCGCACGGAGGCAGAGGCGGTCGCGAAGGCGAGGCGAGGCCCGGACGAGTGGTGGCGGTCGGTCGCAGAGGCGGAGGCGGTTGCGGACGAGGCGGCGGCCGGACGCGGAGGCGGCGACGGTCGCGAACGAGGCGGCGGCCGGTCCCGGAGGCGGAGGCGAGGAGAGGCGTGGACGAGCGGTGGCAGTCGGTCGCGGAGGCGGAGGCAGTTGCGGACGAGGCGGCGGCTGGTCCCGGAGGCGGCGGCGGTCGCGGACGAGGCGCAGGCGGTTGCGGACGAGGCGGCGACGGTCACAGAGGCGGAGGCGGTCGTAGAGGCGACGACGGTCGCGGGGGTGAGGCGGCGGCCGGGCGCGGAGGCGAAGGCGGGCGCGGACGAAGCGACGGCCGGTCCCGGAGGCGGCGACGGTCGCAGACAAGCGGCGGCAGTCGCGAACGAGCTGACGTCGTGCGCTCGTCCCAGGTGGGACGAGTTCGTCCGGCTCTTTTTCCCGGATCGATTGGTCCCGGATCTGAGAGGAATATTCCTCTTGGGACCAATCCATCCCACCTACCCCTCAACCAAACACCCCTAAAAGTGGATCATCCCATCCCATCCCAGCAACCAAACACTACCTAAATTTACAAAGAGAACCCTAGATGTGATTTTGATGTACCTATTTCATAACAAAACTACAAGCTTGAGTTTTGCTTCACTAGACCACAGATTTTCAAAATTTTCTCTGAAAAGGTTCAAAGATATATAAACATATTCCACAGCCATTGCCAACATATGCTCCCAAATGTTCAATAAAAGAAGTGTACAATTTGGATCTTCCGGACAATTTGCATTTTGTTCTATTTGAAATGAAAATTACAGGGCATTCAACAAGCAAGGATTTGGAAACATAATATATATACTTTATTTTGAACATTGCCGTAATCTAATAATCAGTTACATTTCTACAAGAGAACATATGTACAACTTACACCCCACATAACCAGACCTCAGAAAAGATGGATATGAACATTCCTATTTACATTCTTCAAGCCACCAGACAAATCCTCCAACTCTCACTATTTTCTTGCCATTTCATATGTACACTCAAGAATACAGAATAAACAGGAGCATTAGCCTTCTCATAATCTATATTAGCTGTACAACAAGAACGCCATTGATGTCATCTTGTCAGCCACTACACTGGAGCAGCACGAAGGAGGCTATGTCAGTTCAATGTATGTCCCTCATTGATTTCCACTGGGTAAAAATGGTCAAAGTTTCCCCTTAAGCACACGGCTGAACGCGCGATGTTGAAATAGATTTCATCCAATTGTCTGTAGAACACACACAAGATAACAATTAAGAGATGAAACAAGACACTCCCTCCGATTGGAAATACTCGTTGTTTCAGACAGTAGAAATGTCCTGCTAGTAGTTCTGTTTTGCTGTTGGAAACGACAGATAATTTTGACCGGAGGGAATAACAATTAACAGATGAAACAAAATTTTGATTGCTAGCGTAGGCTGAACTTAATGGTTCCGGAATCCAGGGCCAAGTATTCTACAAGAAGGATCATAGCATCCAATTAATCAAAAGAAAGCAAAACAAGTATAATATCCAATAGCCAAAATATTTCTATCATTCATTTTCAGATGCTAAAAACTTGTGGGATGTTCTAAATTTGATGTTAGACCTCCCTGAGAGCTATCATATATATTTGAGAAGCAGGAATTTCAGATGAAACATCTTAATGATCAAATGAATATTGAAAATAATTATGTGTATTAACCAGCAAGAAAAAGAACTGAAAGTCAGGTTATTATACTTATTAGCGCAACTACATGGTGTTTGACTAAGTTACTAAAGCTTGCACATATAATGTGTTCAGTTGAAACTCACCAAGTGAAACATAAATAGCAGTCCAATCAAACTTCTGTTCTCGATTTACTGCATAGCTCTTCTGCTTTGCGACATTGTTATCTCCAAATGGGTTTTTAGCAGATGCTGCATTAGAGAACCCTGAATCACTGTGGCCACTAGCAAACTAAATCTCCTAGGTCAATGGATCTGTTGCATCAGCCTCTAGGAAATGAGCAACGGCAGAGTAAAGTTGCTGTTCTTCAAATGGCTTTGCCACATATCCATCCATTCCACATTCCATACATCCCTCAAAAGTTGCTTGAATTACATCCGCTGTCATGGCTAATATAGGTACATGCCAATGGGCCTTATTTCCATAGACCTCGGAAGACACTTCACCTGCCTGGATCGTATCATTGATTTTACTTTCTACAGAACGAACTAATCTAGTAGCTTCAAACCTGCAAAAAAAAATTGGAAGCAGTTCAGTTGATCCAATTGCAGAAGACACTTGTTATAAAGAATGTACGATGTTCTACATGTAGTAAGTTTTCTAGTTATTTCAAAGTTCATAACAATCCATATATAGACTTGTGAGGTCGTTCATTACAATGGACACAATAATAAAAAGGAATTCTAGCTCAAGACTGCAATTATGAAAGAAAAAAGGCGACCTATTTCAATATGAAACCATTTGAAGAAACTACAAGAGATATTTAAGCAATAAGGCTATGTTACTAATTCATCTTATAACACAGTGAAGCACGTAACATAAAATAATGTCTTTAGAAGGCATCATTAGATGAATTTTAACAAATGGGAAGGAAGATTACCCATCCATCTCAGGCATCTGAACATCCATAAAACAAGCATCAAATTTATGAGGTGGCTGGAGCCTAGAAATTGCCTCCTTTCCACTGTCCACACAGGTAACTATAGCTCCATATTTCTTCAAAGCACCAGCTGCAACTATGCGATTAACAGCATTGTCATCCACAACTAAAATGTTTTTTCCTGTTAGTACACTTCGAAGAACCAAAGAATTATCTCTACTTCGTCGGCCTGTAAGTCCAATTCCTAGTGCTTTACTAAGACAAGCAGCAACAGTACTAAGACGAAGGGGTTTTCTTATGCTATTAGAATACCCCGCCAACCTCAAACAATCAGAGTCAGCAGGAGTTATTGAACCTGCCAAAAGAAAGAACTTTGGCATAGTTTGCCAAGACTTGAGTGTGCCCTTCAGCCGAAGATCTATAAGACACCGGAAAAATGCCAAGCCTGAGTCCTCGCCCCAAGCTTCTTTGTCAACAAGCACCATATTTAGACTGCTTTTTACACTTTAACACATAAAATGCAACAGTGTCAGAAAATAATACATAATAATAGTTTTATGAATATTGAAAGCATAACAGCATGTTTTATGATGGCTTCACAAGATAACTCAAGTAAACAAATATTTATCCAACATTTATGATGTCATTAATAGCCAGAAAAAGAAATTAACAGTCTCATTGAGCATCAAGACTTGTAAACCAAATAGCAAACCACTAAACCTAATGGTCCCCTAATCTCTAGTCAAATCTTATCGTCATACAAGTAATGTAAGTTTCATCTTTTACTCTTTTATCCCTTCTGTTGATTAGCAAACTGTCTTTCTCTGTTTTGATGCCAAATAATACAGAGAAAATCCGAATATCTAACCAACTCAGAAAATTATACTAATGCCATTTTGTGAAATATTGATGCTCATTAGACCTGAGCCAGCAGGCAAGCTACGGCCATTTGAATGGGTTGCAAAATATAAAGCTGAAGCATGATACACAAAGAAACTGAACCTTGAATTGCAGGATTCCAATAGAGCAGAAAGTGCTGATTCAGATGTGGCTGCAAGATCACATTGTATTCCAAGTCTCCGCAGATGGTACATGGTAACCTCAGCACGAGCACATCTTCTGTCAACAACAAGTGCTCTCATTCCTTGAAAATCTGGTGGAGTAGGTTCAGGACAATACCTTTTGATATCCCCTGGATCTTTCCTATTTTCCTTGAAAATAGCAGTAAAAGAAAATGTACTACTAACTCCTGGTTTACTCACAAACCCTATTTCTCCACCCATCAATTCAACCAGGCGTTTCGTAATACTCAAACCAATTCCAGTTCCACCATATGTCCTTGAGGTGGAACCATCCGCTTGCATGAAAGGTGTAAAAATGCGAGTTTGAGCATCCTCAGTTATTCCAATGCCAGTGTCTTCGACAGTCACTAGTAAGTTCACTGAATCTATTGCATCTGATGAATCTTTGAACATCCTGAAACTCTCCAAGGTTTTCCGATTATTTGCTACTTCAAGCCCACTTAGAGTATTATATGGCATCGTATTTTTGGAATTCGCTGTAACTTCTATGTTTTCAGGAGAAGTGTCATCCAAAGCTTCCATTTTTCTCTTCACTTCCTCAATTAAATGCACTCGAATGAAGATATGACCTTGTTCAGTAAACTGTATTTACAGGAAGCCATATTTGGAAAAGATTATATCAGTGAAAGATTATTGCATAATAGACAGAACTCTACTTTTTTGTTCTAACCAAAGCAACTGCCATGTTTGTAATCTACATAAGGAAATCCAGTTTGAGCTTTCACTTGTATAAATATCAAACTGGATCATACTTTCTCCTACTGGCTACTGCTGTTATATGAAAGCATCACAGCATATAGATGTATGCAAATTGTTGGTGTGTAAATATGTGCTGTGCTTGGGACCTATTTGTAAAATGTTCAGAGAATAGAATAGAGATGGAGGGGGGTGTGCAGGGGATGCAACACACCCTGAAAATTTCTCCAAATCGAACAAGATGGTATCAGAGCCAAACCCTAGCCTCACTCCACCTTCCAATCCCTTCCCTTTCCTTCATCCATAGCCATAGCCAGGGCTTGTCATCCTGGGTGGCTAGAGGGGGGCTGCGCGCCCTCACAACGCGTGGAGGAAAGGAGGAGGCGGTTGCTGCTGCTGCTGATTTGTGCGGGGAGGAAGAGGCGACTGCTGCTGCTGCTGATGTGCGTGGGGGAAGAGTGGAGAAAGTTGTTGCTGCTGCTCTGTGTGGGTGAGGTGCTCGCTGCTGCTGCTGATTAGAGGGTTGCTGGTTGCTGATTTGTGTGGAGGAGGAGAGGAGAAAGTTGTTGCTGCTGCTCTGTGTGGGGGAGGAGAGGAAGAAGGCACCCCTTCTCTTGCTACTGCTGTGTGGTGTGGCTGCTGGGATGTGTGGTCAGCAGGGAAGGCTGTGAGAAGTGTGAGCTTGAGGTGTGTCTTTTGTTTTTTGGTAATAGAGGGGCCTGAAGCCTGGTCCGGTTCAATACTCTGTTGTGAGGAAGAAATGGATCCTACCAAGCAAGGGGAAGGTGTTGGGGGAAGTCAGGGAAAAGAAGTAGTGATTGCTTCATCATCCCTTGTCACAAAAGATGAGATGAAAGGTTTGTTGGAGGATCTAGTAAAGTTGGGAATGATAGGTACTGGAGGTGGAGGATCAACTGAATTGAAACTAGAATTGATGCCAAATGAATTGAGATTGGAAGGAAGTAAGAATTATTTGAGTTGGTCAAGGAGGGCCCAACTAATGTTGAGGGCAAAAGGGGTGGATCATTTTTTGCAGGAGGATTGTGAAGAGCCTGCTGATAAGGAAAGTTCAGCTTGGAGGATGTGGAATACTACAAATTCAACCGTGGTGTCATGGTTGATGACTTCGGTGGCTCCATCTATTGCTCGGATGCTAGAAACCATTCAAAATGCAGCAGTTGTATGGAAAACATTGAGCAGCATGTATTCAGGAGAGGGAAATGTAATGATGATGGTTGAGGCTCAGAACAAGGTGGAGAGTTTGAAACAAGAAGGGAGAACAGTTCAAGAGTATGCTAGCGAGTTGCAACAGTTATGGGTAGATCTAGATCATTATGATCCCCTGCAACTGAAGCATGATGAAGATATTGTGATTGGAAATAAATGGCTGCAACGACGAAGAGTCATTCATTTCTTGAAGGGGTTGAACAAGGAGTTTGAAGATAGAAGAGCAGCTATGTTTCACCAGGCTACTTTGCCTACTATGGAAGAGGCCATTTCAGCCATGGTACAAGAGATGAGGTTGAAATTGATGAGGGGTACAAATCCTATGAGATCAGCATACATTGCAGCTGGTGATAGGGAATGCTACAATTGTGGGCAAGTGGGTCATGTGAGCTACAATTGTCCCACTCCCTGAAACAGTGGTAGTAGGGGATCAATGCGAGGAGGGTATGGTGGATTTGGTGGAAATCGTGGTGGCTTTGGAGGAAACCGTGGTGGTAGAGGAGGTGACCGTGGAGGTCGCAACGGAGGTCGTGGTAGAGGCCGAGGTGCGCCTCAGGCCAATGCAGCTATGGCGGATGGTAAAGCTATTACCCTAACAGGTAAACAGGTTACACAGTGGGAGGAATGGCAGAAGAACAAGACCAATGAGAGCTCTAACACCACCACTCACTTCGGTAACTTCGCCAACTACGCCCAAGCGGGCGAAGGTACTTAGGCACATGCACTTGCATCTACATATAGACATCCTACAGATTGGATCATAGACTCTGGAGCATCAAAGCATGTCACAGGATTGCATAATACTTTCACATCATACACCCCTTATGTCCACTCTGAAACTATCCAAATTGTTGATGGTACATCCAAATCTATTCATGGTATAGGGTCGGTGGAGTGCACATCATCAATGAATTTATCTTCTGTTCTGCATGTTCCTTCCTTTCCAGTTAACCTTCTCTCGGTTAGCTCAGCTATCGACCAATTCAAGTGCATTGTTGTGTTTGATGAGAACTCTTGTATCTTCCAGGAGAAAGGGACTGGGAGGAGGATTGGGACTGGAGTCAGGCGTGATGGGTTGTGGTATATCAATCATGAGGAGTTAGGGACTAGCTGCAGTGGTAGGAGATGTTGAGAAGGAGATCATTTTGCTTCATTGTCAGTTAGGACATCCATCTTTTGAGATTCTAAGTTGTATCCAGACCTATTTGTACTGCTGTTATATGAAAGCATCACAGCATATAGATGTATGCAAATGACAGAATAAGGAACCCACAACAACAATGCTCTCCAGAGTATAACAATAAATTGAAGATCAGAGGAATTATGGTAGCCAATCTAGATTTAAAACTGACCTTCATAGAATTCCCTACAAGATTTGTAATGATTTGCCGAAACCGCCACGGGTCCCCGATCAGAACATCTGGAACTTGATCAGATACAAGTACAGCCAACTACCCTCGCAAAAACAACATATTTCAGGTCTTAACATCCCGTTGAATGAAAAGCTTTGAGTCCAATGGGTATAGATTACGACTCACCTCTATGCCCTTAGCCCATGATTTTTCAGAAAACAAAGATACCACATTGTCAAGAATATCACGGACATCAAATCGCACCGCCTCCAGCTCAATTTTGCCTGATTCTATCTTAGCGAGATCAAGTACTTCATTTATTAAGTTTATCAATGACTTTCCACTTTCTTGAGCTGTAACTACAAAATCCCGCTGAGTTGTATCAAGTTCCGTATCCATGAGCATCTGTAGCATACCTGGTTCAGGTAGAAATCCACTCTCATAACTCATTTAGCATTGTCTTCTGACGATAGTACAGAAGGTATCAAATGTGATAGAAAAGAATAATTAAAAACAAAGTACAAAGGACAAACCTAGTACACCATTCATTGGAGTTCTAATCTCATGTGAAACAGTTGCTAGAAACTGCAAGGTAAACAAAGATCTACTTAGCGGATAAGGATAAGAAGGAAAGCAATCATGGAGGAGACTAAAGAAACATAGGCAAAAGATAAGAACACTGCTAGAGATAGAAGGACCTGGGACTTCGCAACATCTGCAGCTTCAGCTCGTCCTTTTAAATCTCTCATTGTCGTATAATTATCTTCTGCCTCTTCAAGAGAATTCAGAGTAGCATAGATAATATAGCCAACAAGCAAAACAATTATTGCTACTGCTGAAGATATCATAATTGCAGACCATGGCAGTGAAGGTGCATGCTTGAATCTGACATAAAAAATATGAAAATGGATTGAGTGAGCTTATTTTCAAGTACAAAAGTATAATCCCAAGCACAATGAAAGAAGTACCTGCAATGCATTACGTGTTTGCGTGTCGGGTCCCCGAAATCAATATTACTAATATGCAGATCATCAGATGCAATAACATCCGAATCATACATTTTAGTAGGATAAGTATGATTTGTGATGTCATACAGCCTAACAACTATCTTTTGTTTGCTAGCAAGTTGCTCCAGGAGTCTCTCCACCAGAGACGGAACATCAAATGAGGCACCAAGATAACTGTCAAGTGTTAACAACAAATCTATGGTCAATTCTCTCAAAGTTCTTTTGATAGAAAATTCTCTCAAACTTAAAAAGAAATAAATATAAGTGTGTAGTTCAACTTGACATTTATTAGGAAACAGATATTACCCCAGCGTAGCTTCAATACGCTCCTCTGGTGTTGCATCTGGAGGAAGATCATACTTATACACAGTGAACGTTAGCACCACACCAAGGTGATTAGATTTAAGAAGTGGGAAAGGGGCTGTTAGGGCCCCTTTGCCTGTTGCCCGTGAGCGCAATATATTATCACGATCTTCCTGAAATCAAGATCATAGTGTCAAGAAATAAATCACAAGTTTTTGTTTGATGATTATTGATCAATTGATTGATTAAGTAACAATAGTACTTGTGCATGACACTAATTATAGTGCAAAATTTCATATAATTTGTACATAAAGCTTGCATCCCAAAGGGACGTGGACAGAGGGGCACACAGGGGCAAATTTAGGACCCAGACACCCTGGGCGGATGACCAGGCTCCACGTCTTGCATATGGCGATGCTGCTATGTTTTTTTTATGAACTTGGTCCACAAGTTTGACTCAGGACAAAACCGAAAAATCGTATGATTTGGAACAGGGGGACTAATAATGTAATGGTTGTGTGCATCCCTAGCTGATGCAAAGGCCAGGAGTTTACACTTCCCTTGTCTAAAATAAAGTTAGTAATAAAACTCAAACATGTTCTTTAGGTTTGTATACATGGTCTGCCAGGGTCCAGAGCTGTTCACAGTCTGCTGCAAGACGGCTAATCATGCTGAACCAACTCAGATCAAACCACTTCTACAGATTTTGTTTGGACTGAGATGGATCCAACATAACTAATCAAACCTTTTACGCGGCCTTTGCTTGTACTTCGCTGCCTCTTGTTTGGGACCCTCATCTCTCGCAGAGCTTGGCACTCGCTACTGCCTCCCTCACTCTCCATGCCAGCTTCTTCCTTCCTATGGCTGCCACTGTGGACAGCCACTATGTTTATGTGTCTCACTTATATTCGATAGTGAGTTCGCTCATCCATGTCACCATCTGGTTCAGCATGAAGGCCTCCTCAGAGTCCACACAAAGATTGGCAATATGCCTCAGCAGCAACATTGCAACACAGCAACAGCAGATTCCATGTCCAATGGGATGGGCTTCGCTTGTGCTCAGTGTTGTATATGGCTCATACAGGACAAAGTGGTTATAGTCTGTGTAGCAAGACTAGATTGAAGGGCCAAGGCAGGCTAGTGCCATGGAGCAAATCAAAATGATAAAGGGGAAGGAATGGGACTGCTGTCCGTCTGAGACTACATATAGTTTGTAGTTATACTAGAATAGGGACTCCTCTGTGAGTCGGATTTCTAATTTGGGATATGGAACTGCCATGTAAACAATAATACCTCATGCACCCATCCTTTTAAAGTAAGACGTTATTAGATTCTGAATTACTCATTTCACAATTTGAAAAAAAATATGAAGGTCTAATCAGAAGTTAAATAAGTTTATCCTATTCAGAAATAAATAAATATATATACACAAGGGCTTGCAGATATAGTAGCTCACCTTCCCAGACATCATGTCAACTGATATAATGTGCTTTACAGTTTCCTGGGAGAAAATAACAGGTGCATACTCATCTTGAACTGGTGAAGGCTGAAGCTTTTCAGGATTGTAGTCATGAACAAGGGATTGATCTTCGGTCTCCATTTTCTTAATCTTCCATCCAAGCTTTTGCTCAAACAACTCCCTTTCGCTGTGCAGCACCTTCAAAGCATAGGCAACACCACTCATCAATGGCCTTTCAAATGTTGTCCTAGCCGTGAAATCCTCAAATGTTTTCTGTCAAATGTCAATGATAACAAGATCTCATAATCTTGAAAAAAAGCACAGTATTAATAGGATAGAAAATAACAAGATGTTTTCTTTTAAATAACATAAATCTTTGAAAAACTGTGCATCCCCTCCTGTTTCAGCTATAATGATGTTTTTTCCCCAGTGACTTAGCATGGTATAAGCAGTTTTGAATGGAGACACCTATTCTAAACATTTTTCTTTGGACAAACAAATTGCTAATGGCTAATAAGATTTTATACTCCTTCCAGTCAATCACAAAAACATACCATTTTGATCACACGGCCTTCAAAATACAACTTTCACAGCTAATTTCTTTTACAATGCATTTTTAGAAACCTGATTAAATTATTAAATTATCAAAACATTTTTAATAATATTAAAAGTTTGTTGAATCACCCTTGCAATTAAGAAAGATGTATCCAAAGAAAGCAAACCTGATCGATAGCAGAAGGATTCTTCCCATGGTGAAAAGTTGAGACTAAAATAGCCAATGCATGCACATGGTTCATGCTTACATTGAACTGATCTTGTAGCATCCTAGCTCTCTCATCACACATATTTTCAAGATTCTCAATTCTTCTAGCAACAACATCAGCATGCATGCTTGAAAATATCCAGACAGAACTACAAAGCCCAACTAAGACACCAAGAAGCAGGGCTCTCTTTGACCATTTTCGACTTATCTTAACACTCGGTGTCTGGAGGAGTTTCTCATGCTGACACAGTTCATTTGCTTGCTTCCCTCTTTTGAAAATAGTTATAACTACCAAAATTACAACTATTCCAAGGCAAGCAGACAAACTAAATATCATCCCGTGATTGCAGCTCAAGGCGTTATTCTGCTGTACATTCAGCCCATTAATGACAATACACAAGTCACATAGGCATAGCTAAATACATTGAAAACGAAAAGGTACGATCAATAGGAATTTGTAATGGTTAAAGATCAACATGCTATGAATCATGACATTGTAAGTCAAGAAAATAGATAATCACAATACAAACCAAAAATGGCATTAGAAACATGGAGAAGGTGCTTCTCTTTAATAAATGAAATGTCAAAAACAGTTGCAGAAAAAAAAAGGATAATTAACTCTGATTAGGCAATACAAAACTGTGAAATTAATAGCATTATTTGATACAAGAAGAATCCGTAGGAAGTTATTTCTTAAGAGATGTAAATATAGTTTTTTTTCTACTTTAGCCTCATTTAAGCTCAATTTAACATGTTCTGCAAAGGAATCAACACACCTGAGTTATTGGCATTTGACAATTGGCAGGGCAAAAGGACAGCTCTGTAATTTCTTCAAGAAAAAGCTCGACTTAAGCATGACTTTGAGTTATTGGAATCAAGTTGGACGTACAATAGTATGGCTAGCAAGTCCTACAGTACTATGTGGCAGTAAGACTGATGAGACCTATTGTTGTTTTAAGATAGCTCGGTGGCTACATACTAATTGGACAATGCCAAGATAGATGCCGATCCCCATTACATCAAAGTAGCAGAAAATAATCCAACCTAACATATAGATATGCCAATATCATGCAATCCTCTGAAGTATTTAGAGTCAAGTAGACAATCTGGTTAGTAGGTCACAAGAGTTGAAGGTTCAGATCATTCATGAATCAGCCACATTAACAATATGTTATAATACAGTCCAATTCCATTAATGCTCTATATTCCAAGTTTACAGTGCAAAAAGAAATGTAGCTAATTTGACACTTCACCAAGTTCATCCAGGATAAAGAGAAACATAAAACACTCACATTCCACAATGTCGTAGGAGAGCCAATGTCTTGTTGCATGGCATTTTGCAATAAATTGTTTTCATGATTATTTTTGTCATAATTATCTTTATTTGCGCAACAATCTTGAAGAATCACATTATCCAGCCTGTTTTGATTTCCTCCAGATGGTTTATTCTTAAGACGACAATTTGACATATCAGGCATGCTGTGGACTGGATTATCATCATTGATCGTACCAGATTTACATATGCATTCCC
This sequence comes from Oryza meridionalis, assembly GCA_000338895.3. Classification (NCBI taxonomy): domain Eukaryota; kingdom Viridiplantae; phylum Streptophyta; class Magnoliopsida; order Poales; family Poaceae; genus Oryza; species Oryza meridionalis. The sequence continues at coordinate 12,012,276 of CM002533.2, forward strand.
GCTACATCATAGTTCAAATCGTCAGTTAGAAATGCATGATGATAAGATCCCAGGACATAATGAATGAAGTATATTATCTAAAACAATAATGAGATAACGATGTATATGTTATCACAATTAATAGATCGTGCAAATAACATGATTTTGTAATATCATAAATTTACTCTTCAAAGTTCTCATTTGCACTTGCAGGGAATAAACAAAGATTGCTTGCATCACAGCATTTAAAAGTTTACTTGTCGATAGTTTGTGTATAGCCTGACATTTTATTGACCACAACAAATAAAGAATTAATATAGGACAACCATATTTCACTCCCCTACATCTAGCTCGTATGAACAGTTTGCCATTTGATTCTGAGCTTATGGTAGCAAAATTATGTACAATGCACCTAAGGTAAACCAGCTTGCTTTCTCTTTTCCTCCCTGGATTACCCCGGCCACACATGCAAAAAGGGAGATCTTGTTTCTTACTACAACTACCAGTCATATCTAGGGTGATTGAAATTGAGATAATTGTTTATGGGACAATCATAAGAAGATTTATAAATGGTAGAAAGTCAGTTCAATGATTGGATTAAGGATCCTGTGGGATCATAGCAACGTGGCAGTTATTCTAGCTTTTCTAGGATAAAGAAGACTGGAATACTTTGTAACCAATATGCTATAACAAGCACCCGATATGCTAAAATAACCATTTATGTGGTCTTAAGGCATTCACATTTCTTTTAACTCTGCTCTGCTCTCCGGTCTCTGCTCTCCTCGTTCACTGCTTTGCATTTGTTTATTCTCTGCTCTGACTAACGGTCCTAAGCAGTGTCTAGGCATCAGCACTGCCAACAATCTAGAGTCTAGTGCCTTCTTTAACACTGAGCTCATGCCATGTCAGAGAAAGGAGCGGGAGGTGGCTGGAAGCTCCCTCACCAATGGTTTGACAAGAGAAGGGAAGAGGTTGCAGAGGGCATTTCGGTCTTATTCATGGGTCTGTTAACAGGACATGGATGGCACTGGCATATGAGGGGGAAAAGTTCAACCTGAGTGGAATGGAAGGAACATGATTTTTCTAATACTAACAAATAAGGGATTCTAGGAACTCTCATATGCATGGAATTTTCTCTGTACAGATCTCAAATTTGCACGACCTATCTATGTCTCAAATATCCAGTTCGACAATTCACAAACAGCGCGTACTTATTGACTTTCCAGGCCAATGTACCACTTTTATAATCATTGACACCACAAGGAACAAGCAATCCACAAATTTTCTGGTAGGTCCCAATCAAAGTGTTTATTTCTTTTGCAATATCCTAGTACATGTTCTTTCCTCACCCGTACAAGTTACGAAACAGCATAAATTTCAAATCTCCATCTAAACAGAGTTGACTGTCTCCAAAACTAAGATAATACTGGAAATCCATGTACTCACTAAAATTTCCCATTACTACCAAAACATCCACTCCACAAATACATCAATTAGGAACATATAAATGCTGCGAGACTGAAACATATGTTCTAGGCAGCTACAATTATAAACTTCCAAACACCCCACACCAAGGCATTATATATATTCCTTCGCACGCAAAACATCCGTAGATGCGTACCTACGAATTCTCCCAAAATCTATCTCATCCAAATTGCAATGGCACAGTACACATGGAGAGCATGATGATCATCAAAAGCTAGTGGAGCAATCAAACCAAGCAAGCAAGAAGGCGAATTTACCTCCGGCGAAGACAGGAGCGACGCCAACGCCTGCAGCTTGCTCATGCTGAGGTTGAACTGCGCCGCCACCTCCTCCACCCTGTCCCTCACACCCTCCCCACCACCACCACCACCACACCCCCTCCCACACCCACCCATCGCCCACACCAGCAGCAAGCACCCCAGGAACCCGGCCACCGCCCCGGCACCGGCGTGCGCCGCCTTCCCTCGCCGTGCCCCGCAGCTGCCGCCGCACTCTCCGGCCCTGCTCATCTCACTGCCGCCGCCGCCGCCGCCGCCACAAAGCCTCCCAAGAAACACGCCGCACTAGCACAGGAGCAAATCCGGAACGCCGCCGCTCCAGGGTTTCTTGTCGTTGGTGGACATGGCCGGAATCGCGAGAACGAGCTCGAGCAACCACGCGGGCTTCCACTTGTCCCCGTCGTGTCCTCCGCCGCCGCAGCCTCCGCCCCCGCAGCCGCCGCCCCTGCCGCGGGAGGCCATCAAGAACAGACCACCCTCTGCCTTTTCCCGGTCGGCAAGGCGAGCAGGGGAGGTCACGGTCGTCTCAGAGACGCCACCGCGCCATGAAAGCGACCTCCTCCTCCTCCTCCTCCCACAGCAATCCCCGCAACGCCAAGAACCAATCCAACTCCAATCCAATCCAAGAAAGCCAACCTCAACACCTCAAGAATGTCGAACCAAGAGCTCAAGGTGAGGATGTTTTGGATTCTTGCTGGAATTGGGAAAGGAGTGGGTGGTAGAGGTGGTGGGGAAAGGCAGAGAAAGGGAGAGAGAGAAGCAGCAGCAGCAACAACAGGGGAGGTGAGGAACAACAACTGGTAAATTGGAAAGAAACAACAAGAGAGGATGAGGGGGAGGTGGTGGTGGTGGTGATTACTGCCTAAAGCTGCTCTGCATCATCTGCTGCTGGCTGCTGCTCCTGCTACAGTGTGCTACTCTTTCTCTTTCCTGCTGCTTTCATAGTAGTGGTGGTGCTTGTGCTTCTCACTTTCTCTCTCTACCCTTCTCCATCTGCTACTACTAGTACTGTCTTTTGGTTCTAGAGAGATGATTTCTCTAACATATGCTGCTGTTGCTGTTGTTGTTTAGAGGGAGGAATCAGATGGGGATGAGGTATTGAGATGGAGAGGGGAATTCTTGGTTTTTTTTTCTCTTTGATGTGGAGAAAGTGTTTTCTTCAAGGTGCATATCATTATCTCATCATCCTGTGGGTCCTAATGGAGCCCTCTCCCTAGCTTGATTGACATAGCTTAGAGATTTTTTTTTTCTTTCATTTCTTTCTCCCTTAACTTGCAAGACAATTTTTTTTGGGAGGTGGAGGCATGTGTCAAGATTGTTTGGAAATTTCAGGCTCATTAGCTTTGTGGTTTTTAGTGATCGGGGCCGTCCCTTTCACGGCCCAATTATTGTATCGTGTTGGCGACGGTGACGAGAGAACTTGAACCATGAGTCCATCCATAGCAACGGGAGGAAAAAAATAAATATGCCACAAAGAAGACGTGCTGTATGAACACGAGCTCGTATGCACCACAAACATTTGTGTCGTGGTGGCAACATTGATCGAGTTGTCGACAACGACGATGGCGTGCTACGTCGTTTTCTGCTTGTTTCTGATTGCTTTTGTGCCAAATGTCTAGTTTCTTTTTTCAAGTTGTTGGGAAATCAAATAATTTGTGCTGAGACTGAAGTAAACAAATTAGCTTGCAACCAATTTGATTGCTACTTAATTTTTTCTTTAGCTTAGCTAAACCATCTTAAAACAAACTAGTAGAATTTATCGACCCTTGCTACAAGTTGAGGTTATAATGATGCTCAAGTAGTAATATCCTAGCAATTATCTATATGTAGTAAGTACTACTAAGTACTTATTGGGATAAACCAAACCTCTGTCCCTGTCCAATACAGGTGAGAGTATGGGAATTGGGGATGAAAAAACAAGATCTTTGCTCGATGTCCTATACGTTGTCCTTTAGCAAAATTTAGTGATCGGAGAAAAACTAGCTCCAACAAATGTCCTATGGCCCTCTTTGCTTAGACTTATAAGCCAACTTATGAGTCGAAAAGTTTAAATCTAAACAAACAAGTAGCTTTTTTGTTTTTTTAAAGCCATAAACCACTATTACACTATTAAAAAACCAAAAGTTAGATTTGAGAATATTTTCTTTTTGGTTTATATAAGGTAGATGTATGACTCCATCATTAAATTTAGGACTTTAAATCCATTATCTCATAAATCATATAAGCCAAAAAGTTGACTGAAAAGCCTGAACCTAAAAAAAATATTCCTTCTCTCTTTTTCAGGTTCCTCCTATCTAACCTCTAATATCCCTTATATTTGAGAGATGGAAGTTCATCCCCTATTGTCATTTCTATATAATTAGAAAATTACTTCTATACCTCTAAAATTTTAACCAATCCTTACGCCCCTGAATTTTCCTCATTCTCTTATATACTCCTAAATTTTGGTTGTGATCCTTCTTATATTTTTCTTATATTTTTCTGTTAGTTGACCACTAGTTGATCTTGTAATGAGCACAGAAAAGCCAATTTTACCCTTAGATATTGTAAAAAAATCTACCGTTGAAAATATAGTAGTTTATTGCGCACCTAGTTTTTATTGCATGGGAAAGTATTATACGTAAAATATTTAATACATATTAAAAAATGCATGTGTAGCATTTTTCTATAATAGGAAGAAAAACAATCAAATCTATCTCGTATATCATTTTTTTTTAGATAAGGTATACAACCGACGGTAAATCTATTGCACTACTATCACAAAGTTATGCTACATATACTAGTTTTAGTAAATAAAAATGAATGTTTAATTTCTATACTTCTTCGATACATAAGGGCAAAATAGACCTTTTCAAAGCAAATAAATGATCAATTAACAGAAAGGACAAAGGACATGTAAGGTACCAAAACCAAAATTTAGCGGATATAAAAAAGTGAGGGCAGAACATTGAGCATACAGGGAATTTACTCCAATATATAATGGAGGGGATTTGCTCGATAGTGAAGAAATGAATGGGAGGAATTTAATTCCCTCCAAAATATAATGGAGAGAATTTGCTCGAGAGTGAAGAAATGAATGGGAGGAATTTTTTGGACTATCCCAACGCAAAGAAATTAGAAATATAAGGGATAAGTTTTGTTGACACTTCTCGAGATGCTCTATACAATTTTTTATGTTGGTGTGGTATTGTTTTGGGAATCTACACGCTCTAACCATAATACATCCGAGCTAACCTATTTAGTATTTACATACTAATACAAAATATTTTTCTGCTTAGGATGAATTTCATCTGATGAAACGGCCGAGTTATACATTACTAAAAAGAATGACTTGCTCTCTTCATAAACAAGTCAATTTTACAAGTCGGTCGTTGTACCAATCCAAACATGACTATATGACTTAATGTCTTAAAACTATTTGATTATGCTATACTTGCATCTAATAAATATGCTGGGTTTCAAGAAAAGGAACACGCGGTGGGTGCACAACTGCACACTACACAAATGCTTTACTTTTTGACAGAAACACACAGACTGCTGCAGAAGTTGGTTGAAGTTTGACCTTTTTGAGAGTGGGTCAGTCTTTTCGGATTAATCTATAATAGTCCAGCACTACTTTGGTTGAGCTTGCACCTTTGTCCTGCTTTATGGCCTTTACTGTTTGGTGGCTGCTAAACTAAATAAAGAAATTAGAAAAGCACTAGGTGCTGGTTCAATGCACATGTACTTCTTGGAATTCTTCTATTTTTTAAGATCAAGGATTGCGTAAGTACCTGGTTTGTTACCCAGATTAATTAAGTGTTTCATAATTTTGTTCTTCTGCAGAAAATATAAAAGTCTTATTAAATCGTTCAGTTTTGTACTTCTTGTGAAGGTCGTAATCGGAGATTCGGCAAAGCAGGTTGGGTGCCAGTAGATTCTAGAGAGTTTGATTATTGCATCTTCGATATCCTAACCTGTAATTATTTTTTTAAGATAATAAAAATGGTTTATATCTTTGGCTTCTGCCCTAAGGCACACGGCCATAAATTTATTCAACAAATAAAAAAGAGAGAATAGGTCATGGGATGAACCCCAACTTCCTTTTATTGTTAGCTAGCGTTAAACCACATAGATTCAGCCAATAATTCAAATGAAACTACGTTACCCATAGTAGAATAAAAAACCCTTCGCTCCCAATTCCAAAAGTATAGCACCATTGCGTATAATACCATGCTTCTCCTGCGGTAGCATCGTAGATAAAAAGTGGAGCTAATAGAAAAAAAACACAAAGATAACCTGCATCGGGTTAGACAATTGCTTACCATTAAAAACTTTGTCATTGCGACATCACCAAATTATGCTTGAAATATGTACATTTTTTTGTCATCTCAATGAGAGATAAAGGTCTACAGTATGCAAATTAGTTAGAGTTGCACTATGTATTAAGGCCTTAGTTGAAATTGATGAATTATCTGATGTTTTTTAAGCAATTTAAGGGTATAAATAAATAAATAATAAATGAATCAACTCCTACAAAGTTGAAAAGTTGTTCTAGAAAAGTATTCTAAGTAAATTTTATACAGATTTTTTTTCATAAAACGTGCCGTTTAAGTAGCTTGAGAAGCATGCAAATAAAAATCCAAATTGCAGAATAATAAAAAAGGCATGTTATGTTATTTTGCCTTTTTTGTTGCATGATAAAAGCATATGTTCATACACCACACTTCATGCATACATCCGCAACTATGCTATCTTAATTAACTCCACGCCGTTTAGAAGTTCAAAAAGCATGCGTATAAAATCGAGCGAACATAAGTTGAAAAAGAATACACCCTTGAATCTATAGGAATTTTGGAGGATTAGTTCATGTGATTTTAGGGCTGTTCAGATTGTAGCTAAAATAAACCCTACCAAATTTTGACAATACCAAAATTTTAGTAAGTTGATAATATTACCATTTTTTTTAGAATTTCTTATGTATTTACTAAAATTTGGCAAAAAACTAAATGTATACGCATCTTTGACAACTTTAAAAAAATAGTATGGTTTAAAATTACATCAGTCTGAATAGCCCCCTTATATTCATGTGCCGCAAGGAGGGCCGTTTATACCGGTAATAAGAAATGGAATATCATGGAGAATATGCCAAATTTATCAGTGCGTCTGATGAGATTATGCCTTTCTGATCCCTTGATTCCTTAGCCTTCACAATTCCGAAAATTTAGCCATGGCAACCTGAAAATATTTTCCAAATCAAATAAGATTTGCACGTGCCCAATTTAAGAAAAAGAGGAAAAAAACAATACTAATACAAACTCAGGCCATTAATTCTTTTAACTCTGACCAAAATTTAATTACCGTGGTGAGAAGGAGACCTGTGTGGCAATTAATTCCAGATCATATCGCCTGCAAAACAAATCGGATGGAATGAATGCACATGTGGTACAACACATTGGAACGATAGAGAATCTGGGCACAGTGTAACCCACTGTTTGAGCACAGCAAAGTAACCAGAGCAAACGAATTTAAGGCGATTTACCTGCAATTTACCGGCAGTTTTTTTTTTTTTGAACGAAAGCAATTTACCGGATGTTTGGCGTAGAGAAATTGGTCAAATTGTCCTGGCCGAGCATGTGCTGTTTTGGTGTACTACCTCACAATGCAGTCAGGTGGCCATATTGCGTGCACTGTAGGGGCTGCATTTGATGTTTGCCCTGCTGAATTAATTGACAGTTGGATGCATCTTGGATGTGAAGCTGAAGCTAACCAGCTTGGGCTTTTAACTATTTGCCACTCTTACGAATGGTGCTTAACGATTTGCCACTAAACCCACATGTCATAGACACATGAAGGATAGACGGTGAGTGACAAATCGTTAATTGCCATATCACAATAGTGGCAAATAGTTAAATTTCCTGATTATATAAGTAGGACTTATACTTTTACCGCATGGTTAATTTAATGTATGAATTTTACATGATCACACATGATTCGGTTCAATTAATATCTCCTAAAATTCCTTCATTTGATAAAGGACTTAATAAATCAAACACACAAACTTTCCTGTTGCCCATATTATGTAGACGGACACTACTGTAGAAGTGATCTTTGCCGGGTTATGAAAAAATCACATTAATCGCGGTTCGAATAGGAACTGAGACTAAAGATCAGCTTTAGCCATAGTTCAAAAGCCCATTGGCACTTTATGAACCAACCGGGACTAAAAATCATATCTTTAGTTTCGGTTGATATCACCAACCGGGACTAAATATCTTTCCCACCTACTTTAGTTCCTCTCTCGCTCTCGCCTCACCTCTCTCGGTCTCTCTCTCCTCTCTCGAGAAGCGGCAGCGGCGTTCTCGCCTCACCTCTCTCTGTGCCCCTCTATCTCTTGCCTCGCCTCTCTTTGTCTCTCTCTCCTCTCTCGAGAATCGGCAGCGGCGCTCTCGCCTCGCCTCTCTCTAACCCTCTTTCCTCTCTCGAGAAGCGGCAATGGAGGACAGGAAGGAGAAGCGGCAGCGGCAGCCTGACGGCAGAAGCGACGGCAGCCTCACCCTCCCCTCTACCAGATCCGGCGGGATGGGAGGCTGTGCGGCGGTGCGACGGGCGGCCGTGTGGCAGGTGGAGGAAGAAGTTCATTCTTTTTTTTTTTGAGATTTTGTGATGTATTTGATGTGTGATGTGAATATGTGAATTTGTGATATATTTGATCTGTGATGTGAATCTGTGAATATGTGATGTTATCATTGATCTGTGATGTTATATGTGAATATGTGATTTGGGGATGTAGGGAACAACTCGATTATGGGAAGTCAATATGCAAGCAGTAAAAACAAGGAAAAAAAAGAAAATAAAACTTTAGTTCCGGTTGGTAAATCCATCTTTAGTCCTGAATTGGGCGTCCCAGTTTACAATCCAGGACTATAGGGGGTTGCAAACCGGGACTAAAGACCACTTCCCCAATAGTGGGAATAGGTCCATCTGTCTATGTTACCGTCCTCAACAATCATATTTGTATAAAAAATAATCCTCAACATATAAACTATGTATTAGTCATCTCTTAACTTAAAATATTTTTGCACTTTATCCCAAACCTAATATGGACTGAGATGCTTTCCAAAATCCCTTATATTTTGGGACGGAGGGAGTAGTATAGTAAAAAAAAGATGGGCATCACCTGCTAATCAAATACCGCTCACTTTTTCTTCCTTCCCCTTCTCTATCTTTTTACATGAACCATTATCATGATGCACAAGGCTCCCACAATTAATATATTACATAAATAAATATATTTATGTGTACATAGCAAAGAAAACATAAGGAACAAACTTGAAAGCCAAACAATTAAAAGCGCTTTCTCTTTCGGTTCAATGAGAAAGAATCTCAAACGGGTGCTCCCCCGACTCCCGTGTCGCTCTCTGGGGACGACCTGGGGAGGACAACTGCCAGACCCCATTGCTACCTCCCGATCCGCTCACCTCGACGCCGCTGTTGTCGGTGGCACCCCCACCCACCCCCTTTGACCTTCTTCATCTCTTTTTTTTGACCAGGGAAACTGCCAGGGCTTTACCCAGCAGTGTAATTTTATAAAAGAAAAGAATATTTACAAAGTTACAGAGAGAAAAAAAGGAAACAAAAACAGGATTCCTATATAGTTTGTAACCAGTCTAAAACCAGCTGTTTGAGAGGATCCTTCATTCTGCACATATGCAGAAGAACTTCATTTTTGAAAAGTAATCTCCACGATTGGAAGGTGGGCTGATTATTTTGGAAGATGAAACCATTCCTTTGCTTCCAGATATGCCAAGCATCCAAGAAGAAGATTTCCAAAAAGCCCTTACGCGCGAACCGAATTCTTGCCAATACTATCATCTGATAAAATTCCAGATTTGGGTTCCATTGGATCCCTAGGTGTTGCCAACAAATTACACTAAAAGGGCACGTGAAAAAGAGATGAAGTCGTGTTTCTCTCTGTCTAGTACCACATAAGACACATGTAAGATCATCATCTTCTTTGGCACAGTGTCGTCTGTCCAACATATCACGTGTGTTAAGCCTGTCATAAAATAGGAGCCATACGAAAACTTTTATTTTCATGACACATTTTGTCTTCCATAGCCACAAAAGAGGTATAAGTGGTTGCAAAGCAGAGAAGTTCAATTTATAAAACCTCTTTGATGTGTAAACATCAGAGTTCCAAATAAAGCTCCAGATATCACCTCTACCAGGCTGTATGCTTAAGCTGCCCAAGTTTTGTTCCAGCTGCAGGAACTCAGCATAAGCCTCAGCTGATAGGGGGAGTAAGAAGGAGTCCTCCAATTGCCTAGAGCACATATCCTTAACTGAATCTTCCTTATACTTGGCCACACTATACAAAGGTGGGAAGCTTGTATATTTGAATTCTTCATTCCAAAGGTCATTCCAAAATAGGGTAGTTGAACCTGATTCGATTGTGCACTTGGCAATACCCCTGAAGACATCTGCCAAAACAATGATATCCCTCCACCAAAATGATCCTTTATTCATAATTAAATGTGGGACTTTTGCAGTATAATATGAGTCTGAAATCAACTTAACCCATGGCAGATCAGCAGCTCTGTAGAACTTTACCATGTGCTTCAGGAGGAGGGCAGTGTTTTGTACTCTCAAGTTGACCACTCCCAATCCTCCTTTCTCCTTTGGTGTACAAACTCTGTCCCAAGAAGCTAATGATTTCCTGGTTGAGGCAGGGTTATTTCCTCTCCAAAGACAATTTCTTCTGGCTGTGTCAATTGCTTTTATAACAGTGACAGGGAGTTGCAAAGAACACATGTAATAGGTGGGGAATGGAAGAAAGAACAGAGTTAATCAGGGTTAATCTACCACCTTGGGGGAGGAAAGTGGAGCTTGCTGTCAATCTTCTTTCAATTCTGTCCACTAGGGGAGCAAAATCAACCACTCTTGGTCTGGTTGTACCCATAGGGAGCCCCAGATAAGTAAAAGGCAAGGAGCCAATTTCACATCCTAACAAACCAGCCACCAGAGATGCCTTTTCTTGTGAAAGATTCAGAGGGTAAAGACTGGATTTGCTGAAATTCACCTTTAGGCCTGTTGACTGAGCAAACATATTCAAGATTGCCTTGAAGCAGAATATCTCTTTTTGTGAAGCTTTCAACAAGACCAGAGTGTCGTCAGCATATTGAATGATAGGAAAGCCACAGCCATCATCCTCATTGATTGGTTTTGAAATTAATCCCATTTCACAGGCTTTGTTTACTATTCTTTGCAGAAGCTCAGCACCTAGGACAAAGAGCAAAGGGGATAAGGGATCACCTTGCCTCACTCCTCTTCTGCATTTAAAAAAATTCCCTTGCATACCATTAAGCAAGACTGCAGAAGAGGCGGTGGAAAAGACCATTTGTACCCACTGAATCCATTTTTCAGGAAAACCCATATGTTTTAGAACTTCAAGGATTGCAGAACGCTCAATAGTATCAAAAGCCTTTTCAAAGTCCAATTTCAGAAGAATGATCTCTCTCTTCGATTGCTGGCACTGATGAATATATTCAAAAGACCAAGCTAAGCAGTCTTGTATAGTTCTACCTTTTATAAAGCCATACTAATTTTCACTGACCAGTTTGAGAATAACCCCTTGTAATCTATCTGCCATGAGCTTGGTGAGGAACTTCAAAGTGAGGCCCATTAGGGAGATGGGTCTATAGTCATTAACTGTCTCTGGAGAGTTCTTCTTTGGGACCAATGTGATGTAAGAGCTGTTAAGGATCTGTAAATCAGTGCAGCCTGCATGAAAGTGTGCAGCTAGTCTATAATAGTCTTGGCTATAATGTGCCATCATCTCTTAAGGAATAAACCATTGAAACCATCTGGACCAGGGGCTTTATCTGCTGGGATGATCTTGATGAGACTATCAATTTCTTGAGTAGAAAACATATCTATCAGGCAGTCCAAGTTAACATCCCTGGAGAAAAGAGAGCCCAGATCAAAAGCTATTACAGGATAATTTGTGATCCCTATTCTGCTCTTAAAACTTTGAAGGAAGAGTGATGCCTTTTGATCATGTGATTGCACTATCTGTCCATTGGCATCGCTGACCTGAGAAACTGTGTTGATTCTATATCGTTTTGTGGCAATAGACTGAAAGAATTTTGTATTCTCCTCCCTTAGTAACATCCATCTGTTAGTACACCTCTTTTTCTAGTAAATCTTCCTGAACTCCAGCAGTTTTAGGATCTGTACTTTCACAATCTCCCTGAAATTCCACTCAGATGTTGTTAAGTTTCTTGCTTCTTCAATCAAATCTAGGAAGTCAACAACTCTGTTGCAATTGGTCAAGAGGAGCATTAGTTTGGATAAATTCTTGCTCCAGAAGGTGAGTTTTTTCCTTAACAATTTCAGCTTAAAAGAGATACATTTAGCTAGATCTTCAAAGCCAGGATCTATGGACCACACCTCCTGAACAATATCATAAAAACCTTCCATGTTTGCCCAGAAATTTTCAAATCTGAAAATGGGAGATTTTGGGATTTTAGTATCAATTTTGATAACACATGGGACATGGTCAGAGATGTTCCTTGTGAGGGGTAGGACAGTTGTGTTTGGGAAAGCCAAGGTCCATGCAGCTGAAGAAAAAACCCAATCAAGTCTTTCTAGGAGCGGGTTATGCTGCATATTGCTCCAAGTAAAATTTCTTCCCTTGAGAGGAATCTCCAAGAGACCAAGAGAACTGATAATATCATTGAAGATGAAGATGTCATTCATATCTGCCCCAGTCTTATTTCTGTCCTGCATTGACTTGTAGAAGTTGAAATCTCCCAGAAAAAGATAATTCTTCTGAGCATCAATGTGAATGTTCTTGAACCAAGAAGCAAAGTTCGACCTCTCAGGACCAGTACAGGGGCCATACACACATGTCAAAGACCATATTTGAGAGGAGTGTCTTGAAGTGAAATCAACAGATACAGAGAAAAGGTTAACATCAGACACAACCCCAACAAAAACTTTTGAGATCCAGACAATTAGATTTCCTCCAGATGCACCAACAGAGGGGGCAAAAGCAAAAGAGTCAAAGCGCTTTGGTGCAAATTTCCTTATATCTGACAGATCAAAATGGTCCTTTTTAGTTTCCTGAATGCAAAGGATCTGACATCCTCTATCCTCTATCTTCTGTCTCAAAGAGAGTAGCTTAGGTTTAGCATTCATTCCCCTTATGTTCCAGCACAAAATATTCCAGGATTTAAAACTATTCATGATTGCAACAGCATAAAAGATAAGTCCATCCAAAGCTAACAAAATTAGCCTGGTAAATAGCAATAACTTGAGAACTTATAAAGGTACCAACATCATTTAAACATCCAATTTTCCACACCATATTACAGGCCAAAACAGTACCAAAATAATGCTGGCACTTGTCTGTAAAAATCAAAAGGAAAATTAAATTCATTTATCCTCCATTTCAAGACTGGGCAACTTGTGTCTTCTCTCACCCCCCAGGCTGGATTCAGCTACCTCCTCAGGAGCCAAGCCGCACATGTCCACCCCCATCTTTTGGAGTAAAGTCACAGAACAATCAGATGGAGAGGAATCAGAATTCAGATCATCATAAGGGATGCCATTAAAGTCAGATTCTTTTAAGGTACTATCAACAAAGATTTTTGCTATACCTGCTAGTTCTTTCAGTTTCTTAACTGACTTGCCTCTAGGCTTCCCAATACCCATCCTTGGGTCCTCTTTCAGCTCAATTCCCTCCTTATTCAGCTGCAATCTTGCACTCTGTCTTCTGTATGGACTGTAAAGGATCTTTCCATCTCTTTTTTTAACAGGAGCCTTAGGGAGTAGAAGGGCAGCTGGAGCTTTGTACACTGGGCTGGAGGGAGGTTGGATGGACAAGGGGGCAACATCCAAGATTTCCATGTCATTATGGGTTTGGGAATCCCAAGGATTAGAAACAGACTTGCAGAGCCCAAGGGCCCAATCTGCGGACTTGGAGACCACATGAGGAGCAGCATCAAACATTGTCTTCTTGGGGAGTACCAGTGGACTGAAATGGTTCAGTAATTTCACTATCGGAGGGATGGGCTCATTGTCAGTGAAATGCAAGACGTGGTCCTTTGCCTTACATAAGAAATCTATCTTTTCTTCTAATCCTGCCATAGGATAAAAATAGGGATGCTTAGGAGTTTCACTCCTAGCTATTTTGTCCAGACGAGCAAGAAAAAGCTGAACATTAGGATCGAAGGCTGGAACTAAAACACTTCCTTCTGGGCAGGGGCAACATCATTGATATCTTGATGAACAATAGGAGCTAAATGAATTAAGCCATCTGGATTAACTTCCATAATCTGACCCATCGGGTGATCTTGGCCCCATGCATCCTCATGCTGTTCATCAGCAGCTTGCTGTTGTTGAACTAAATCATCCCAGTCCCCAGGTGGTACAGGGTTTTGTCCAAATTGCCAAATGTTGCCATCATCAGGGTCATTGTCATCATCTGCAGGATTCTGTTAGGGGCCTGCTGGCGGCAGATCCTCTTTCGGAGGTAAGTTTAAGAAATCCCCCTCTAGGATAAAAACAGAAACTGTCCAGGATTCACCACCACTACCCACTCCCACAGGATCATGAACCACAATTTTCCTCGGGACATAATCATTGTCTTTAAATTTAGCTCTAACCAAAACCCTCCCCTTCATCTGATCCCGTTCTAACCAATAAGACAGCTGTCCAAAAGAAGCTGTAGACAGATTCAGGTGTTCCCAATCAACAAAATCAAGCGGGAAATCAAGAAAAAGAAACCACCCCTCTCTGCTATACTGTGAAGCACCCTGATCATAACAAAAGTAACAGTGTGCATGCCATCATAGACAAAGGGCTCACTGTGAACAAGGGCATCCCTATGCATCGGGGAGCGGAGCTGAAACATCCCTACCGCAGAAGCATGGCGGAAGCTGGCCCTGACTTCAATGAGACGCTCATCCAGAATAGACTGAGAAGGCGGATCCCGCTTACCTTGCATGTTTTTGAATTTAGAATTAATGGCCGGATCAACCGGATCTATCACCGGAGCATCGCCGGCGACCAACTGCAGGGGATCCTTCAGTCTTGCAAAAACATTCTAAACCGGGATTGGATGTTGCTGAACTGCTTGAACATAAGAGCAGCCCGGCTGTCTCAATGAAGCAGAGAAAGATTTCTTCCTAGGAGTTACAAGAACCCATTCTTTCTCCTGCTCATTTCGCCAAGAATCGAATTCCCATTGCCAGTTAGGACCACCATTTCTCCACAGAAAAAACTTCAAGATAAAATCATCACAAGTAAAAGATTTGAGACGATAAATCCAAATGCCCACTTGCTTCGAACAAACCAAAAAGGAATAAGAACGGTCTTTGAGGTGGCAAACAGAGAGATCAGCCGGGGAACCACCAATGGCAGCCCTGAGGGCTAAAGCCACAGAAGAGGAATTCAATCTGAAGTTTGAGCGAGGAATATCCACCACTAACCGAAAAGGAGACGAACTAAAACATGGAGAGAAATGCACAGGCGATCGGAAGCGACGCAACGCCTCATCCCGTATAGCATCGCCGGGAGAGAAATTCCGCCCTCCCGGTGGCGCCGGCATCACCATGGAAGCTCACCAGAAATCGCCCATCAGTCACCTCCCTGAAAATTGGAGCTCTCTATCTGTGATGGTTTTTCCTTCGTTTGCTCTCCTTCTTCATCTCTTTGTTCCCTTTCCTTCTTTTTTTTTCTTCACAAATCCAGTTTCAGGCTGGCTAGTTGGCCAGATCCGACGGCTAGGGCTTGATGGGGAGGTTTGCTCAGTGGATCTAGGGCAGACGTGATGCGGATATCACTCTTTTGGATACACACAACAATCCTCCAACGATCATTCAAGGACCGATAACAAGAGCTCGCGCGCGACAATTGAATTTAGAGGTGAGCTCGTTCCTATGTTCTTCTTTGTACGAATTTGAGAAAAGATTGCTACCTAGGGGCGGATTTAACGTATAACCGATGGGGGCCCAGGACCCCAGTCAAATTTACACTCCTAGGTATATTCATAGTAGTATGACCTATGGGCCCCCACTCCAATTGGAATAAAGGACCCCACTTCCCCTAGTTTTCGTTCCCTCAATCGCAAGCGCGCGTGAGGCGAGGAGTCGAACATCCGCTCCTCTTCTTTGATTCTCTAAATTCCATCATTAAGTGGCAAATCTGCAAATTAGGGATTAAGGAAGGGAACGGGAAGTTAATCCACCTCATCTCTCGCCCAGTAATCGCGTTTCCCGCATGCCATAGTTCATCTTCTCGGCAATCGCTGCTTCCTTCCTTCCTCATTCGCTCGTCGTCGTCAGCGCCTCAATGGTGCTGCAGCTGCTGGCCTACTGCTCGCTCTGTCCTCTCTGCCTCCATCCCTGGTAAGTAGTCCTTTCCCTCCCTGACCCTTTCCTCCTCTCATATTATAGTAGATTGATCCCTAGGTCTCCCTCCTCATGTGCTCTATCTAATCAGCCTTCTCATGATTTTATAGGAAAGATAATGGACAAGTTTTTGATCTAAACAACTGTTGAGAGGTGTTTCTCGGCTATGAAGATTGTTAAGAATGATTTGCACAACAAGATGGGTGACAAGTTTCTGAGCCATGGTCTCATTTGCTTTGTAGAGAAGGATATGTTGGACACAATAACTAATGATGTGATTGTCATCGTTTCCATATGGTGAAACACCATCGTGAAAAGGATAAAAAGGATGCCATGCATGTTCTAAACCATATTTCTTATTTATATATCCTACTTTTAGTAATATTTTTATTGGTTTGTGTTAACTAATAATTTGTATTGTTTTTACATGCAATAACATGATTTGGATTTTGGAAGGCATATCTATACATTACTATTTAAGATAATGTAATATCTCAGAGTTTTTATAAGTTGCAATGAGGTGAGTTTTACTTGGCTTTCTAACTGTTCTATGAGTTATAGATGCGCCCCCAGTCATTTTTTGTCTTGTCCTGCGTCCGCCCCTGTTGCTACCTAATGATTATATTGTGATTAGAATTAATGGAGGGGACAAGGAGACACTTGGAGAAGGACTTAGAGTCATGGAAGATCATCGAGGACGTCGGACTTAGAGTCATGGAGGATCATCGAGAACGTCCAAATCAAGGTGGAGGCCCAAACCAAGTCGACCTCGGGTGCAACTCGGAGTCCAGGACCAGTCTGCACTAAAACGGGCGCCCAGGTCGCATACGTTCTCAGATTGGGGCGTTCTTTATATGGATGGAAAGCTAAGAAGATAACCTTTCTTGGTTCCACGTCCAAATTCTTTCCGAGTCAATGGCAATCGACCGAACAAGTTGATGTTCAGAATCTGTTCCGGTGCTGCGTCACCATATTTGGGCCTTTGGGCCGTGTATCATGTTGGAGGCCATTAGGGATGCGTCAAGGGTTAGTTGCACGACCCTAAACTCTATATATCAGTACCCACCATCATCTTTAGGGTTTGGGTTTTGCTTAGATTATTCTGTCAAGAACA
The DNA here is from genome assembly GCA_000338895.3 of Oryza meridionalis. Classification (NCBI taxonomy): domain Eukaryota; kingdom Viridiplantae; phylum Streptophyta; class Magnoliopsida; order Poales; family Poaceae; genus Oryza; species Oryza meridionalis. Next base: position 12,029,528 of record CM002533.2, read on the forward strand.
GTTTCGCCGCTAGATCGGTTTGTAAGACCCTAACTTGTGAGCTTAATCATTCATCTACAATTTTGGTTGTATCTTCTTTGTTCTTGGTTGTGTTCTTCGATTCGCAAACAAGGATTAGCCTTCTCGGCGAGGTCATCCGTGTTTCGGCACGGGTGATAACCAGAGGAGACGTGGTGCTGCGATTGCGGGGCTCAAGAGCGTGCTCGTTCAAGAAGCTGGATCGATTTGTGTTGCGACTCCACCCAAATCGTTGATTATCAGAACCTTTCGGAAGATCGGGATGGACGGTGGCCGTCCATCGGCGCCATCGGCTTTATCTCCTCTACCGATAGCTTTGGATCTACCCCGACCGTTCTCCGTACGATGTAGGTACAAGTGGCGGCATGGCTAGCCTAGACGATGCTCTGTGTTGGGCCAGGTGGTGTCACTTGCGTCCAAGCCACTTCCACATAAGGCTCATCCTCTTCTGAGGTTGATTTTCTTCCAGATTCAACTGTGGGGAGCCATGTGCTACGGTGGTGGCTAGCGGCGGCTATGTGGTGTTTGGTGTTCAAGGCACAGACATTGGGTGTGCAAGTAATTTTCATGTGTGCAGGTGGCATTCTGTGGCTTCCCTCATGAAGTTCATGGTTGGATGTAACCCTAGGGTAAAAGTGTTGCTCGGTTTTCCAGTGCTAGCGACAACAATGCCCTCAAGTGTTGTTCAACATCATGGAGGCATTGCTACGTGATGTGACTATGGCTACTACGGATACACCTGTTGCTCACATCATGGATGAACAACAAGATATCAAGTTCAAGTCCTCCAAGTGCTGGAATCCGATTCGGCCACCTGTTATACCGCTGACTTCAAACGGCTACCGATTCTGCATACGACCTCTGTTTTCGGTCCATGAGTACTTGATGGAAAGCTCTCGGAGTCCTCTTTCCAACGGATCCGGCCTCATCAACAGACTCCATCTCGTTTGGCTGCAAACACAAAAACAAGGTGATGCGTCACCTGTCATGGGCCTTTGGGCTTGTAACTTCGTTTGGGACCCCAGCCCAAGTAGGGCCCATGTGTGGTGCGCCCCAACCAGGTGGAGCATGACCCTAGAGTCCACTTGGTTGTCCTCACACCTTTATAAATAGTTAGGTACCCCTTTAGAGTTTCTCGAGTTTTGTTTGGATGAAAGTTTAACCATTGCTACTTCCTTGCAGTGCGCATGTCGGCTAGACCGTCCGTCTGCTTGTATTCGAAACCCCAACTTATCGTATGTATTCATTCCTATTTGCAATTCAGATTGCTTTTATCTTGTTCTTACTTGTTTCTTCGATTTGTTTGTAGGAATAAGGTTGATCTGCACTGGCAAGATCAACAACCCACGGAGAGGTGTATCGATCGCAAAGGCGCAACACAACGTCTTGTACGGTTGTAGTCGGATCGTCAACGTTTCTCCCGAATCATAGTTGTCTCAACTCACCGAAAGATCGGGCCAAACAACTGCCTTGAGTGTCGAGAGGAACTCAGGGTTCATCAGGTGGTATCAGAGCTTTCGTTGCTCGTTGAGTTTTTATCTACCTATAACCAGAAAATTGCCATACAAAAAAAATTGTATCCTGTACCTAGCCATACTTGTGCCATTGCGTTGTTCATTTCAGTTTTTGCTTTGTTGAGTTTTCTGTTGCATTGTCGAGTCGTGTTGCTGGTCTTAGTGTTTAGTCCGTTTAGAGTTTCGAGTTCTTGTCACGTCTATTACCACTGTCGTCATCGCCGTGGTGTCTCTGTTGTTGTCGGGACTTACGAAAACGGAATCGGCTCACTACCACGGTTCTATTTTCGTAGTTTTCAGAAGTTTCTGTCGGTTAGTTTTTGAGTTCTTGAGTTGCATCTAAGGTTTCTGTTCGGTGGCTGTGCCGTGGTTGTATCCGTGATGGTGCGCCTGTGATGTTGTGCGTGAGGAAGAAGAAAGGAGGAGATTAGATTAGATCGGTTATTGGTAGTAGATTGGATCGGTTTCTATTTGAACCGGATTGGGTTTCCTTGCATGAGAGTTTTCCTTTTATTCAGACTCCGTGTGCCGTGTCCTTCCTTTGCCGCCCACCACCACCAGGCCGAGATTTGTGAGTCGGACTCCCTCCCTCATGGCTATACCGTGACATCCCATACACTTGGGTGAAAATTTTTCGTGCGTCGGATTTTAGATCTGTTTGCAAAAACGGAACCTATGTAACGAGAGCATTCCATTTTTGTATAGTTCTAATTTTGGGTTTGGACTTTTGCATTTGAGTCCCTGTAATTTTAGTATTTACATTTGAGTCCATGTAATTTTGCATTTAAGTCCTTGAGTCGTTTTTGCAGAAAAAAAATAAAAAAAGGAGAAAAAAAGGCAGAAAGGTGAAAAAAAAAGAAAAAGCCGCACCAAAAAAGGAAAATAAAAAGAAAAGAAAAAAAAGAAAGAAAGAAGAAAGAAGGAAAAGAAAGAAAAATCAGTTTGCTTTCATATATCAGAGTTGTGCTTGAGTTGTTTCTAGTGCTATCTTGTGGTACCGTTTGTGTCTAGGCTCGCGTCTCTAGTACGTTCTAGCCTAGGACCAGCACGATACTTGACTTTGAACCATTATTCTCTGATTTGAGCATTGATATTCCTTTGCTACATATTTAAGCCTACCCAGAGCTCTACAGATTTGATTGCAGCTGTATAGCAAGTGTTTGCAAAGGCATCGATACATCCAAACTCCGTTGGGGTGCTTGGTTGAGTCGGTGTACATCACCATTCCGCTTGCTTTGGTAAGAACTTGTAAGAGCTTGGTTAAAAGCTTGAGCGTGTGTGATATTTGAGCTGCCACTACCTAGTAGTTGATACGAGCGTGCATATTCTTTTGTGTGTTTCTTGTTTGCTACTAACCATGGCAGGATTGCGCAAGGGAATACGAGAACATTGACTTCTACACATTCGACGAGATATGACGACTTCTCCACGTGATGCATATGAGGTACATGACTATAATTTTGCACAAGTTGCATCTAAGTTACCATTCTATGATAGGAAGTATGATTCTGTTGCATATATTGATTGGGAGCTAGCAGTAGACAATGAATTTGATATATATGATTTTTCTGATGCTCAAATGATTAAGGCTGCTAGTAATAAGTTTACCTTTTCTACTCTCTTTTGGTGGACTTATGTTAGTAATAAACCTGAAACTTGGGATGAATTCAAAACCATGATGAGAAAACGCTTTGTGACTTCTTATTACAAATGTACTCTTCGGGAGAAATTAGAACATCTGAAACAAGGTGATAGAACTATTAGGGAGTACATTCATGAATTTAAGGTCTGTATCATCTATAGTGGTCTCAATGAGTGCAACGAAAACACAATGCGCAGATTTTTCAAGGGGCTTAATTTTGAAATTCAAGTTTTGCTTACTAATGTGACGTATAATCATATTGGACACCTATTCATGCTTGCTCGTAGCATTGAGAGTCAGATCATATGAAATGCGAGGAAGCATGAACAATGTGATTTATCTCCTGCTTCTGAATCTCCTATATCCTTATGCAATGATGGTGTGCAAACATGCCAGGAGCAATCTTTTGTGTCTCCTGTTACTAATGTTTTGCAGGGAGTTCAGAACGTTCAACAAAAGGAAGAGAATGATGTCACTGAGAGGAAAGAGGAGCAGCATGAAGCACCCGTGACAAAAGATAGTTTGCAAGGTAAATTAAATGGTGCCGAGATAAATAAAGGTGAGTATACTCAAGGTGAGCTACACATGTCCACTTTTCATGCTATAGTAGAGCAACTATTAATGGAACCAACCGCTGAGATTCCTTTGTCACAAGTTGATTTACTTGCTGTTCGTTGTGATAAAGAAGAGTTGTGTGATAATTGCCACAACTAGTGAATGAACATGTTGTTTCTAGTGTTTCTTTGTGTGCCGATTTTAACCATGATGTTCACATTGCTAATGAAGTTATGGAACGTGTATTGCTATCTTCTTTAAATACTTTGGGCTGTGTACTGTTTCATGATTTTTGTGAGCTCGATAATTTGAAGGAGAAATAATTTGCTACGTCTATGTTGCCATGTTCAACTAATGCTATATTTCATAGCTTTGGCAAATATAATGATAGAGATGTGTTTCTGGTGCATAGAGTTTACATATGTTCTGATTCAGAACCTCCTGTAGATGTGGATAAAACATGCAAGCTAGAGAGACATGTTATTGCTAATCATATTATCTCGAGTTTGTCTTGTTTTGATTGGAAAAAACAGCTTGTTTTAAACGGACTACGCGAAGAGCACCATATGGAAAAACCGAGGACGGTTTTTCGTGAAGAAGGGGAGGATGATGTGACCATGGCTACTACGGATACACCCGTTGCTCACATCATGGATGAACAACAAGATATCAAGTTCAAGTCCTCCAAGTGCTGGAATCCGATTCGGCCACCTGCTATACTGCTGAATTCAAACGGCTACCGATTCTGCATACGAGCTCTGTTTTCGGCCCATGAGTACTTGATGGAAAGCTCTCGGAGTCCTCTTTCCAACGGATCTGGCTCGTCAGCAGACTCCATCTCGTTTGGCCGCAAACACAAAAACAAGGTGATGCGTCACCTGTCATGGGCCTTTTGGCTTGTAACTTCATTTGGGACCCCGGCCCAAGTGGGGCCTATGTGTGGTGCGCCCCAACCAGGTGGAGCATGACCCTAGAGTCCACTTGGTCGTCCTCACACCTTTATAAATAGTTAGGTACCCCTTTAGAGTTTCTCGAGTTTTGTTTAGATGAAAGTTTAGCCATTGCTACTTCCTTGCAGCGCGCGTGTCGGCTAGACCGTCCGTCTGCTTGTATTCGAAACCCCAACTTATCGTGTGTATTCATTCCTATTTGAAATTCAGATTGCTTTTATCTTGTTCTTGCTTGTTTCTTTGATTTGCTTGCAGGAATAAGGTTGATCTGCACCGGCAAGATCAACAACCCACGGAGAGGTGTATCGATCACAAAGGCGCAACACAACGTCTTGTACGGTTGTAGTCAGATCGTCAACGTTTCTCCCGAATCGTAGTTATCTCAACTCACCGAAAGATCGGGCCAAACAACTGCCTTGAGTGTCGAGAAGAACTCAGGGTTCATCACTACGTGGCTTTCTCCACCACCTCAAGAGGTCTCTCTAGGTGAAAACCTTATATTTATTTTAGATAAGGTGTTGTTGTCGTTCTATCGATGTGTCCTGCTTAGGAGTTTCTCTTGTTGGACTGCTGGTTGTAGGACCAGTGTCTCTAGTCTATGTGGCTAGTTCGCTTATAATGTAAGGGTTTTTACTAGTTTTCTTCAAATAACCATGCTTTTGTAAGGTTTTTTTTGGCGGGGGGGGGGGGGGGGGGTGTGGTTTCCCTCATAAGCTCCAGCTCTTTTTGGAGGTTTACCTAAAACACTTTGTATAGAGGTGAAGATCATACTTTAAGGCATCTCAAATTAGCAACTAAGGTTGGCTTACTTTCATTTGCTTCAATATATACCAAGATGCGTATAATTATTTTCCTATAAAATGGGAAGAGGTATAGAAGATCTTGCATCCAAAAGCATATTGCCAAACCTGAGTGAGGTGTTTCATTGTATTTGCGTCAAATTCCAACACTGCATATTAAAAGAACTATGAAAGAATAGGTGCCACAAAGTCTCCTTAAGCTGTAGGTTGCAAAGAACACACGTGAGATCATTATGTTGTGGTAAACAATGTTTTCTATCCAACATGCATATCCCTTGTGTTGAGGCGATCAATCAAAAGGAGCCATCCCACTTTAATTTTCATAATTAACACAATTGCTTTTCCATATCCAAATCAAGTAGACTGTAGGCCAAATAGACATAAAGTTGATGGCATAAAGTTTCTAAGAGCTATAAGAAGAATTGCCCCAAGTATATACCCATTGACCATATTGCTAAGTCAAAGATATGTCTAAATCAAGCTTTTGCAAGGTTATAAACTCATGATACGCTAACTCTGAAAGAGGCAGGCAGATTAAAAATCTCTGCATGCATTTTTCCAACAACTTCATAAATAGTCCTTCAGATTATGTGCAAATGAACAAATTAGAATTCTATAGATCTTACTAGTAGAGACATGTCTTTCCATCTGAAATGAAACATTTGGCTATCCCCCTCAAGATGTCAACAAATCGCAATATATTTTTCCACAAAAAGAACTTTGCACCTTAGCTGCATAAGAAATAGAACTACTATACAATACTTATCCTAGATTAATCTAACCTATTGGCAGCGCTATCGAATTTACTAGAGATTCTAGTCTTAAACAGTTAACCTTCTAGTTTGCCTATTCTATTTAGGCTATAAGTTGCCGATCAGAACTCCCGATACCTAGTTTTTGGTTCCCATGTGGGGGCAAACTCAGGGTCATGTCTCACAAGAAGTAGGTGCAGCAAATAGAGTAAATGAGCAAGAACATGCAGTGAAGCAAATACACAAGCAAAGAAAAAAGGATTTTGCATCGAAGTTTGGATCTGAACAATCCAGCTCTGTTAAGAGGGTCCAAGGAGCCAGACCTAGATTGATCCCAAGCCTCACCGAGCTAACAACTAGGAAGAAGCTTTAGCCTCTAAGCAACCACCAAGACGTAGAATGTTTCCATGCGACCACCTAGCTTAGACAACAAGCACCTATCTTTTTTTTGACGGGAAACAGCAGGAGAGGCTCCTACTGCTTTATATTAAATATATATAAAAAGAAGGTTACAATATTTACAAAGGGACAAAAATTAGGAAAAGTCATCTATATATGATTGCCAATCTAATTTGTCTATCTCTTTTGCTCTGTGCATATGCAGGGCAAACCTGTATGGAACATTGTTGAAGATCATATCATTTCTTCTTGACCAAATATGCCAGCATCCAATCGCTAAAACTTCGAAGAAGAATCTGTGTTGAAAATTCTATTTGGCTGATGTGATCATGTTCATGAAATCCATAGCCAAATTCCAGGGAATTCCAATCTTTTGCCAGCACAGTTGTGCTGCAGGACAGGAAAAGAAAAGGTGGTTCCTATTTTCAGCGATTGCAGATTGCACAGTACACACTCAGGCCCATTTTGGAGGTTGAATTGTTTCTTTAGTAATAATTCCTTTGTATTTAGTCTGTTCATTAAGAGTAGCCACAAAAAGACTTTCAGCTTCATCGTGCACTTACTCTTCCAAAGTTGAACTAAAGGTATGTCTACTTGCACTTGATGGAAGAACATGATGTAAATTTTTTTTGAGTGATACTGGTCATTGTTTCCATGATACCTCAATTTGTCAATTTCATTAGTGTTTTGTAGGCCCTGTAATATGTCTTTCAAAGTTTTCCAGTCTTTCATTGCTTGGTTTGAGAGGGGAAGATGGAAAAATTGTTGCAGATCCGAATCCGAGTTAGACAGGAAGTTGTGCACTGTAATGTCTTCTTCTTTGGCATAAGAGAACAGAATAGGAAACTCTTCCTGTAGATTGTTATTTTCCCAGTGGTCTTTCCAAAAGAGCACTGTGTCACCACAACCAATTGAAACATTTCTGAATGCTCGAAATGTGGGTATTAGCCTGAAGATGTCCTTCCACCAGAAGGAACCTTTTTCTCTATGAGCATGAGGTGGTTTATTTGAACTGCAATAGTACTTGGACCAAATGAGTCTTACCCATGGCAGATTCTTTTTGTTGAAAAATTTGTCCAGATGTTTGATTAGGAGAGCAATGTTCTGAAATTCCAGATTGATTATACCTAACCCCCCTTTATCCTTCAGTTTGCAAACAATATCCCAGGCCGCCAAAGAGTGTGTTCTAGTTTCCAAGTCTGAATTTTTTCTCCGAAGGCAGTGTGTTCTGGCTCTGTCAATGTGTTGAATAACCTTTTTGGGGAGCTTCAGAGTGCACATGTAGTAAGTTGGCAAGGATGAAAGGACTAAGTTGACCATTGTAAGTCTTTGACCCTGGTTAAGAAAAATTGTGGTGGAAGGAAGCCTTCTTTCAACTCTATCAATCAATGGGGCAAAATCAGAGATGTTAGGTTTGGTTGTCCCTAGAGGCAGACCAAGATATGTGAAAGGCAGAAAGCCAATAGAACATCCAAATGTTGCAGCCAAGATTTCCATTTTGCTATTATCAGTGTTGATTGGGATCATGCATGATTTGTGAAAGTTTATCTTTAACCCAGTGCAAAGAGAATAAATATTGAGAATGGCTTTGAGACAAAAAAAACCTCTCTTTGATCAGCTCTCATGATAATTAATGTGTCATCTGCATATTGGATAATAGGAAAAGGGGTGTTATCCTGCTGGATTGGTGCTGTGAGAATACCCTGGGAATGAGCTTTGTTACCTATAGATTGTAACAGGTCTGCAGTTAGCACAAAAAGCAGGGGTGATGAAGGATCACCCTGTCTGACCCCTCTCAAACATTTGAAGCTTTTACCAAGTACCCCATTTAATAAAATTGATGTAGAAGCTGAGTTTAGGATATTTCTAACCCAATCCATCCACCTGTGGTTGAAACCTTTAGCCTGCAGAATATGCAAGATTGCTTCATGCTCCACCAAATCAAAAGCTTTTTCGAAATCAATCTTCAAGATGATTATTTCTTTCTTTGATTGATGACATTGATGTATGTAATCAAAGCTCCATGTAAGCAATCTTGGATGGTTCTACTCTTGATAAATCCATATTGATTTTCATGAATGAGCTCAGGTATCACTGATTGCAACCTGTTAGCCATTACCTTTGAGATGAACTTCAATGGAGAGCTTTGAAGGGCTATTGGTCTGAAATCACCTGCATGTTCAGGGGAGGGTTTCTTTGGGATCAGGGTTATGAAAGAATGGTTGAGATTTTCCAAAGAAATTCTGTTGTCGAAAAATTGGGAAGCCAACTCATAAAAGTCCTTCTTGATGATGTCCCAGCATGTTTTGAGAAAAAGGCCATTGAAGCCATCGGGGCCAGGTGCCCTGTCTACTGGCATGTTTTTTATTATACTGTCCAGTTCATCATATGATGGGGGGTGACTTAGCTGGTTTAAGCCATCCACCCATTGTAGAACATCTGTTAGATTTAGAACCATATCCATTGATCCTTTAGTTCCCATCCTTTCTTTGTATGCTGTGTATAGGACATGTGCCTTTTCAGAGTGGGAAGATATTATTTCCCCATTATCTAACTTTAAATGAGAGATTTTGTTCCTTCTGTGGCTACCTATTGCTGTTGCTTGGAAAAATTTTGCATTCTCATCTCCAAATTTTACCCATCTGATTATGCACCTTTTCTTCCAAAATTCATTCTTGTAACTCAAGAGCTTTAGTATATGATCTTTTAAAGTTGTTCTGAAGTTCCATTCCTGTAAAGCTATGGGTCTCTCCTCTTCTAGGGCATCAATCATGGTTAGGATCTCATTGTAGTTGGAAATTAGAGTGTGCAGATTGGATAATCTGTTACTCCAGGCTTTGATCCCCCTTCTCAAATTTTTGAGTTTAGCATTTAGAATTACTACTTGGTTGCTTCCTCTAACTGGAATAGCCCAACAGTGTTGCACAATATCCCTAAAACCTAGGATGGAGATCCAGTAATTCTCAAACCTGAAAATATTTGATTTTGACATTGAAGTCTCAATTGATATTTGACATGGGGCATGATCTGAAATGTATTTGGATGTGGTTGTGACCACTGTATGGGGGAATTTGAGAGTCCAAGCAGCGGAAGTAAAGACCCAATCCAGTTGCTGAAGGAGGGGCTGATCTTGCATATTGCTCCAGGTGAAAGAGCTTCCTTTTAGGGGGATTTCTACTAAACCAACATTGCTGATAATTTCATTGAAGATTAGAATATCATTCATATCCCCTCCTGGCAGGTTTCTGTTTTCCACTGATCTGATGAAATTGAAGTCTCCCATTAAGATCCAGCATTGATCAGAATCAATATCAAGATGATACTTCCAATTTACAAATTCATCTCTTAGTTCTCCTGCACATGGTCCATAAATATTGGATAGATTCCAAGTCTCATTTAGTGTAGATGTTGAACTAAATTCAACAGTAATAGCATATGGTAGACAAGATATCACATTTAACTGTTCCAGATAATAATCAATCCCCCTGAAGCTCCCACAGATGGTTGAAATGCATATTTGTCGAATCTCCTTGGACAAAAGTTTCTGATGTAAGAGTGGTCAAAATGTTCACGTTTTGTTTCATGGAGACAAATGATTGCACAAGAAGTTTCTGCTATTTTATCTTGAATCGCTAACCATTTCTGATTTGAATTTATGCCTCTAACATTCCAACATAAGATATGACAGGATCTGTTTGTGTGATTATTCATCGGTTGATAAATGAGGCGGTGTCAATTGAAAGCAACATAGTTGCTCTCTTTTACTGGAATTCTTGTAACCTGGAATATACATGTGTCCACCATACTTTTCAAAGATAACCATCTTAAAAGAATTCCCAGTGACTATGAGGCAGATGATAATATAGATCTCAACCAAAATAACATTTAAGTAGAAATGTCTTAATAAGCCATAACAGAGTAGCAGAGCAAAAGGAGTGGCAAGCATCACAGAGTGCAAAGAGATGGACAATAGAACATCCTTATTACATAAAAGGAGGCAAAGGCTATATGCAGCCTGAATGAAAGTTGTGCTTATCATCATTTCTTTGGTCTCAGGAGCTTCTCAGTAGCAACTTCCCTAGGAAGCATGCCACACTTGTCAATCCCAATCTTCTGAAGTTGCTGCACTAGGATTGGAGGAGGGAGGCCTTTTGAACCTTGCATTTTTGGTCCCAGGGGAAGCAGGTTGGATGTGGGCTGGACCTTTGATTTCTTCCTGGGAGTGTCAAAAGAAAGGTCCATCTTCTCTTTCCCTGCAAAACGTGGGCTCCTCCTTAAATTCTCAGCTGAAATTGGCACTTTAGACTTCTTCCTCAATTTGGGCTGAATCAAGCAAGCCATATTTGAAACTTCAGGATTTGAAAACGGCAGGGCCCTTGCAACTGTGGAGCTAGTGAGGTTGGTTCTGCGACGCTTGATCGGGCTAGGGCTGTCTTCCACCTGGAGTGCCAAAGAGAAGTTGATGTTGATAGACCAGGAAGTAGATATCAAAGACCATCGTGACATCGGGTTGAGTTGCTTGTACAGAGGTGGCTGAACAACCAGAATCAGAGGAGTAAAAACTCCTTTAGCAACTGCCAGACAGAAAAAATCAGGAAGCTTTCTTATGGGGATGGCTGGGATGGGTAACCCATATGGGATGATTTGCCATCCCAAATTCTGAAACGTAGTTCTCTCTGAAGAGCTGACCGAGATGTTCTGGGTAAAGTCATGCACAGAAATAGAATCTTGAGGTTCATTTTGATCCTAATTCTGGTCCAGTATCATCTGGTTGTCCTCTTGACCTTCTCCCTGATTTGGCATAAAGACATGATCCTCATTGTTGAATTGCTGATTTTGGGCAGGGTTGGGATCAAGCAGCATTTGCCAAATGGGGAGAAGATCCTCATCACCAGGGAGCAAATCAGTTGGTTCACCATTTAGCACATACACATGAAAGGTCCAAGTTTGCCCATTGCCCCCATAAGCCATGGCATCTCCAAAAACAATGCGACTGGGCACCTCATTACCTGATTTATATCTGGCTTTAACAAGAACTCTGCCCAAAACCCTATCTCTATAGTGCCAGTCCACGAATTCCCCACGGAGATTTGTGATCTGCTCAATTATGGCCCTAGTCTTGAGATTAAGAGGAATGCCCAAAATTAACAGCCAACCTTCTCTAGTATAGGGTGAGTTTCTCCAGTTTGCTAGCTGATCATGCTTAACAAAGGATCCATGAAACCAATTCCCCAGAAGAACTGGTCCACTACCGACCAAAATATCCCTATCTAGCACAGATGGTAGCTGAACGATGCAAAGCGCTAAGGGGTACCTCTGGATTCTGAGCACATGCATATGGTGCTGATTCGTGATGATGTTAGCAACTTCCTGAATGAGTTGACCCAGCAGATGAGCAGGAGGTTGTGGTTCAACCACAACTGCAGCAAACTCTTCATGAGAGCGAGGAATAGTACCCTGAAAAGTGACGTCCGCCCTGGGAGTTCTGCCCTCCCAAGGAAGCTCAATGTCTGCACCCTCAGGCAGGAACATCTCTGGCCTGAAATCATCGTCGTTGAGCTGCGCCATTGTGGATGGGGTCAGCATAGTGATTGGGGTTTCACAGGTGGTGGAGGAAGGGGACTGAATGACTGGTAGGGAAACCAAAGAGAGAATCGGCGTGACTGATGGAGACAAAAGGTCACCGTCCAAAAAATTGGGAGCCGCAATCGCAGGGGCAGAGGGCCGAACTTTCCAAACTTTTCTCCTCTTACGGGCCAAGCAGGACCGAGCAAAATGGCCATAATTATAGCAGGCCCGACAGCGAATACCAAGTTTACAATTTGATGGGCCATGACCATGGGCTAAACAACGGGAACAAAAAGGATCCACTAACCCCTCAGAATTCGAATTTAAACCATCATTAGGAGCATTCCCCGGATTTAAAAGGTCCTTAACTGCAGTATTCATAGGAGGGACAGAATTCGGCGAAAAAAATGGATCTTGATTGTGCAAGGAATTCAGTTCCTAGACGATGCCTAGACTGCTAGATGGAGAACCACCAAAAATAACAAACACAATGATGAAGCATGATGCCCATCCCTAAGTGTACTTGCTAAGAACCCTACACTTGAAGCTCAAGAGATCTAAATCCCTCTCATTGACAAATTTTTTGCTGAAGTAGCAAGGTGGAGAAGGGTACAAACCCCAGGGAGCCTATGGGAGTAGGTCTGAAAGATGTGACAGCCAACACCTCAAAAGAGGGGATACTCCCTCATCCTCGCAACTAGCCATTACTCACAAAACATCGATCAGGATGACCAAAACTTCCGGTCACACTTAGTCTAGCTACGAAAAGGGGGAGTGGAACTTGGGGTCTAAAAGACTTGAACTTCAGGTCCAAGGTCTATGTTTCGACAAAGAGTGATGACTAGAACTTTCAGTCCATTGACCATAACTTTTGATCCATTGACTAGAAGTTCCGGTTAGCCTCTATGGCCAAACAGAAACTCTTGACCTAAAGTTTCGGTGGAAACTACTGAAACTTCAGGTCTAACTTGAACACTTATCCCATTTTGCCCATTGGTGTCTGGTGCTTTATGTCTCTCTGCATGATCAAGGTTATTCTAGAGAACTTAGACGCAACACCAGATGAACTTTTAATCTCCCCCTTTTTGGTGGTTGATGATAACAAAACTCAGAGCTTACAAAAGATTTATAATTAATGGTTTTGAATGAATAGGGATACAAGAGAATCCCCCTAAATATGTGCAAATAAAAATAATGAAGTTAATTAAGTTTCACATGCACATATTTGTTTGACGCATGGGAACCCCTATCTCTTCTCATTCGTGGGATGCAACGTGTGATAGATATACGACAAAAGGAAGTCTAAATACATATGGCATGGCATTTTCACAAAAAAAAGATAAAATAATCACAACCATCCAAAACATGCATACACAAGGATTGCATATATAAACAATTAAAAGCTAAACTAGTAGTCATTACACCGTAGACAAATTGAAAATAGTAATCAGACAAATTGAAAATGGTAATCACATGTCCAACAGAAAATGTATTGTCTAAAGTGACAAGAGGAATCAAAACTTCCAGTGGATAGAGTTCAAAGAAAATGAGTTACCCCTTTAGAAGACCATATTGCTCCCTCCTTGGCATCAAGACACCAAAAAGGCAAGAAACACAAGGCAACAAAGAATAAAATCGATCACTCGGAAGTGGTAGAAGCAACATCCCCTTCTTTCTCTTCTTCCACTTCTTCAATAGCTCCTTGAAGTGGAGAGCTCTTTTCCTCCATAAGGATGCTACCAAATGCTTCATGAAAAGCACAAACCCAGGAAGTCCCAACACCCTAGGCAACTCCCTGAGAAGCCTCCTCCTTACCAAAAGGATGCTCAAAGTGAGGAGCTTGAGGCTCATCACCAGACTCATCGAAGAGGCATCCACATGCAAGAATGTAGGCAAATTTTATGTCTCTTCCCCATCCTTTGGAGACACATCTTGTTTTCAAGGATTTTGATGGTGTTAGCGGTGTACACTGAGAACAAGGCTTTCAGAGCCTTGTTGATAGGAGAGTCATGCTTGAGTGGGGATGAAGCACCAGAAGTAGAAGCACGCGTAGCTTCAGAGGTGCAAGTGTTGATCTTGGAAGCATTAGAAGGAGGAACTCGGGGGGGGGGGGAGGGGGTCCGAAAGGCTTGCTTTATCTCCTCCTCAAAGACGGTCTTGGTGACCATCTTGATTATATAAGATATGGTGCGTAAGCACATGTCCATCTAGGATCAATGTCTATAAAGTAGATCTCATCCCAAATAAACTTCATCACATTGAGATATGCTTCCTTCGGTCTCGAGTAGGAGAGGGGATCAACCTCCCTAGACTAGAGAGTACTACCATCACCCACCTTGAGATTGAGACTGAAGTGGAAGAGGTTGTTGAACACATACTAGTGGGGAGGCAAACCATCAGACGTACCAAGGCAACCTAGTGGTGCATTTGCTCCATGAATGAAAGACAACTCATGTTTCAACTTGTGTGGCATGGTTTGAAGGCTCTAATATTGGATATCCATCATGTCATGTTGAAGAGCGCAAGCAAACCTGACAAGAGTAGTACTTTGTGCCTTGCGTCCTCCATGTCATCCTCTCTTGATTGCCCACAAACCTGACAAGAGTACAAGAGTACTTGGTGCCACGCATTCTCTATGTCATCCTCTCTTGATTGCCCGGATATGGGTCTATTGGCACCACCTGTCGATAAGCGTGTTGGCCTAGAACAAAGTTTATGCACTTTATAGTTTAATTCCATTATCTAAAAAAGTATCTAGAAATATATATTATACATAGAACTTATTGGAAAAGGAAAGTAGGCTAAGGCCAAGACGTGAAGGGAAAACAAGTCCTTTTTACTCTCTCAAACTATTTCACCGGAACACATCACCCCTAAACATTTTTTTACTCATTTTACACGCCAAACTATTTAAAACGGTTCACCTTACTGCTTAACGATATTTCTCTTTTATTTGTTCTCTATATAAGTCGTATTTTCCACTAAATTTTGGTAGGAATGATAGATGCATTATAACTTACCTCTAAACATTTTTTAGAATTTTCAAATGCAAATGAGCCAAGCCCCAAAATGAAAAGATGGGTCGGTTCGTGCAGGCGTCACGCTCTCGTTTCCGCCAAAACCATTTTGTATGGAGAACATTCCTTGCATGCAATTGAGTTTTCACTCAATCTCTTTTATGCCTTTAAATTTTGTGTTAGCCATTACATGCCTCGAGTTTTAATTTTAATCCCCTATATAAACATTTTGTTAGTTGACCATTATTTTTTTAAAATGACTATGTTACTCTTTTCTCATACCTATCTGCTAGCTAGCTTACAAAGATAAGTACAATTTTCAAATGAAAAATGATTCATTTGTAAAAAAAAGGGATGACATATTTTATCACAAGTTTGAAAAGTAATTCAAAACTTTTAAATAAATTTCAAGTCAATCTTTTTTTGTAAAATATTTTCACCGAAATCTAAACCCAAACAAAAATATTTTATTGTTCTCACTTTGTTTGGAAACTCTCATATGAAATTAATCTATTTTTTAAAAAAATGTTTGAAAATTTTGATTTTTGTGTTTTATTTTGGCATCAACTAATATTATCCCGTTTGATTTTATATTAGATTAAAATATTTTACTAACTGCTTCTCAAAATATAAGAATCTAAGACCGGATAGAACGTTTTTTAGTATAATGTATCTGGACAGACTCCTTGTCCAGATACATTGTACTAGGAAATTTTCTGTCCGGTTCTACGTTCTTATATTTTGGGATGGATGAAGTATATCAATATTTATACTTTTTCAGTAGGTTCCCTCCATCCCAAAATATAGTAGTTCTGGATTAGAACTACAAATTTGGACATATCTATCCAGATTCATAAAACTATATATTGTGTCCAATTCAGAATGAGGTTAATTACTTTTTGGACGGGGAGAGTAACACCTAATAGAGAGAGGGAAGGGGAGGGAGGGGCTGTACAGAGTGTAGACTGTAGAGGGACCAACATGAAAACCCTCAAAGGGACAGAACGGATTCAGAAAGAAACTCAGGTAAGGAGTTCTCTTTTTCGTATAATATAGGCGGTGCAGTACAGGCCTTAGGCTCGCAGGCGGGGCATGATGCGTACGTCCAATTCGGCAGCTACCCATCGCAGGATACACATGCACACCAGTACAACGTACTGCAATATCGATCGCACTCCACCCTGCAAGAGCGCTCTGGAAATACGGAGTAGTTGTGTGTGCACCGCCTCACGAATCTCCAAGCACTGGTATGAAAATTACTAGCCTGCAGCAGCCTGTGTACAGTACTCTCTCTAGCTTGTCTCCTGCATGCCCTGGTCAGATGTTCTAGCGATTTTTTTGAATTTGAGCTAGACATTTCACTTTTTTTTTTTCGTTCAGCACTCATGAAAATAGAGCCGAGCTAGAAACTATAAAAAAACATTAAAATTAACTAATCCTAAAATTAAATTCTAAAATTTAAAATGAACTTTGGATTATAATGAACAGACAGTGTTTGATTGGATATTTGACATTTGGCCATTTTGGAGAACTTATTTCATAAATTGATCACGATCGAAAGACCATAAAAAAACCCCCTCAACTCAGTACTATTGAGACTGACGTTGAGGCCGAACATCTCTGCTAACCTCGATGCAATGACCCCTCTGCCATATCAAAGGGGCTGTTTGGTTGAGGTACTAAAATTTAGTTATTGTCACATCGGATATTTGAATACTAATTAGAAGTATTAAAATTAGACTAATGATAAAACCCATTCCATAACATTAGACTAATTCGCGAGACGAATCTATTGAGCCTAATTAATCCATAATTAAACTATGTGATGCTACAGTACACATGTGCTAATTATGGATTAATTAGGCTTGAAAAATTATTTTGTCTCGTGAATTAGCTCTTATTTATATAATTAGTTTTATAATTAGTCTATGTTTAATACTCGAAATTAGCGTCCAAACATCCGATGTGTCACTACTACAAAAATCGTTTTTTTTGTACGAGGGGTCAGTAGGTTCCGCTTGTGGCGGCGCCTGCAAAAACCGCCCCCCGGGGGCGGGTCGATGAGCCACATGCGAAGATCCATTATCGCATGCGGCTGCTTAGGACAGCCGCATGCGATAATAGGTCTATTTTCGCATGCGGCCGTCTTAAGGGGCCGCATGTATTAGGGCAGCTGGTTTAAGGGACCTTCGCATGCGATGATCGGCCATATATGCGCATGCGATAATGGATCTTCGCATGCGGCTGGCTTAAGGGACCGCATGCGATGATCGGCCATATATGCTCCTCCAGACCCGAGCTCGACCATTTGAAAACGAAGCTCTCTCTCTCTCCTAAAGCAAACACCAATTAGGGGGGGAGGTTTTCAACTCAAAATTTTTGCTTGAACTCTATACGAAAGGTGAAGAACTCTCTCTCCTCCTTCATTTGGCTCCATTTTTGTTATATTTCGTTGGTGGAAAGTGGAGTTTTTTTAATATTTTGACAAGGTTTGTTCTAACTAGTTTTTACAAAATCTAGCTTCAAAATATATGTTTTGATGGGCAAATTTTGCATGTAATCACTTGTACATACTAGTTACATGTATTGTTGTAATTTTTTTGGAGGGACAAATGCATTTAAACTTTTGTATGAAATACCTGCGGTCTATTTTTTTATCTGTATAAATAGATGGATCGGTCGTCATGGATGTATGAGATGCGGAGAACACAGCCGATATTTATTAAGGAAGCATCTAGATTTATTGATCAGGCTAAGGCACATGCTTTGAGGGAGAATATGACAAAGATCTTTTGTTCATGCCGTCATTGCCAGAATCAGAAATTGTTGATAGATCCTGGTGAAATATTGGGTCACATACTGGAGTACGGATTCACCGCCAACTACAAGGTTTGGACCTATCACGGGGAATTTGCCGATCCGGAAGATGACGATGAAGAGTTAAGTTTCGAGATGAATGAGGCAGAGAATTTTATAATTGAAGACATGTCCCGTGAAAGAATGGATGTCGATGTTTCCACCGATAGTGATGATTTCGAGGGTGGATTTGATTTAGAGGATATGCTACGCCATGTTGAACTAGAGGTGCTAGCGGGCAGGTCACGAGGATTGGAGAATTGGCAGGCATTAGAGAAGGCATCGAAGGATCTTCTTTACGATGAAACAAAGGGATGTGATAAGGATTTCACAATCTTGCGTTCAGTGCTTGAACTTCTGAGATTGAAGGCTAAACATGGATGGTCGGACACAAGTTTTAATGATCTGATGAGTTTGTTGCGTGTGTTGCTTCCTAAGCCTAACTTTGTACCATCAAACACATATCAAGCGAAGAAACTATTATGTTCTTTATCTCTTGGTGTAGAAAAGATTCATGCTTGTAAGAATCACTGCATATTATACCGTAAAGAATATGCGGACTTGGAAAGTTGCCCAACTTGTGGCACAAGTCGGTATAAAACGGGGAATGGGCCCGTAGATTCAGAGTGTACCGATCCAGATTCTGATAAGGGTAAGCGCAGAAAAATTCCCTCAATGGTGATGTGGTACCTACCAATTAAGGATCACCTGAAGCGTCTGTACTCAAACCCGACTAATGCTGAGTTGATGAGATGGCATCAAGAGAGCTGGAAGATAGATGGTATGATTCGACATCCCGCCGACGCTCGCCAGTGGAAGACATTTGATGCAAAACACCCAGAATTTGCTAAGGATCCCAGGAATGTAAGGTTTGCGTTGAGCACTGACGGAATGAACCCGTTTGGTGACTTAAGCAGCTCGCACAGCACATGGCCAGTCCTTCTCACAATGTATAATCTTCCAACATGGATATGTCAGAAACGAAAGTACATTCTTCTCACTATCCTCATACAAGATCCAAACCAACCTGGAATCGACATAGATGTTTTCCTTGAGCCTTTGATGGAGGACATGGAGGAGCTTTGGAAAGAGGGGTTACGACTATGGTATGAGTTTAAGAGGGAGCACTTCAATCTACGTGCGATCATATTCGTTACCATCAATGACCTACCTGCAAACTTTTCATTATTTGGGCAGATTAAAGGGAAGACTGGATGTCTGATATGTTTGGAGAAAACTTCGTACAAATACCTGATGTCGTCTTTGAAGACAGTGTACATGCAGCATCGACGGTTCCTACCACAAAGACAGGTACCGTAAGATGGCTAGATTGTTCGATAATACAGTGGAGAATGACACTGCCCCAGCAGCACGAGTTGGTACATACGTGTATGAGATAACAAAGAAGATTAAGGTTGTATATGGAAAGGGAAAGAAGAAGACAGTAAAGAGGAAGAAAGCTGATGGTGACAAAGATACTGCGTTGCCTTTCAAGAAGCACTCAATTTTCTTCAAATACTTAGATTAGTGGAAGGACCTAGAGATTCGACATGCAATTGATGTTATGCACCTCGAGAAGAACGTGTTTGAGAGCACCATTGGCACATTGCTGGACATCCCGAGTAAGACGAAGGATGGATTGAAGTCACGTAACGACCTTGTAGATTTGGCCATACGGCATGACCTTCACCCAGTAGTGCTGCCAAATGGGAAGACCGAGATTACTCCTGCTTGTTACTCGTTGACACTTGAAGAGAAAAAAGCCTTCTGTAAATGTTTACAAGGGGTTAGAGTGCCTACTGGTTTCGCATCGAACATCAGGAAGCTAGTATCAATGAAGGATTTGACCATTTCTGGATACAATGCGCATGACTGCCATAGGTTGCTAACGGTATTCCTACCAATTACTATAAGGGCAGTCAAACCAGTCCATACCAAGGTGGTTATAACAAAGTTGTGCTACTTTTTCAATCAAATTTCGCAAGAGGTATTTGATCCTCTGGAATTAGGTCCCCTTCAGGCATTTGTCGTCGAGACCGTATGCCAGCTTGAGATGTATTTCCCACCATCATATTTAGATATGATGGAGCATTTGATCGTTCACATCGTCCCTTAGATTATTGAACTTGGTCCCTTATACTTACATCAGATGTGGGCCTATGAGCGTTACATGTCGATCCTCAAAGGCTATGTACGCAATCGCGTTCACCCCGAAGGATCAATGATAGAGGGATACACAACTGAAGAGGCAGTCGAGTGTTTTATGGACTACATAAAGGATGCTAATGCCATTGGGATTCCTGTTCATCGACATAAAGGGAGATTGTCTGGAAGGGGTACTGTTGGTAGGAAGCAGTTCTTCGATAATGATTACAAAAAGGTGTCCGCGGCACACAACAGCGTTCTTCAACAGCTTGCTATCATTGAGCCATTCATTGAGCGACACCTAGAAGAAATCAAAGCCTGCTTCCTAGGGCGGTCCAATGATTGGGTATCAAGAGAGCACAAGCATCGCTTTCCTCTGTGGTTCAAAGATCTAAACCTGCCAGTTGGTGATTCTGTGGAGGAACTTGCTTTACAAAGACTGGCATGTGGGCCTTCAAGTATTTTCAATTCATGGCAAGGTTACGACATCAATGGATTTACCTTGAGTACGACTACGAAGGACATGAAAAGCACTGCACAAAACAGTGGGATCCATGTCAAAGCGATTGACACGAGTGGTGAAAAGAAGTCGTATTATGGGACCATACAGGAAATATGGGAACTAGACTATGGCCTGAACATCCAGATCCCTGTGCTCCGTTGTGAATGGGTTAAAGACACAACAGGGGTTTCCGTTGATGACTACGGGCTAACGATAGTCGATCACAATAAAACAGGCCACAAGGATGATCCATGGGTTTTAGCAGAGTGTGTGGCTCAAGTGTTTTATGTGAAGGACCCTTCGGATGAAAGACAAACTATTGTCATATCCGGAAAGCAATAGATCGTAGGCATCGACAACATCGAAGACCATTGTTTACTGATCTTCCTATGCGAATTAAGAAGGTTGAGAGAACAATCGATGAAGCGAATATGTCGTATGTTCGAGCAGATGGTGTTGCCAAGGTTATTAAGTCATAGTTATTTTGTAACCTTTGGTTCTCATTGTGTTCCAAATGTACGTGCATGAATTAAAGTCCCCCTTATGTTGTACTCATTAGCATGTAACATTTGGTTACGAGTTTTGAGTAATTTTCATGAGTTTTCTTACTGCCAAAAATATTTGGAATTTTTGTTGTACCGATATATTGGAAAAAAATATATATGTACAGTTTATTTATATGAAAGAAAAAATATGAGTTTATTTGGTAAAAAGATCTTTCCATGTGGGCGACTTAAGCCGGCCGCATGGAAATATCGATTTCGCCTGCGGCCAGCTTAACGGCCCGCACAGAAAAATTATCTTTCCATGTGGCTGGCTTAACGGCCCGCATGGAAAGATCATTTTCGCATGCGGCCGGCTTAAGTCACCCGCATGGAAAGATTATTTTTCCATGCGGCCGCTTAAGCCGCCCGCATGCGATGATCTGCGCCTATATATAGGGAGAGCGGGGAGCCAAAATTTTCTAAGTCCCGGCGCCCGCGAACCCTAGCCGCTAGGTTGCCAAAATTTTCTAAGTTCCCGGCCCCCTCGCCGCCGCCGCCGCCAAGTCCTCCCCACCACCGCCGGCTCCTCCCCGAAGTGGTCCCCCTCGCCGTTGCCGTCGCCGCCGCCAGGACCTCTCCCCCCTCGCCGTGTCACCGCCGCCAAGTCATCCCCGCCACCGCTGGCTCCTCCCCGAAGTCGCCCCCTCGCCGTCGCCGTTGCCGCCGCCAGGACCTCTCCCCCCTCGCCGCGTCGCCACTGCCGGCTCCTCCCCGAAGTGGTCCCCCTTGCCGTTGCCATCGCCGCCGCCCGGACCTCTCCCCCCTCGTCGCGTCGCCGCCGCCAAGTCCTTCATGCCACCGCCGGCTCCTCCCCAAACTGGTCCCCCTCGCCGTCGCCGTCGCCGCCGCCAGGACCCCTCCCCCCTCGCCGTGTCGCCGACACCAAGTCGTCCCTGCCACCGCCGGCTCCTCCCCGAAGTCACCCCCTCGCCGTCGCCGTCGCCACCGCCAGGACCTCTCCCCCCTCGCCGCGTCGCCACCGCCAAGTCGTCCCCGCCACCGCCGGCTCCTCCCCGAAGTGGCCCCCCTCGCCGTCGCTGTCGCCGCTGCCCGGACCTCTCCCCCCTTGCCGCGTCGCTGCCGCCAAGTCATCCCCGCCACCGCCGGCTCCTCCCCGAAGTCGCCCCCCTTGCCGTCACCGTCGCCGCCGCCAGGACCTCTCCCCCCTCGCGCGTCGTCGCCGCCAAGTCGTCCCCACCACCGCCGGCAATACCTCCCCGCCGCAGCCGCGCCGGCTCCTCCCGTCCAAAGTCCCCTGGTAACATTTCCTTTAAAAAATAAGAAATGTGAAATGTGCAATTGTGGATTGTGGATTGTTTAATTGTGGATCGTGGATTGTGAAATGTGCAATTGTGGATTGTGGATTGTTTAATTTTGAGAATGTTTAATTGTGGATTGTTAAATTGGGACTTATGTTAAATGGAGATTTGTGTTTAATTGGGACTGATGTTAAATTGGGACCTATGTTAAATTGTGACTTATGTTTAAATTGAGACTTATGTTAAATTGGAATTTATGTCAAACTGGGACTTATGTTAAATTGGGACCTGTGTTAAATGGAGATTTATGTTTAATTGGGACTGATGTTAAATTAGGACCTATGTTAAATTGTGACTTATGTTAAATCGAGACTTATGTTAAATTGGGATTTATGTCAAATTGGGACTTATGTTAAATTGAGATTCATGTTTAATTGGGACTTATGTTAAATTGGGACTTATGTTAAATTGGGACTTACGTAATTGGGACTTATGTCAAATTGGGACTTATATGAAATTACGTTAAATTGGGACTTACGTACAATTGGGACTTATGTCAAATTTTTTTACGTCAAGTTGGAAGATGTCAAACGATAAGGTTCCATCGAACGCACCAATAGCGCCTCAAGAAGGTAATGCTCCTCAAAAATCCGGTAGCAACAAGCAGCCTATCGCTTCTAGTGAAGAAACGTGGCGTACACAAGTGACCCATTTCCAATGGAAATAACACAAGTCGCCCCTTGCGATGATGATCCGGACTACATACCTATGGAACAGGCCGTAAGTGCTGAAAATCGTTAGCCATGTATTATTTCCTAACTATGATGTGACATGAACCTAATGGTGTAGAGAGTTACCTATTCTGTGCAGATGGTAGTCCGACGCCGCTCGAAACGTAAAGCCGCGAGGAACAGGAGAGAGGAAGAAGTTGAGATGGACACCGCTACGTCTGCACCTGAACGTACGGAGACATCTACAAGTGCAGGCGGGAGTGGGAAAAAAAGACGTGGTGAGAGAAGCAAGAATAAATTACCCAAGGAAACTTACAACGTGATTGCTCTCGATCAGGATGGGAAGCCCGTCGAACCACTGATAGTGCGGTCCAAGTTTAGCAACGCCTGTGGCACTCTAGTCAGGACGTGTTGTCCCATTAATGTCAAGTTGTGGGAAACGGTGGATGACAACATCAAGACACTTCTCTGGAATGAGTTGCAGAAGTATTTTGTGTTCCCTCCTGGATCAGAGGTCAGGGGGAGAGATTACGCACTTAAAAAGATGGGAGATCGATGGCGACAGTGGAAGTCCGATCTAAAATTGGGATTATGTTCAGAAGAATCTCCCACCGTTCACGGATTATGGACATATATCGCAAGCTGACTGGGATACGTTTGTTGCGGATCATACAACAGCTAAAGCATTGGCTTTGAGGAAAAAAATGTCCGAGCTCGCGAAGAAGAACAAATATCCCCATAGATTGGGGTCGAGCGGATACGCTGGAACGTCGATCAATGGCGGCAGATCGAGCAAAGATTTGTCGCGGTCGGCAAACCCCTGCTAGTAGACCCCATGGTGGAACGTTGCAAGAACAGGGTTTGGGCGCGCAGCACAGGTCAAGTCTCGGATGAGGGAGACATACTATTCGAGACTCCAGACATAGAAGAAGTGACTACTAATTTGCAGCAGATAGTCGAGAAAGAAAGATCAGGATAGTTCATCCCACGGAGGGAGCGAGACCAGCTTGCTGAACACTCTGGACGCGTAAGGGGTTTGTCCTCAAAGACGAGTTGGAAGATAGGGTTTCTACAAGACGCACCAAGTTATAAGAAGAGAGACAAATACAAAGAACAACTATCAGACAAAATCTATGCGCGTGAAGGAACACTTCTACTCATTGGCAGCTGAAAACCTGACAGCCTTTCAAAGGTTATTCCCTGATGGCCAGCAACCCACACAATCCGCACAGCAAACAACTAATGTACCCAGCAGTGTAGACTCAGTGCAGACAACTCCCTTCCCTGTGGATAGTATAACTGGACCAACTCCGTGTAGTCTCGTCGTACCAATCGGCTGCGCTGGAAAGACTAAGGAGGTTGCAATGGGTTTAGCGATACCCGGACGTCAATTCCAAAACACGGCAATCCCTGAGGATTACGCAAAGGTACAGGTCGCCAAGGTCCATAGCGACCACGTTTCCTTGGAACTAGACATACCTACACCTGAGGGGATTGAACTTCTCGGTGATGCAGTGAATCAGTTTATCTTGTGGCACCGCAGAGACATAATCCTGACCGCGGCCATTCCAGCAGCAGGATCTTCAACTCCATCCTCATCGCAGGCAAGGACAGCTGCCGCTCCTGCACCACCGTCGCCTCTTGAACCACCGTCACCTCGACATCCAGCGTCATCACCACCGCTTAGGTCACCGCCTCGCCAACCTACACCACCACCCTCCCCTTCTCAACAGCCTGCTCTCCCGGCCCCGCAACCAGTTCAAGCCTCTCCCACCTCCCCAGCTACACAGCATGCTCCCCCGGCTCCGCCCTCAGTTCAAGCCTCTCCACCTACACCACAATCTGCTCTAGTAGAACAAGTGCACATACCAGAAGGTACTACATCCGAACCGAAGTCTAATCCTTTGGAACCTCATCGTATAATTCCAAAGTTGATATCGACATACGACCCAAAGGAGATTGACAAGGATAAGGAGAAGTTCATGTTTTCAGCTTTCAGGAATTTTGAGAAGAGAAAAGAACTTGCTCACGTCTTGTCAGACTCCCAGAAGTCAGTACTAGCGGCCCAAGATGAAGTGCAATCTGGGTTATCTGCCGATGTGCCTGAAACTTATGAGTATGGCAAGCCATTCTTGCCAACTTATCTTATGAACAAGCTACCATGGGAAATGAGGGTAATGCACGAATGGTAGTAGTGTGTAATGCGGGCCAGCCAACCGCATGTGAAGATCGATTCCGCCCGTATGCAAAAACGCTTTCTGTAGTAGTGTGTAGTCCTTGGGTCCAAACACACCCAAGTGGCTAGCGTGGCAAGTGGTTAGCATTCTATCAAGGATGCAGCTAATCCCTCTAGCTCAGTTCCCAGTGTCGTTAGCGCTAAGATAAGACACCATAAAGTTGTTATCATCGAGGTAAGGCATTACCATAAAATTCATATGCGAACCTATCTCTCACGCACATTTTCTACAAAACAGTTCAGGCCGGGCTATATTGAAACAAGGGGTTTTAAGGAATGTTAGAGGAGTTCAGTCCTATGAAAAAAATTTCTATGTGGTGCTTTGGATTAAAGCAATAGCCATCCAAAAATCGTAGAAAATCCTTTGGATTGGTTCAAAAGATAGAAATTTTGACATGATCGAGGCCTTACCTCTTAAAAATCATTTGTGTATATCTCTCTTTTGATTTCTGCATTTTTTTTTTGCGCTCCATCCAAACAATCCTTTGTGTAGTTTCCCTACATATTTCCAATCCATAGAATTTGAAGTGTTAGGACACTTCACTCATGTATTTTTTTTTCTATTCTTGTGTTTTGAGAATCCCGTGTTCCAAAAAAAGCCTTAGACTGTTCAGAAGTGACTCTGAAGGTAAAAACTGATCTAGATATAACCCTTGTGGATCAATATTGTTATTACCTTGACAGATTGATTTTTCACTTTATATAGGTAATGCTCAAATTGAAGTCGATCTATATGCATTTTCGTTCTCAAAATCTTCAGGTTTTGTTGGGAAAATCGGTAGGTAATAACTATGTTTGAGGGTTGTAAGTAGGTGGAGAATTAGGGCTCAAATGGTGGATCATGAGTAATGGAACTTTCTTGTTGATTTGTGATAGCAGTACATTTGTTTTCATGGTAGATTTGTGAGGGGATAACTGGTATTATATATCTTTTTCCATCCGTGTGAAATGGCAACACATTGGTTTTTTGGATGATGTTGAGGGAAATTTTGATAATTAAGAAGAAACATCTTTTAACCAATCATACATACAAGCATTGTTTGAAACTTAAAAAATAATCCTAAAAATTAAATTCTACTACCTCCGTCCCATATTACTTGTCGCTTTGACTTTTTGCAAGCAATATTTGACCATTCGTTTTATTTAAAAAATTAGTGCAAATATAAAAAATGATAAGTCATACTTAAAGTATTTTTTTATAATAAAACAAATCACAAACAAAATAAATGTTAATTTAAAAAAAATTAAATAAGATAAATGATCAAACTTTTAAAATAAACTTAAAACGTAATATGGGATGGAGGTATTAAGATTTTAAATTAACATATTCTAGCCAGGTACAACAAGCTAGCCAGAGCCTAGAGGTGACGACACCAGACGGTCTTGGCCTGTAGCACAGCAGCAGCATGCATGCAGCCTCTGATAGAGGAACTGTCGACCAGTATTTGGCATTACACTGCACTTTACTGCCCTCTCAGTTGCGGTAGCCGGTCGACAGCAGACTACTATAGCTCGCATTACATGGTAGCCTGTCACCGTTGCTCCAATTAAGGGTGTGTTTCGTTCACACCAAAATTAAAAGTTTGGTTAAAATTAGAATAATGCAATGGAAAAGTTAGAAGTTTATGTGTATATAAAAGTTTTGATGTGATAGAAAAGTTGAAAGTTTGAAGGAAAAGTTTAGAACTAAGCTCGGCGTAAGTAAATAAGGACAAAGTTTACTAAACAAATTTAATTGGATTGTTCTTTAAATTTGAGCTGTATGCAATCATCCGTGCTTCAGAAACGCAGGAAAATGGGTGATTTGCTGGGTTTCGTGGAAAATGAAGAACTGGTTTATGTGAAATTCATGTAAAACTGTTGTGTCTAATGACCTTATGCTTGAGAAAGACATGAAAATGTTTCAGTTTGTCTAGACCCACCAAAAACAATAATATCGAGTCAGCAGTATGGCACTACTACAGAAAGACAAATAGATGACGGTACTTAGTGCCGAAAGTGCTAAACCAGACACCTATAGATCTTTAATTTCCCATCCCCACGCGGACTGAAAACACAAAAACGATACCTTTAAACAACTATAGATGCCTATTTTTTTTTAAAAAAGGAACATTTGGTGTATTATTAGTTTCAGTGAGTTGAGCAAGGAGACAGTTCCTTTTTTAGCAGGGGGGCGAGAGGGAACTTATCCACTCGCCCCCCCCCCCCCCCACTCTTGCACTTCATGCCCGTCTCTCCTCTCCTCCTCCCCCTCCCTTCGTTGGCTGAGACAATGGCGACATGACGGGCGGTCACTTAAGATTAATGCAAAAGTTTATGGTCAAACGGATTAATGACACCCCAAATATAATGTAGACAATTCACAAAGTGAAGATTACAAAAGTATTAACTGCCCTTATAGGGGCTTTCTATTTAGGGTGCAACAAGAGAGCTTATAACTTAATCTTATTATGAACCTTATAGTTGGCCACAATCCATATACCTTACAGGAACTACACATAAAACCTCAAGTTAAAGGTTGCCCATATGTTTATGGTCCAGCCACAAGGAATTTGTTGCCATCAACAGACGTTGCGCGCTAGATTTATCGTCACCATGGATGCATCTCATCGGAGGAGGCCGATTGTGAAGAGTATAGGTAACATATATCAATGGTCACACAGTTTACTTATCCGACTAAAAATAGGAGGGAGATCATATCTATATAATATGAGATGGAGTAGAACTTGGTTATCATATTAGGTTGTAAACCAAGATAGTGTATATATAGAGCCCCGACCGAATACTATGTTATTTAGATTACAAACTAAAATAATATTCAGCTAGGTTTAGGTTACCTTACCTGATAACTCTATCTCCAATCCTATAAAATGGGCAAGGTAGAACAACGGACCACACAAGATCGCAACCAACAGCATATCATCAATATATTCAGCAGAATATATAATCCACCAAAACATGAGTAATGTATTATTTCTTATCGTAGGAGCTAAACATGTCTCATATATAGCCCCTACTATGGCCCTGTTTAATTAGTTCCACACAAAAAATTTTACACCTTGTCACATCGAACGTTTAAACACCTGCATAAAGTATTAAATATAGGCAAAAAAATAACTAATTACACAGATTACGACTAATTTGCGAGACGAATCTTTTAAGCCTAATTACTTCATAATTTGACAATGTAGTGCTACAGTAAATATTTTCTAATAACATATTAATTAGGCTTAATAAATTCGTCTCGCGGTTTACTGACGGATTTTATAATTAGTTTTTTTATTAGTGCTCAAACACCCCATGTGATACCCTATATAATATCCGATGTAACACACCTAAACTTTACACCCCTGTATGCTGGATCTAAACACCACCTATTATTGTCAGTATGAAACATTGACACCAACATGGTCCCTAGATCCATGAGATGGCCACTAGATCCGTGCGATGGCAAACAAATCCATGAGTGGAGTTCACCAAATTAAGACGTCGTTTGAATTCACTAGATCCGCGGTGGCACCAACAGCTAGCTTCAGGGAGCGAGGGAGCTCTAAATTAAAGCTCTTCAATGACTGATGATGCATGCAGGACCAAAAAAATAGTCGAAGGAGATTCGTAAAATTAATTTGGCACGTGTGGATCCAAATGTCTCGCCGATGAAGGTGCTCAATATTTTACACCCGGTTAATTTGCATCGAACAAAGCATATATGCACGCGCATTAATATTACATATGGCTCGACCACTATGTTTTCTACTCCCTCTATCTCGAAAATAAGATCAGTTTTACTGACCCTTATTTGTTCAAAAATAAGTTAATCTTTAAACAAATCAATAAATGACAAATATAATAAAAGTAGAAAAAGTGTGAAACAACTTATTGGGAGCAGAGAAAATAGAGGACTGGTATGTATAGGATAAGTGAAAAATATATAAATTTATTTTGGGATGGAGGTATATATGTACCTTTTGTATTTCAGATATATATAGTACCATTGAAAATAAATATAGAGAGGATTTAAAGATAAGGTATAATAGTACTCCCTCCGTCCTAGAATATAAGAGATTTTAAGTTTTTGCTTGCAATGTTTTACTACTCCTCTTATTCAAAATTTTTTAAAATTATTATTTATTTTATTTGTGACTTACTTTATTATCCACAGTACTTTAAACACAACTTTTTGTTTTTTATATTTAAAAAAAAATTTAAATAAGACAAGTGATTAAACGTTACAAACAAAAACAATCATCACGATCATTGCTTGTGCCTCTTTACGTTATCGGAAAGTACTGTTTGGTAGGCAGGTCGAAGAGACCAACGGCCGGCGCTATATAAATATATCCACAAAAAGCACGGCTAATAATCCTACTTAAACTTAGTTAATTGTATATTATTATATACTCCCTCCTCAAAAAAAATGTAAGAACTAGACGAGAATCTACCTGTCTAGATTAATTTATAGTACTAGAAAATATCCATTCAATTTTAGATTCTTATATTTCGAAACAGAGAGAGCATAGAACATGACACTTTGCAATATTAGCACGGCAAAGTTGATATGATCGTTCATGATTACACACGTAATAACCAGCTAGCTACATCTCTCAATCAATCAATCTCAATCATTATCTTTTGCAAACACAAAATCTCAGGCTTTTTGGACATAAACAAGTTAAAGTAAAGATTGCATGGCAAAAAGGCATCACATGCACATCGGGAGCTATATATATATGAAGTTAACCCCACATGCCACAGATCTTGTGTTTGTTATGACATGGCCAGGTATACTGTACCTTCTGTAATAAGCATCATGAAGCAAAGTTAACCCTAAATTAATCATCTGGTATATAAGGTACGTATAAAGCTTTCTGTGATGATACTTGAAGTGTAAAAAGAATGTGGCTAGCAAAGCCAACATAAATAACAAAAAGTGGATGGCCTTAATTTTACATTATCCCTTATCTACCCTGGCTTATAAGTGAAGCTAAAACACACACTGATCGATCTTCGTTGGCCAGCTTATCTAGATCAGAGCCAACTTTCTAGCTAGTCTTGCCACATATCCACAGTTGTAAAGAGTAACAAATGAGGGGCATTTTTTATTTATGTTAAGAGTAAATCGTATTTGAGCCATCTTGTCGAAGTATCACTTTGGACCACTTAAATTGATCTTTTTTCTTTGGACTAGATAACCTTTTTATGAGTAAATTATATTGGTGGTGCACAAATTTATCAGGTGGGTACACTTTAGTACTCCCTCCGTCCCATAATATATAGGATTTTGAGTTTTTGCTTACACTGTTTAACCACTCGTCTTATTCAAAAAAATTTAAAATTATTATTTATTTTTTTGACTTACTTTATTATCTAAAATATTTTAAGCACAACTTTTCGTTTTTTATATTTGCATAATTTTTTTAATAAGACGAGTGGTCAAACAATGTAAACAAAAACTCAAAATCCCTTATATTATGGGACGGAGGGAGTACATGAACTTATAACACACTCATTTTGATGCATGAACTTGTCTGATACATGCGAAACAAGTCCAAAAGAACACGTCAAAGCCAATTTTACCGAGTTAGACACTGATTAGAACACGACGTGCATACACGAGGTGGGCATGAGACATGCTATCTTTGTAAACTTGACTTGTGCTTTATTATTCTTTTGTTTTACCCCTTACACCATTTCCTTTTTTTTTTCTCTCCCTGCAATGTAATCTTTAGGTCTTACTGAATCTTTCTACTGAACAAATATATATTTGTGTAACATTCTTCTTACGTGCGTATTTATATAACATCCTAATTAACACTTGAATTAGCTAGCAAGATTAGCCTTATTTTGTTTTTGGTTCGTGCATGCACTCGACAAGTTTGCATACCAAAATAAGTGTTTTAAAAGTATATGTACACCCACCTTATCAGGTTGTGTACCACTAATATAATTAACTCTTTATCATTTTTGTAATTCTGACCACATTACTCACTTTTCTATCCATGTCTAGCATCTATTTTGGCAAAGATATATTGTGCATATGGATGGGGTAATTCGCCGGTGCATCAGAGCCGATTTGTTTAAGGTTGTTAATGTGCATTTAGGAAGTTGTTTGGAGTAGTCTAAACTATAACGACGGTAAAATTACTCGGTGTAAGATAAAAAAGATTGACGTAAGGGTGGTTTAAAATGAACATTTAGCAATAAAATATGACCTAAATTGCAACTCATTCTATAAAATGCTCTGATCTACATTAAGGCTGTGTTTAGATTCAGTGGTGAAAATTTTTGCCATGTCACATTGGATATACGGACATACATTTGAAGTATTAAACGTAGTCTAATAACAAAACAAATTACAGAATCAATCAGTAAACCGTGAGACGAATTTATTAAGGCTAATTAATCCGTCATTAGCAAATATTTAGTGTAGCACCACATTGTTAAATTATAGAGCAATTAGGCTTAAATGATTCGTCTCGCAAATTAGTCACAATTTATATAATTAGTTATTTTTCTAGCCTATATTTAATACTTCATGCAGGTGTTTAAACGTTCAATGTGACAGAGTGAAAAATTTTAGAGTGGGATCTTAGCTGGGCCTAACACACACAATTTGCATATATGGGTCCCTTGGCCCTTGCCGTCTAATCAAACGTAAAATGAGAAGAAGCAAGCAACAATCAGAACAATAACGCCCTATTAAGTTGGGGAAAAGGAAATTTTTGGATGTCACATCGGACGTTTGATCGGATCTCGGAAGAGGTTTTCGGACATGAATAAAAAACTAATTTTAGAACTCGTCGGGAAACCGCGAGACGAATCTTTTGAGACTAATTAAGCCGTCGTTAGCACACGTGGGTTACTGTAGCACTTATGGCTAATCACGGACTAATTAGGCTTAAAAGATTCATCTCGCGATTTCCCCCATAACTGTGCAATTAGTTTTTTTTTATCTATATTTAATACTCTATGCATGTGTCCAAACATTCGATGTGATATTTTTGGGAAAAACTTTTTGGAACTAAACGGGACCTAATTGGCAACAGTGCCAGGACACATACACATCAAACACATACAGCAAGTCCCAATCAGCAGCAGAAGATGTCACTGTTTATTTTGAGAGGCTTTGCAGTTTGCATGCATCACATTCTCCATGTGATGAAGGGTGACAAAAGAAGTTACAGCTAACCATGGCCAACATCGATCATCCACACACTAGGGTCACAAGCACAACAAGCACACAACACACACACAACACAAAAGCTGCCTGAATGATTCTCCAGAGAGCCATTGGCTCTAGCGGCAGCAGAGCTGAGTTACCTACCTATACCTAGCTAGCAGGCATGCAGCTACCACCTACTCCATTCATCCCAAAGTAAATCAAATTCTTAGAGTTTAAATTTTGTTCGAAAATAAATTAATTCTTAACTTTTTACCTACCCTTGATCCAAAGATGAGAAGTTTTCTCTTCAACACTTCTTAACTTCCCACTCACCAATACTATTTTTCTGTTAACAAGGACAAGTATTTTTTTCCCTCGTTAGAAATTATCTTAAAATATAAGAGTATGGTTTATTTTAAAACGGAAGAAGTAGCAGGATCATCATCAGCTAGTGGAGCATGTGGCCTACTGCAAGATGCAACATCATATGTGTGCACTGTGGCTGTGGCAGTGGAAAGGACAGTGGAAAAGGATAGCTATAACTCTGGATGAAGCTGGATTGGATGCAATGCAATGCAGTGCAGTGCAGTGCAAGCCTGCTGGCTGCTGGCTGCTGGCTGCTGCTGTTGCATGCTGGTGCTTCTTTTGGGTGTCACTCCAGTGCCAAGAAAAAAAAAAGCCTGTGGGCCATTTTGCTTCTATGTGCACAAATGGACGAGAAAGCCTGCACCAAGAAATTGGTGTTGCATTGCATGGATAGGGGTGGTAGTCCTTTTCTTTCATTGGTTGCTTTTGGATCACTGCTACTTTGTCTAGTGCATGATTGGCCAATTCAGTGCTTAATTACAGTTCACATCAATATGATCCTTAGATTTAGGGCCTGTTTAGATCCCACACAAAAATTTTACACCCTGTCACATCGAACGTTTGAACACCTGCATGAAGTATTAAATATAAGCTAAAAAATAATTAATTGCACAGATTGCGACTACTTTGTGAGACAAATCTTTTAAGTCTAATTGCTCCATGATTTGACAATGTGGTGCCACAGTAAACATGTGCTAATGACGGAATAATTAGGCTTAATAAATTCGTCTCACGGTTTACCGACGAATACTGTAATTAGTTTTTTTATTAGTGCCCGAACAACCCGTACGACACCCAATATAATACTGAATATTACAAGCCAAAACTTTACACCTTGGATCTAAACACACCCTTAAGTGGTGGTACTACATATTTCTCTTAGCCTAGCTACAAACTGTGCCATGACATAGAAGACCTATGTAGGTGTTCTTTTCTCCTGCAAGGACAAGCTGTAATTTCCATTTTTATGTATAGAAATAAAGGTAAATTTAGTGTGGTTATTATAAATTGTTTTATGTTTCTCCATATGGAACGGATAAAATGATGTAATACCTCCGTCCAAAAATAAATTCATTTTTCACTCATTTCACACATACCAATACAAAACAAAAAGGCTACAATACAATTACTTTATATAATCCCATTACAACTATTACTTATTTTATCTACTCACAATAAAATTATTTCGTATTTTCACAAACTACAATGCGATGATTACTCAAAAATAAAGTTATTTGAGGCCAAAAATGAACTTAATATGGAATTGAGGAAGTACATGTCTAACTTAGTTTATTATTAAAACTTAATAGTAGTAATGGGCATGCTTTTTACTCAACGAGGTTTCACAAGAATTTCTCAAAATTAAATTGCGTGTAGGGAAAAAATTATATTGCTGAAATGTGTTGGCTTATAAACCACAGCCAAATTTTAAAATTTTCAAACTTAATAAAAAAATTAGTGCAAATATGTAAGTCAAGCCTGGAATACCTTTATTGATACAAGAAGTCACAACAAAATAATGATACTTACATATAGTTTTAAAATAAAACAAATGGTTAAATATGTCATATCCAAGCCAATGTCATATATGTAAAAACCAAGGTAGCATATTTTACTCTGTAGTCTGTAGAATATAGTAGACAAGAAAACCAACAACAACAATTATGGAGAAACCTCTGAATTGTCAGGCTGTGTGTGCATGATCATCTACAATTGCGACTAGCGCTTGTATAATATTTGAGCATGCATATAACAAATATATACTACGATTCTACTAGAGGTAATATATCACAATAGCAGCTCAAATAGGCCCACTCAGCCCATATGTAATCTAGACTTCTACATGGGTCCAAAATGGGCTTAGTAAGGTTGTTGGTTCTCAGATATGTTAGTACAAACAAATTTCCCGAACGTATTACTTTCTTAAAAATAGTTTTTTTTTGCAAAATTTATCCGACCTAGAATTATTATTTAAAAAACTTAATTGTGGCAATTAAATGAAAACTTCCATAGGCCTTGTTAAAAACAGGAATACGTTTGATGAACCCTGAGTTCCTCTCAACACTTAAGGCTGTTGTTGGCCCGATCTTTTATTGAGTTGTGATAACTACGATTTGGGAGAAACGTTGACGATCCGACTACAACCGTACGAGACGTTGTGTTGCGCCTTAGCGATCGATGCACCTCTCCGTGGGTTGTTGATCTTGCCGGTGCAGATCAACCCTATTCCTGCAAGCAAATCGAACAAAACAAGCAAGAACAAGATAAAAGCAATCTGATATTGCAAATAGGAATTTAATACAAATGATAAGTTGGGGTTCCGAAGAACAAGCAGACGGACGGTCTAGCCGACACGCGCGCTGCAAGCAAGTAGCAATGGCTAAACTTTAATCTATCAAAACCCAAGAAACCCTGAAGGGGTACCTAGCTATATATAGGGGTGAGAGGACGACTTAGGGGTGCCTAGGGTTGTGCTCCACCTGGTTGGGGCGCACCCCACATGGGCCCCACCTGGGCCAGGGTCCCAAATGAAGTTACAAGCCCATAGGCCCATTATAGGTGATGCGGCACCTTGTTCCTGTGATTGCGGCCACACGAGATGGAATTCTGAGATGAGGCTGGATCCATTGGAAAGAGGGCTCCGAGGGCTTTCCATCAAGTACTCACGGGCCGAATACGGAGGTCGTATGCAGATTCGGCGGCCGTTTGAAGTCAGCAGTGTAGTAGGTTGACGAATCGGATTCCAGCATTTGGAGGACTTGATCTCGATATGTTCTTGTTCATTCATGATGTGAGCAATGGTTGCATCTGTGATAGCCATGGTCACATCATCCTCCCCTTCTTCATGGAAAATCGTCCTTGGTTTTTCCATATGGTGCTCTTTGCGTAGTCCATTTACAACATCCTGTTTCTTCCAATCAAAACAAGGCAAACTCGAGACAATTTGGTTAGCAATAATATTTCTCTTTAGCTTGCATGTTTTATCCATATGTACAGGAAGTTCTAAATCCGAGCAGATGTAAACTCTACGTACAAAATATATTCAAGATCATTATATTCGCCAAAGATGTGAAATATAACATTGGTTGGACATGGCAAATCAGACTTAGCAAATAATTTCTCTTTCAAATTATCGAGCTCACAAAAATCATCAAAGTGAACATAGCCCAAAGTACTTAAAGAAGAAAGCAATTCACGTTCCTCTACTTCATTCGCAATGTGAACAACATGCTTAAAATCAGCACATAAAGAAACTCTAGAAATAGCATGTTCATTCACTAGTTGTGGCATAGATATAAGTGAAGCATTATCACACAACTCTTCTTTATCACAAGGAACGGCAAGTAAATCAACTTATGACAAAGGCATCTTAGCAATTGGTTCCATTAATGGTTGCTCTTCTGTAGCATGACAAGTGGACATGTTCAATTCATTTACTGCACACTCAC
The DNA here is from genome assembly GCA_000338895.3 of Oryza meridionalis. Lineage (NCBI taxonomy): Eukaryota > Viridiplantae > Streptophyta > Magnoliopsida > Poales > Poaceae > Oryza > Oryza meridionalis. The sequence continues at coordinate 12,065,994 of CM002533.2, forward strand.
CTTGATTAATTGCAACACCATTAAGATTACCTGTGGTTCTCTCTTCGGATGTTGTAGGTACATCAATCTTCTCTTCTTCCTTCGTGAGCGATGGAGATGGCATCTCGATCATATTGCTCTTCTCCTCATGGTGAATGTTCTGAGCTCCCTGCAAAATGTCAGTAATAGAAGGCACAAGCATAGCTTGTCTCTCCCTTGGGTTCTTTGAAATATTGCTCTCAACACTACAAGCAAGCATGAACAAGTGGCCTACATGATTATATGTCATATTAATCAGCCCAGCCTGAATATCAGAATTAAGCCCTCTAAAGAATCTAGTCATTGTGTTCCCATTGCTTTCTTTGAAACCACTATAAGTGATACAAATTTTAAAGTTATGAAAGTACTCCCGCACAGTTTTATCACCTTGTTTTAGATGTTCTAATTTCTCAAGGAGAGTACGTTTATAATATGAAAACACAAAAATTTTCCTTATCATGGTTTTGCATTCATCCCAAGTTTCAAGCTTATTGCCAATTGTATACCACCAAAAAGATGCAGAACCGGTACACTTATTACTAGCAGCCTTAATCATTTAAGCATTAGAGAAATCATACTCATCAAATTGTTTGTCTACTGCTAGCTCCCAATTAACATAAGCGGCGGAATCATAGTTACCATCAAAAACTGGCAAATTAGATTCTACCATTGCAAGATCATTATCATGTACCTCATATGCAATGCGTGAAGAAGTCGCTATATCTCGTTGATGGTGAAGAAGTTGATGTTGAGCAAGACCATCTTGTTTCCCCTTGCGCAATCCTGCCATGGTTAGTAGCAAACAAGAAACATACACAAGAATATGCACGCTTCTATCAACTACTAGGTAGTGGCAGCTGAAACATCACACACACACACTCAAGCTTTTATCCAAGCTCTTACAAGTTCTTACCAAAGCAAGCGGAATGGTGACGTACACCGACTCAACCAAGCACCCCAATGGAGTTTGTATGTATCGATGCCTTGGCAAACACTTGCTGTACGGCTGCAATCAGATCTGTGGAGCTCTGGGTAGGCTTAAATATGTAGCAAAGGGATAGCAAATGCTCAAATCAAAGAATGCAAAGTTGAATAATGGTTCAAAGTCAAGTACCATGCTGGTCCTAGGCTAGAACGTACTAGAGACGCGAGCCTAGACACAAACGATACCACAAGATAGCACTAGGAACAACTCAAGCATCACTCTGATATCCAAAACCAAGATCAAGAATAAACTGAATTTTTCCTTGTCTCTTCTTTTTTTTTCACACTTTTTTTTTTCGGTGCGGCTTTTCTCTTTTCTCTTTTTTAGCACCTTTCTGCCTTTTCTTTTTTTTTCGATTTTTTTTCTGACCAGAACTGACCAAGGACCAAAATGCAAAGTTACAGGGACTGAATTGTAAATATCAAAAATTACAGGGACTCAGATGCAAAAGTGCGAACTCAAAAATTAAATTTATACAAAAATGGAATGCTCTCGTCCGGTAGGTTCCGGTTTTGCTAACAGATTTCCAATCCGACACTCGGAAAAGAAAATCACCAATGTATCTATATGGGAAGCCACGGCATAGATGCAAACCGAGAGGAGAGGGAGGAGTCGGACTCACTCGGCATGTTAATGTGAAGGGCACCACGGCCGAATAAAAGGAAAAGTCGCATGCAAGGAAACCGAATCCGGTTCAAATTGAAACCGATCCAATCTACTACCAAAAACTGATCTAATCTAATATCCTCATTCCTTCTTCCTCACACGCAACATCACAGGTGCACCATCACGACACACCATCACGGCACAGCCACCGAACAGAAGCTATGCAACTCAAGAACTCAAAAACTAATCGACAGAAACTTCTGAAAACTACGAAAATAGAACCGTGGCAGCGAGCCGATTCCGTTTTCATAGGTCCCGACGACAACTGAGACACGAGGCCGGCGACGACTGTGGTACAAAACGTGACCAGAACTCGAAACTCTAAACGAACTAGATGCTAAGACCAGCAACACGACGTGACGATGCAACACAAAATTCAACAAAGCAAAACTGAAAAGAACAATGCAATGGCACAAGTATGGCTAGGTAAAGGATTCAATTCTTTTTTTTTGGCTATTTTCTGGTTATGGGTAGATAAGAACTCACCGAGCAACGAAAGCTCTGATACCACCTGATGAACCCTGAGTTCCTATCGACACTCAAGGCTGTTGTTGGCCCGATCTTTCGGTGAGTTGTGATAACTACGATTTGGGAGAAACGTTGACAATCCGACTACAACCGTACGAGACATTGTGTTGCGCCTTAGCGATCGATACACCTCTCCGTGGGTTGTTGATCTTGCCGGTACAGATCAACCCTATTCCTGCAAGCAAATCGAACAAAACAAGCAAGAACAAGATAAAAGCAATCTGATATTGCAAATAGGAATTTAATACAAATGATAAGTCGGGGTTCCGAAGAACAAGCAGACGGACGGTCTAGCCGACACACGCGCTGCAAGCAAGTAGCAATGGCTAAACTTTAATCTATCAAAACCCAAGAAACCCTGAAGGGGTACCTAGCTATATATAGGGGCGAGAGGACGACCTAGGGGTGCCTAGGGTCGTGCTCCACCTGGTTGGGGCACACCCCACATGGGCCCCACCTGGGCCAGGGTCCCAAATGAAGTTACAAGCCCATAGGCCCATTATAGGTGACGCAGCACCTTGTTCCTGTGATTGCGGCCACACGAGATGGAATTCAGAGATGAGGCTGGATCCATTGGAAAGATGGCTCCGAGGGCTTTCCATCAAGTACTCACGGGCCGAATACGGAGGTCGTATGCAGATTCGGCGGCCGTTTGAAGTCAGCAATGTAGCAGATTGCCGAATCGGATTCCAGCACTTGGAGGACTTGATCTCGATATCTTCTTGTTCATTCATGATGTGAGCAATGGTTGTATCTGTGGTAGCCATGGTCACATCACCGTCCATATTGTTTTGTCTATAAATAAGAATTTCACATAGACGCCTAGGTTTGAACTGATGGGTTTAACTTGAATGGTTCAAGAGAGTGTATTGTATCTGGTATAGGAGTTAAGCAGGCTTCCTTTTTAGACAAATGAGATAGTATTAAAAACTTTGTTAACACTACATCATGATAGCAACATCAGGCACGGATGGTTGACTAATGTGAAACATAAAACGCACCATATATATGGTGATTAAGCAAGAGATGCACAGTCCTGATCATCATAAAAATTGTAGCATAATACTTAGTCAAAGCCCCTTTTCATTTTGTATATACATTTTGTTAAAATTTTCATTATGATAATGACTATGCATCTTGCTTAATCACCATATGGTGCGTTTTATTTATCAAATATATCTAGGTTAACCTGCTCTCACAAAAGTCCAACTTTCTCCAACTGTAGCTAGTAAAAGAAAAAAACAGAATACTAAGTGCATTAGGTTTGCATGCTTCATCAATCCTTTTAACTGCTCATTTGGCTTATCACTTCCATTGGTTCATGGTTAGATCTATATGCATCTCCCAACACCACTGTTCAGCATCAGAACCAAACAAGAAGAAGCATCAAAATAGCATCATATGCTCTGCATGCATATCCATGGACAAATGTGCTTTGGACTGAAGATCCAGAGACATCTTGTGTTGGAACGTTGCACCATCTCTGAGCCTCCTGTCCCAATCCATGACATCAGGCAAATGGTTAAACGATGTGACCATCAGAAAATCTTCTTGGAGAGACAAACAAAGCTGGTTATTCTTAGTGTTTTTTTTTTCATTTTGGTAGATTAAAATATACTTAATTCTTGTGTAGTGTGATGATAGAGTCCTTTTCTGCAAATATATAAGACTTAAGTGTGTCTTCTAGCTACCATTATATAACTTTTCAAATCCAGAGCAGTTGAGAGTTTTTAGGCTTCACAAAACAGGAGTTAAAATTAAATTGAAATTGTGTGAGTTATATCACTAGGAGAACAATCTTGTTAAATACCTAGCAACCATTACAGGGCTTAAGAGGCAGAGAAAAATAGCGCTGATGAAAAATAATGTTTTACTTTTTTAAAAAAAAAAGAAAGGAAAGAAAATGGTGTTTTCCATGTAAGTCAGCTTAATCTCATTGCGATAACTAAGGTTATACCCAGGGGCGAAGCTAGCATCAAAACAAGGGGGTGCACTACCATTGAGAATCTAGAAAATTTCAGTACAACACTGTATATTCTAGTGTTTTTAAGTGAGAAATTAGATATTTGGGGGGTTCAACATAATATAGCTTCGCCACTGGTTAGCCACTAGTTATACCTAAATAAGATTTTGGTTATATTGTCGAATATTGGTATCATAGCATGCAGAGAGAGGTTTTGTGACAAAGAAGCTACAAATGAACTCTGGCTACCCTGTACCTTTTTAATATTTATATATACTATGTACTTGGAACCAATTTATTATAGTTATTGCTAAAAATAATATAATGTAAGACACACAAATGTATTCTTTCACAATGAAAAGAACTTTGAAAATTATATATTTTTATATATATCCAGGTGTTAATTTTGTTCAAATTTTGTTCTACTATAATATGGTCCCACGCGCTCACTAGCCTCCATGGAGCTAGGAGACCCAAACCACAATTGTGAATATCTCCATAAAGAATAGATACTACCCACAATTGGTTATGTGTCCCTACAAACTGTAAAGCACCCTGTCAACTACTGGTGAACATGTTCCAAACATGTCACTCTACTATAAATATGTCCGCCACAACCATAAAACACATCGCTAACAAGCTTGTTGACTGTAAATTCATCCCAAACTAGTAAACAAGTTTTCGAACATGTTTGCCAACTGTAAATTCATTCAACACGATTGGGAAAAACATCATTTCAGTTTATACAATTATGAGACAATTATCTTCACTCCAGTTATAATAATTTTTTTCTTTAATTTTACAAACATAAGTATTATATTTAGATATGTGCATGTACATGTGCAATTTTGAGGTCCCAAATGCTCGCTTTTACAGTCGTGAACTTGTTTTACAGAAAACCACCAAGGATATACTAGTATGCTTGCAGCGTCTATAGCTCAATAGATGTTGCTGACAGGAATCTGTAGGATCTCCCATGTTTAATTAATTAACACCCTAGCCAAGTTAGCAGCCTGATAGTGGTGTAGCAAAGGCCCATATAGCCTAGGTGTGGTTGTAGTTGGTAGTTCAGTACCACCTTAGAGGTTTATCTAGGTGAGGGTAAGCTTATATACCCTATGAGTTAACCTTTTACCCGAAGTAAGCATGAAAGTGTAAGTGAGATAATATGCAACGAGAGTACGGTAGTGTGGCAAGGCCGTATTTGCATATGCCTTATATATGCATATGCAATGCTACAAAGTGCTCCATTCGCATCTCTAGGCATTCTTTCTAATAGAATTGGATATTTTAGAATTGGAGTAAACATCCATATCTCTAGGTGGCTATTTAGATTTGGAGATAAAAACTTCAATTCCTTGATTTGGAAAGCCTGGGCGCCGGGGAAATACAAATTTCATGCTTGGCTCATCATTCAGAACAGAGTCTGGACTTTAGACCGGCTTGCGACCAGGGGATGGCGGAACAATGGTTGTTGCCCTCTTTGCCGCCGCGAGACTGAGACGGCATTGCACCTTGTTGCCACTTGTGGATACACCAAGAGGATTTGGCATCTCGTCTCTGCATGGGTGGGCTATCAGCAGATGGACCCAACGAAATGGGAGGAAGCCCAGTCAGTCAAACAGTGGTGGGAGAACATTGCAAACACGCCTAGTGTCCCCAAAAAAGGACTTCGATCGCTCATTCTGTTAGTCGTCTGGGAAATTTGGAAAGAGAGGAATCGGCGGATTTTTGATCACAAAGAGGTGGCAACGAACTTCCTACTAATGAAAATCAAAGAGGAGGCGAGCCTTTGGGCTTTAGCAGGAGCTAAGCGGTTGCGTGAGTTAATCCCGCACTCTGTATAGTGTACAGCTATAGTGGTTCTCCGTTTTCCTTCTACCCCTAGGGGTTTGTATTTTCTCCTACTCTATTCAATGAAAAGGCACTCTAGTGCTGTTTTCCGTTAAAAAAAAGATTTGGAGATAATCCTATATCAAATAGAGAAAATAGAAACCGCAAATTTTACCACGCAACTAATTACTGATTTTGCCGAAAGAGTTCTCTCATGTGCTACAATCTGATGTCCGTGATATGTTCTTCACATTGATCTCCGTATTTCGTCGATAGAGAGAAAATGAGTGGCACGGTGGAGTGGGAGGAGGGAAAGTTGGCATGGTGTCTAGGCCTCATATCATGTTGACCGCATCGGATGGAATTGCCATGGAAGGAGGGAAAGTGAGCTGCTAAGAAAATGGTGCTCGGATGAACCTAGAACCATGCATAAAACTCAAAATAAAAACAACAACCTCCCTGGCAATAAAATCACCAGGGAAACCAACATGTACAAACCCTGTGATGGTAAAACTAAGTGTTGTCTTTACATATATATGCTAGATTTTACAATTGTTGGATGGTGCTTGGTGTGGGTTAGTCAGTTGGCCAATGCTACAAAAGCGTGTGTTTGGGGTGAGGGTCAACAATGCTGGTGGTGTGCTGGCACTGCCCCTTGGCTAGATAATATTAGTATACTATAATATATAAGAGTTCATAACATATTTTTATTTCTAGGGTTGAACCATTGAAGTAATAATATGAAATTTGATATATCATTTCATTTGGTCTCTTTGTAACTAAGACATTTTATACTTTACGTGTAAAACCTTATAACTCAGCAGTCAAAATCGATTGACAACTAATAGAAAGTGATGTACCTGCAGTGAAATGTATTTTAAAATGTGGTCTAACAAAACATTATAAAAGAAACAAAAAAAAGGTCAATCTCTGATAGAATCAAAATTCGTTGGTTCTACTTGCATGTAGATTGAAAATTTCACTAAAAAAAATACGGAAAGGTCCCACCCCTTCCAATCAAGCAAGGGTTATCAGACAAAACATCACTACAAAAATCATGATGACCATATTCCTACAACTCGTTGCCAAACACTACCTTCCAGTTTGTTTTGTACTATCTGTTCACCCATTACTCAACTTTAAAAAGCTAGGATTGGCCCTCTCTTCAGTCCTCACATCAACTCACCAAACCACTACACTCTTCACGAGGCCTCTTCTCCTTTGGATTTTTTCACTTCTTCATGATTCTCCAAGCAAAAAATAATGCTACACCAACAAATTAATTTAACCTCAAAAGATTGATGATTTCATGAAACCAACACTATATAAAGTAGCCGGAGCCCTTTCATTTATAGGAAGATTCATTTGGATGAGCAGTAAATTCACCAATTATGGCCTTGTTTAGTTCCAAAATATTTTTTCCAAAAACATCACATCGAATCTTTAGACACATGTATGAAGCATTAAATATAGATGAAAAAACTAATTGCACAGTTTGCATGAAAATCGCGAGACGAATCTTTTGAGTCTAATTAGTCCATGATTAGCCATTAGTGCTACAGTAACCCACATATACTAATGACAGATTAATTAAGCTTAACAAATTCGTCTCGCAGTTTTCAGGCGAGTTATGAAATTAGTTTTTTCATTCGTGTCTGAAAACTCTTTTCGGCATCCGGTCAAACGTCCGATGTGACACCCAAAAATTTTCTTTTCGCGAACTAAACACACCCTATATATATAGAAAACATTTCATACAATTGAAGTAATTTTCTCCTTCTACATACAGAGTGAGAATTAGAATAAAAATACACTAAATGTAAATTTAGCTTGCTTATATTGGTGATGGAAGCTAATCCAACACCTCTACACGTCAAAAGATGTATCCAATAACCAACTTTTCGTGCTATTAACGAACGAAATTAACTTGTAACGTATATACTTGTGTTGTTTGTTCAAGTAGTACCGAAATGCTATCTTCTGCCAAACCTTTCTAATAGTATGCACAAACAATTGATAGTACCACTTTGTCTTTAGAAGGAATTCCATGTTGATCATTTAACAAAAATAGGGACATCTCTCCTAAAAACACTTACAATAGTACAGATGAATTATAGTCAATTTAGATTGCCGCGCTTACAATTAGTTCTCAGGATACCATGCTAGATAACTGGAGGCCATCATCTCTTTAGTCTTATTTTCATCACCATCATCATCATCTGACCTTGTAGACATGTTGTACTCTGCCTTGTCTCTAATCTATGTCAATCAGCAGAAATCAAACTTGACACTGCCTAAAGACGATGGCGCGATAGTTGTTGCGAACACCGCCAAGATTTCCGAGAACTTGTAAATTTGCGAGTGAAATTTGCGTGTGGATTTAGCAGCTAGCTAGCTCCACCTATCTTCCACTTCCACATCTCCCCCATAGGATTATTTGCTGGATCCACCAGAATCCGGCACAGAAATACATGCAATGAGGAGAGAAACGTTACAACACCTCCCTTATAAATACCCTAACCCCACACAAGAAACCCCTCCTCCATATTACAATCAAGAGAGGAAAAAAAAAGGAGAGAGAGATCAAAAGCATATAATCTATATATACACAGGCACGCCGTGAGTAAATTTCACAAAACTATATAGACTACCTCGATCCGATACTCCGATCCCGGCCCGGCCATGAGAAGGCAAGGAGGCAACTGCGAGGTCAACTCCTCCATCGCCCTCCTCCAGGAGAGGTTCAGGAACCTGCAGAAGGTGAGGGAGATGAGGGAGGGGAGGGAGCAGCTGCTGCAGACACCGCCGCTGACGGCGATAGCCGGTGCAACTACCACTGGTGCTGCTGCGTCGTCGTCCGGCGGCGAGCAGCCGAGGTGGTTCTCGCACCCGGAGCTGGTCCGGCCGTCGAGGCCGGCGGCAGCACAGCGGGCCGCCACCGCTGACGAAGCTGCCGCCGTTCGTCATCAGCCGCCGGCGGTGAGCGTTGGCAGGGCGGCGGCCATGGTTTTGCAGAGCTCGGGGTGTAGGAGCGATGTGGAGGTGGACACCTCGCTTCACTTGTGAAGAAGTGAAAATTAAGTAGATAATAGCTAGTAGCTAGATGCTTATTTAGCTCGGCCGAATTAATCATTTTTTCCCCTTTGATCCTTCTAGTTCTTGTTTTTCTCTTGATCGATCACATCTTGTATGCGCTCGTGGATGCTGTCGAATTTAAATTAATTTGGTTCTAGTTCATGTTGATTAGATGTTTAGATGAGGGAGTGTCTAAGGTGTTGTAAAATTAAATTTCTCAAAAAGATCTACTACATACTAAGTACTAATTAACTACCTCAGATCAATCACTATTTTGGGATAAAAGATTCTTTTTGGGTTTTTTGGGGGAGAGGGCTAGAAAATTCGGGGAAATTAAAATTGAATTTGGGACATATTTTTGCTGAATTTGAACAATTCTTTGCTTCAAAATTTGTTTTTTTCCAGATGTACATACTACCGGAACTCATATACTCTCTTCGTCCCTAAATATTGTCCCTAAATATTCGACGCTATTGACTTTTTTAAACATGTTGACCGTTCGTTTTATTCAGAAAAGTTTAAGTCATATTAAATCTTTTCCTATCATTTGATTCATTGCTATATATATTTTTATATATACACATAGTTTTACATATTTCACAAAAGTTTTTGAATAAGACGAACAGTCAAATATATTTAAAAAAGTTAACGGCATCAAATATTTAGGGATGGAGGGCTCTGTTTATAAGTATTTGTCACTGAACATGCATTATTCAATTGTTAATTTTGACCCCTCTATTTGCATTTGCAGAAGGTTCATGTATATTTAAAATATGCCATATACAATGACACTGTATATTATCCTACAGTAGAGAAGAGAACCCTGGATTTTTATCCTATGTGAGCCCACGCAAACCTCAACAGGCAAATTGAATCCACTACTACAGAAAAGGGAATAGGTGCTGGTTTAGAACCAGTGTGTCAGATTTCCCAGCCGACATCCAGTAGGCAACACCTTTGAGAGGACTCAAAGGTGCCGGTTTAGAAACCGGCACCGTTGAGGTTTCAGAAATGCAAAAGAAAAGATGATTCAATGCATCGGCTCGAATCGATCCGATGCATTGAGCAGCTCCCATCACCGGTCCAAGAACACATGAACAGACCGAACAAACAAGAACATCAAGAACACCATGAACACACATGAACATCAAAAACTAAAAGAAGTCTTGTCCTCTATGCGGCCATCACCTCACCCTCCTCACCGGCCTTCTCCACCATCACCGCCGTCGCCAGATGAAGAGGAGGAGAGGAGGGGTGAGCCTCCTTCTCTACCACCACTGCCGTGGGACGCCACTGACACCACCGTCGCCCGAGGATCTGCCACAGGAAGCTAGATCTGTCGTGGTCACCACTGGATCCGTCGTGGGAAGCCACCGTCACCGCCAGATCTGCCGATGCCCATCCTTGCTCGCCACCCATCCGTGGTCTCCGTCGGCGCCACTCCACTGGATCCACCCAGCCGCCAGCGCCGCTCCATCGGATCCGCACAGCCGCCGGCACCGCTCCGCCTCCACCATGGCAGAGAGGCGAGTGGATAAGTACGCGGGACACCCCTCCCTCTACTTATCTGCTCGCAAGTGGCCGGTTGGATCAGCTCGGTTATTACCAATGTCGGTTTTTTACAAAACTGACACCTATAATATATTATAATAGGTGTCGGTTTTTTAATTAACTAGAATCAATAATAAATAAAAGTTGCTGTTTTTTTTTTAAAAAAAGACATTTATAGTATTGGTGTTGGTTTTTTATAGAATCAGCACCTATAGTCGCTTAAAGGTGCCGGTTTTAGTTATTCCGACACCTATCTAGTAGTGATTACTTATGTAGATATAAAGTACTGAGGTCTCAATCGGTAAAAGAGTACAAAACGACACCAATAACAACTCATTTCTACTCCCTCCAGTCACTCTTGTTATGTCATGTTTTTTTTTCTAAGACCGGTCATGTTCTGGAATTTACCTAGCACCATAAGAAATGTGAATCCCTGGATATAGCCTAGGTGATGAGGAATCATAATACTTTGGTACCATGTTAAAGACAGAAATAAAACCTATGTTCCTCCTAATAGTTGATTGATTCAATTTAAAATATCATTCAGTGAAAGAGGGATCGCATGTTTAATGGATGTAGAATTGTAAAGAGGTAAAAGACTACTTGGTCACCTTATCTAGAGCCCCATTGTTTCGGTTATTCACTTATCCGAATCACTTCTTAGCAAATAAAATATTATTTGTGAATAAAACTGCACTGCACCACCACCACGACCTCCACGAAGATCAGAGCTTCATGCCCGCTGCCTCGCCCACTCCTCCTCGATCTCGTCCTCTCGAGGCAATATAAATGATGCCCATGCTTCTCTTGCTTCTTTTCCGGTCTCCACCGAGCTCGCCGCGTCCCCAACCCACTACACCGCCACAACCCTGAGCTCCACCGCCTGCTGTCGTATTCTGGGCAAGCCCTACTGCCGCTAGTGCCGCCACCGCGCTGCACCACCACCGCCTCCGGCTTCGCCATGCCGCTCCGCACCAAGACCACCACTCCGTATCCCGCAAACCACCACCCGAGCGCTGTCACACCCTGAAGTTCTTCCCCTAAGCCTAAATGGAATTAATAAATAGCCTCGAGAAATTACCCGTGTTAATGCAAGAGAGAAACCCTAAGTGAATTAATGCAAGTAATAATCGGAAATGGCATGTGGAATTTTTCTTGAGTTCTACATGTCAAAATATGCTAACAAGATTTTTTCTGGAATTTTCAGAGCTCTAGAAGTAATTTTAACCAATTAAAAATGGGCACAAGCATTATTTAAATCCCTGAAAATTCCTTTTTCCCCTTTTTTTTCTTTTTCTTTTTTCCTCCCTCCACCTAATGGGCCGCCAGCCCATTTCCTCCCCCTCCCGCGCCCTTGCTGGGCCGGCCGCCCGCGCCTCCTCCTCTCTCTCCTGGGGGCGTCGACAGGTGAGGCCCACCTGTCAGGTCCTCCCCCAACCGCCGGACGGCGCCGCCGCATCCCGCAACCACCGCCCCGCCCGCTCCCGCGCCCCCCGGGCCACGTCACCCACGTCACCGCCTTTCCCGCTCGCTCCCCGCACCCACTCCCTCTCTCTCTCGCCCGCGCTCGTGCTCGAGACGGCCGGGATTCGAACTTCGAATCCCGCCTCTCTTTCCTCCCCACCTCTCCCCACTCCGCCGGCGAGATCGCGGCCATCCCGGCCACGATCGACCCCCACGGGCCTATATAAAGCATCCATGTTCCCTCCTCTCTCTTTTTCGCTTTGCAATCGCCCGCTCCCGTGCCCTCTTTCGCTCTCGCACCGTGCGCCCGCCACCGCCGCCGCTTTTCCGCTCTCCGGTCGCCGCTAGCCGCCGCGCCAAGCCGCGCCGTCGCGTTCGCCGTTGTGCGGGCCGCCTCGTCCACCCCTCCTCCGTCGGAATCCGTCGCCGGAACTCCTCCTTCGTCGCGCGCCAGTGAGCACCGCCATGGCCGCCGCCTTCGGCCGGCGTTCCCGCCCTCGATGATCTCTCTCTCCCTCTCTAATCTTCCCCATTTTTGTTCCTTAGGTCCTCTCGAAGCCCGTCCGCCTCTCGCCATCCACCGTCCGCCGCTCGCCGCGCCGTTCGCCGTCGATGAGGAACCCCGTTCCATCCCTCTCTCTCCCCCGTGCTGCCACCGTCGTTTTGCCGCGTCGCCTCGCTTTGGGGCCGTGTCGCCATGCGTCGCCGTACAGCCGCCGCCGCGTCGCCGTATAGCCGCCGCCGCGTCGCCGCTGTCTGCCGCATCGCCACCGCCGTTTGCCAGTCACCGCCGGTGCCGCGCCGTCGCCGCGTGAGTGCCAGGCCAGCTTGAGCCGCCCGTGCGCGCCACCGCATGCCGCCCCGAGGGTAGATCGGGGCTGTCCGTCTGGCCGCCAGCGTGGCTGCTGCGTGGCCGCCGTGTCGGCGCCTCGTCAGCGCCACGTGGTGCGCCGTTCCCTCCCCGGTCCACCGCGGACCGCCACCCCGAGCCAATGACATGTGGGGCCCGCATGTCGGCGCCACCCCCTCTCTCTCTAGGGTTTTAATTATTGCGCAATAAATCATTTAAGGCTTTTCTGTTTATAGTAAAATCACAGTGAATCTTCTAAAATTCATAGAAAATTCATTCGTGCTCCGTTTAAGCCCATTCAAGTCTCAGTAAATCAAGAAAAATGCAAAGAATCCACTAAAAATGGTTTTGTTCTCTGTTTCAGTAGTCTTATGGCCTGTTTGTATTGTTTGCTTTGTATGTCGCTTAGATTCCGGCTCTCCCGACACTCCGGTGTACTTCGAGATAGTCGCCGAGGTCTCTCCAGCAGCAGAGCAAGGCAAGTCATGCTTGTCACTTGAACATGTTGAGCCTATATTGCAAATGCTCTATTGTTTTCCTTTAAATACTGCATTGTTTTACAATGATACCATGGGATGGTTACCTACTGTTTCAGCCATGCTATTTGTACCATGCTCCTTTGTTAGCTTGGGATATAACATGACTAGATATTGGACTAGGGATTGCTTAGCCATGCTTAGTTCAACTAGCACATAATGGGGGAATCACATTAATGCATAGACTTCAGGTTCTAGTGTTGATGTTGGATTAGTGCCATCGTCCTGGTGTTGGTCAATTAAAATATACCATATGATGGGCTGTGGGTACATGGTTTTGATGGTCGCGCCCATGGCACTTAAGGACCGGTTTATGGGATACCCTGGAAGAACTTATCGTACTTATCACAAGCCAGCGTGGGCAACGGCTGGGCTTGTAGTGTAGCTTTCCTCTAGCTGACGCATCCAGGCAAGGGTGGGCGTGATGGAGTTTGGATGGGCCCTGCGACGGCCTATGCGGCTTCTGGATTCACCTAGGCACGAGAGGGGACTGCCCGCTGCCTTGCGAGGAGTGGGGGTGAAACCTGAGGTGTGGTGTGCTTGGTTAGAGGGGGTTATGCGAAGGGTCCTGTCACGGCCTCTTTCCGGTATGTCGTGGTGGCATGTCGGCGCACGGAAACGTGTCGTGGGGCTATGTCTTATGGGTACAGTTGTACACCTCTTATCAGAGTAAAACTATTCGAATAGCCATGCCCACGGTTATGGGCGGTCAACCAAATTCACCATGATTAGTCTCACCCTAGTCTATTCTAATGGAATTGATTAGTTCAGGTGGGTAGTTGGGCCTGTTGCAACGTGGTTTAGCATTGGACAGTGGATGGTTAATATTGATTAATTATTATAACTATTTTACTGCTTTCAACTACTGTCTATAAATGCTCGCTTTATGCAAATGAACCGCTCTAGCTATCCTTTGGTTATATCCTGCATCATACCCCTATTCCGGTATGACTTGCTGAGTACAGTGGGTAGTACTCAGTCTTGCTCTATTTTCCCCAAACCCCCAGAGTTTGAGTATGCGTCAGATGGTGGCTTTTCCGAGTAGGCTTCGTCCGTGCCATCAAGGATGCCTGTGGAGTGGTGTTCCTGCTGCAGTCCAAGTCAAGGCTTAGCTCCAGTTATCTTTTATTTTCCGCTGCATTTCTGTAAGACTTTTATAATGTTTGTAAGACGTGGATCTGTATGTCAACTTTGTCGTTTGTGTACCCCAGCCGGTCCTGGACGGGGGTTTTAATGCACATTCTGCTTGGAATTCTATTCGGGAATTTCTGGGCGTGACAAGCGCCGTCTTCCCCGCGTACCCAAAGCCGCCGCCACATCCATCGCCTCTGGCCACCGTTTTCCACCATTCTCGACCACCTCAAGCCGCGCCACCACCACCGCTGAGTTTGTCGTGCCGCGCTCCCCCTCGGCCGGACGGCCGCTTGTCGCTTGTCGCAAATTATCGCCTAGCCGCTGCTTCCTCCACACACCTAACTGTTGCCGGCATTGCCGCCTCTGGCCGTTGCTCGCTGCTGCTATAGCCTCCACCGAGTCGTGCCACCTCCGCCAATAGCTTTGTCACACCATGAAGCAGCTTGGCCACCCCTCCATCGCTGCCAACCTCTATCGAAACTCCATCTTCTCTAGGACCGGTGAGCTCCGTTGCTCTTCGCCGCCAACCCGAGCCACTGCCATCTTTGCCGCCTCCGGCAGCCTCTCCGCCGTTCCCAATCACCCCTAGCCACGTCGTCGTCTCTATCAACTTTCTTGTGCCACGTAGCCACCATTGGGGCATTGTCTTCTTCGCTTTCTTGGGCTCTGCCGACGCCACTTCATTCCCAGTCGGCCGCTGTAGGCGATTAGAGTGCCGCCAGGCCGTTTCTCCCCCTCCCTAAGCTTCGCAAGTTCACGAGCTACACCGCATGCCCCTTCTTACTCGCTAGGCACTGTTGAAACTAACTTGGCACCATATGAGGTCTCAGAGGGCCTCGGCCTCCTCTTCTCATCCAACAAAGGCCGTGGGAGCGCCATCTCCTACATTGACCCGCACTGCCGCGCTTCCCGTCGCCGTCAAGCCCTGCGCTACCTCTTCCGCCGTGTGTGCTCGGTGAGCATTTTCCCCTTCCTCTCCTTGCCTCCTCTGCCACTTCTTGCGTTGCCGCTGCGTCCAGTGGTCGCCGGCTATGACCACTAGGCCGTGTGCCGCCGCAGTCGGTAGGATCGGCCAGCGAGCCGCCTCGCTTCTAGGTTTTTGATTGGTCTGGGCCGATCTAGGGTGTCCATGCCCGTGGACCACCCCGTGCTCCTGGTCCACGGTGCACCCAGCAACCTCCGTGGACTTAGTCCACAGTAGGCCGACCCCTTGACCTGCTGACGCATGGGGCCTACCTGTCGGCACAGTAAAATAAATAATAATTGTGCAATAAAACGAGTTTAATTTCAGAAATTTATTTAAATGGCTCAAAACTTCTCAAATTCAAAACTAATTCATACGAGCTCCACTTGCAAAATTCACCTAAAGTTGAGCTCTACACGTTTGTTTACTTTTCATGTACTATTTACTTGGTTTTTATTAGGGTTCTTCCTCGTTTTGCGTGCTAGCATGTAGAATCTGTTGTTTTGGAGGATCACGACCGCAAGGAAAAGAGTTTAGAAGATTGTTCGAAGAAGCTAGGCAAGTCACACATTCCCACTTGAGCATGTTGAGCCTACTTTATGAATTTTTTACTGCTTGCAAATAAAATGCATGTTTTTGCTAATTATATGGGAACAAGGATTACTTATCTGCTTGCGTGTGCTATGTTTACTTGATATCCATCTTTTATCAAACTTGGGTGACAATTTGACTAGCTTGTGCCACTTATGTTAGCATTGCTAGAACTATGATATGCTTAGACATGCTTAATTACTACTAGCTCACCTAATGGGACGATCACACTATGTACATTTAGTATCTTGACAAGCTGCGAGCTCGAGACACCTGGCCATATTTATTGGTCGCAATTATCCAACTAAAACATGGCTTAATGGTAGGTTGTGAGCGCATGGTTTTGATTATCGCACCCATGATAATTAAGTACCGGTTCGCGGGAAACCCTTGAAGACTTACTCTGCTTAATTACCACAAGCAAGCGTGGGTAACTGCTGGACTTGTTGTATAGCTTTTCCCTTTTTGATGTTCTCAGGCAAGGGTGGATGTGATGGTGTTTGGATGGACCGTGTGGCGGTCTATATATGCGGCTTTCGTATTCATCATGGCACAAGAGAGGGTTGCCACCTCAGTTTTAAGAGAGGGGGCGAAACCTATAGCGTGGTGCGCTTGGTCAGGGGAGTTATGCAAAGGGTCTTGTCACAATCACTCGCATGGTGATGTGTCTGGCCGGGGATGGAAACATGATGGTGGGTTGTGTCTTGTGAGTACAGTTGTATACCTCTGGCCAGAGTAAAACTATTTGAATAGTTGTGCCTATGGTTATGGGCAATAAATCAGCATCTACATCGTAAAGCTCTAGGCCGAAGTCTCCTTAGCAGACAGGGGTAAGCAGGTGTCCGAAGCAATCGATAGGGATTTACCTTAACTTAATTAAAATAATTAACCCATAGGAATCATCTCTATTCTCAACCTACCATTTAGTTGTTGTCCTTGGAAGAATCTTGTACTTAGATTATACAAACACGTTCTCTGTAGATACGATACCTTGGAATACTCTTAGGTGAAGGCTACAATAGTATCTGTGCAGTTCTAGATTATTATGCGTTCTTAATAAATACCAACAGCTAGTTGAAATTTATCTAATGAAAACAAGAAGAAAATGAATATGTTTTCTAGATTATATTCTGCTTATATGTTATTTTGGAAAATAGTGTTGGCTGGAGTGTCATCGCTATTATTCAACACTAAGGTGTCTTAATCGATCTTATCCATGGAAACAGAAGAATGGCTATGAGTTTGCCAAATCCTCCTATAGGTTGTCAAGTGGGTTGGGTTTTTCCTTATCCACCTGGACACGCATGTATAATTTACAACCCAGGAATAGCACGGCCCGCTTGGGTATGGGTCGTGCTATCACTACCCGTCTAGTCATGCCGTGCTTGGGCTGCTACCCATCCCGGTGTGCTAACACAATAAGTGCATGTAGCGAGCCAGCACGACATGGCCTAAAAATGATAGGAAATGGCCTGGTCCATGTGGCACGATGGTGAACAATGATTAGCAAACAACCGTCAGTCGAGCAAATGCCATCCGAGTTGTAGCCAGGAGAAAAGGAGAACGGAAGAATCGCTGAAGCTAGGGCGTCGAGGCAGAGAAAGCAATGTTGGACGCTCATTGACATAGGCCTACAGGGCAGCGTGGTGATGCGGTCGACCCCTTTTGTGAGCACAACCACTGAGCGTGTCAGTTGTTGGGGGCTCATCAACTCCAAACAGAGCAAGTAGGAAGTGAAGGGCGTAGGAAGTGAAGGGCCATAACAATGCTTGACGGGGAGGAAGAGGAATGAGCTATCTGTCAACAGAGAACCTTGCCGGTGCTTCGCCGGAGTTTGTGCGGCAAGATAGAACAGACTCAATTCACATTATTTTTCATGGTATATATATCAAAGGGCTAACGGACCTCCACCCAACCCACATACCCCAATCTTACTAGGCCGACACGACACGGCCCGATATCTCACTGGGCCGTGCGGCCCGTGCCTGGGCTCCTAGCGTCAGCCTCGCCATTTTGACGTATAGATGGCCTCTGTCGTGCGTGCGTGAGTTATCCGTCAGTTCGCCGGCCGCCGCCGCCGCCGCCTCCGGCGATTCCCATCCATCCCGCGAGCGAGCAGGGCGCCGTCGTTCGTCCTGCTGCATCCGCCCGCATCCATCCTGGTGAGCACATCCTCCGCCACTCCCGCCTGCGCCGATCCCTACCCATCTGCTGCTTCCTCCGCATCCGTTACGCACATCCTCTTTCCCCTCTCTCTCTCTACCCACGCACTTCACTTTTTCTCGAATTTGCGTTAACCCTAGCTAGCTTTCTGTTCTAGAAATTTGCCTTAACCTTAATACTAATAACAGTTTGTTTGTTCCCAAAAAGTTTTGGGGGTTCAACTGAACCCCCCATGTCCAATGTTAGATCCGTCACCGGCGGTAAAATGTAGTACACTGTATTTTATTTTTCAACCTTGTAGTAAAATCCTTTGTAGAATTAGCCTCATGGTGTTGATATCTTGGCCCACCATGGCTTTCTGCATGCAGTTATTCTACATTTGGATTCTTGTAAAGGGGGAAAATAAGCACGGACTGATTTGTTTACAGGATGATAGATGATGCGTAATTTTGATGTAGCTTTCTGATTTCCGCTAATCTCATGTTCCTATCTGTACTGCAGTAGGATCAATGGAGACGAAGTTATCGTTTTATCAGGACAGCCCGCCAATTCCCATCATTTCTGCTGTTAAGGTTGCCATTTAGTTGCTCCATTTACTTGGTGTGTTATTTTTGTGATTCTTTGGTGTGGCCATTTTTTTTATCCTTTTGTTAGTTTGCATTGGTGGAAATTGTTCGCTGGTCCTATCAGAACATATAATACTATCCAGAAGTACGTGTGTGGTTTCTTTGACTTGATCAGTATTAGCATTGACCACTAAATGTGAACTTTGATTTTATTTTGAAATCGAGTCAGTAAGGTTACAGATGGCCAGCTAGTATATATCAGGGCCCTTTTTTTTGGTAGAAATCCTAACTTTAATGAGTCGGACAAAAGGCATGATATTCAAACCAAAATTAGTAGTTGGGATTCTTTTTGGATATTGTAGTGGTTGGCGATAACATATATTCACAGCCAATTCACTAACATTGCAAACATTAGCCTTGCTTGGTAAGTTAGCTAAACGGCATGTTATTTAAAGTCAAATTAGTTGTTCAAAATCACGCATATTCATAGCCAATTCTCTGGTTGCAGATATTGTTGTTGGTTGAAGATTGTCACTAGGAACGGTGTTGTGTTGTGGGAGGAGGTCCTTTGGATGAGACAAGGAGGAGCCAGGAGGTCCTCTGAAATTTCCTTCCCTCGCAGAAAAGGTGCATAAAGAAAACAAGGAAAAAGGAAGTCTGTATCCCCACGACCCCACCCATGGCATTCCCCTCCACCTCGTCGGTGTCGTATCCCAGAAGTCTGTCCCCACTGCGCCGCTGCCCCGGATTCCTCGCCCTCCTTGTTGCCGTTCTCCTTTTCCTCTCCTTCCAGGTAAACACCACATCACTGTACTCATCACTTCCTCATCGTAATAGCGAACTGTCAACAGTTTCAGAAAACAACCTACTACAGTGTACCAGTGTAGGATTCATGTCTTCTCATTCTAACTACCAATTCAATGCTACAGCTCGTGATTCATGTTCCCTCCATCAGATTGGCGGTGTCCCTTTGGCTCTTCTCCGATCACCAGACGTAAGAGTTAAGAACAGCCACAGCGTTCTCCGTCCCATTGCACTTATTTAAGATTCTAACTTTGATGTTACTATCTTGGGTTCTTGAATTGTCAGTGAGCGCAAGGGTCCCGGGAGCTGTCCTGGATGCCACAATGTACAGTTTATCTGACATCTTCTAATGACATATGAGGTCAGGAATAGTTAGATCCTGTTTCTTGCCAAATTACTAAGTGTGCATTTTGTTTACCTGGTAGGGCATGGATAATGC
Organism: Oryza meridionalis; assembly: GCA_000338895.3. Lineage (NCBI taxonomy): Eukaryota > Viridiplantae > Streptophyta > Magnoliopsida > Poales > Poaceae > Oryza > Oryza meridionalis. The sequence continues at coordinate 12,086,124 of CM002533.2, forward strand.
CGATAAGACTATTGCTTACACGAATCAGGATGGTTGGATCAGGCTGTTCAAAGTTACCACAAGAGAATTCTTGTCGTCCTCTATCTGGAAGAATCCTTTGTTGCCGAAAGATACCGAGCCGGTAGCTGAAACAGTATGTTGTGAACAAAAATGTGTTTTTATCTTGCCATGTCATTGCAATTTTTTGGTTTACAGTTCTCACTGCTCTTTCTTCTGCTGCTGTAATAGCATGAGATTGCGGAGGAGCAGCTACTAGCCACTGGGTCAGAAGTCTCCAATCTTTCAAGCACGGGAACTTTGGAAACTAGAACTGATCCAATTAAATTAAAGAGAGAGGTTGATTTCCTATTTGTCTTATATCGTAACTATTATCAATGACGAACTTTGGAAACTAAAACTGATCCAATTAAATTAAAGAGAGAGGTTGATTTCCTAATTGTCTTGTATCATAACTATTAATGATGACAGATATTTTACCTGTATATTGTGTTCCTTTCTTGTTACTATTCGATTAACTCTTCACCATCTCAGCATATCTGATATACCATTATGATTCCTGCAGGTGTTCCGACGTAAAAGAAAGGAGCATAGGATTCAGGAGTTGCTTCAGGTGGACAAGGAGGCCGAGGTCCATATGCGAAATGTGGCGACAAACAGATCGAGGAACTTCAGTAACAAAGTAAGAGCCAGCTACAACATATGGAGGCTGCAGTTTCACCATACTAATACGGATTCAACCCTGAGACTTATGAAAGATCAGATAATAATGGCCAAGGTGTATGCCACAATTGCACATTCCCAGAAGCAACCTGACATGTACGCGTTGCTCATGAAGTGCATAAAACTATGCCAGGAAGCTATTGGGGATGCACACATGGATTATGAACTTGATTCGAGGTACTCTATTTTACACCTTTGAAGATTTACCAGTTCAGTGTCTGTTTGCTGTGACCTGGTTCAGTTATTTATTGCTGTGACTCTAAAGGTTCAATTATTTATCACCCACATTTCTTATGCAGTGCTTTAGAGCGAGCAAAAGCAATGGGGCATGCCTTGTCTTCAGCTAGAGATGTTCTGTACAACTCCGATGAAGTATCTAGAAGATTGCTTGTTATGCTGCAGTCTACAGAACTAAATATTGATAGTGTTAAGAAGCAGAACTCATTCCTGGTGCAGCATGCTGCAAAGACGGTCCCCATGCCCTTGCACTGTCTGCATATGCAGCTGACAACCGATTATTACTTTCGTGATGGTACGATCAAGGAATATTTCCATGATGCCGCTTTGAAGGAAGAAGAAGATAAAGCAAAGCGTGAGGATAGGTCACTATACCACTACGCTATATTTTCAGATAACGTCCTTGCAGCCTCAGTAGTTGTCAGATCAACTGTGACACATGCCAAGGAACCAGAGAAGCACGTGTTCCACATCGTCACTGATAGACTTAATTTTGCAGCTATGACGATGTGGTTTATACGTCATCCTCCTCTACCTGCTACTGTCCATGTGGAAAACATTGACAACTTCAAGTGGCTCAATTCATCATACTGTTCAGTCCTACGACAACTTGAGTCAGCTCGGCTCAAAGAGTACTATTTCAAAGCACATGATCCATCATCACTCTCTGACGGAAATGAAAATCTGAAGTACAGGAACCCCAAATATCTGTCTATGCTTAACCATCTAAGGTTCTACATGCCAGAAATACACCCCAAGCTTGACAAGATATTGTTTCTTGACGACGATGTTGTTGTACAGAAGGACTTGACACCATTATGGGACGTTGATCTTAAAGGGATGGTAAATGGTGCAGTTGAAACCTGCAAAGAAAGTTTCCATCGCTTCGACACGTACCTCAATTTCTCACACCCAAAGATCGCAGAGAACTTCAATCCGCGTGCTTGTGGGTGGGCTTTTGGGATGAACATGTTTGACCTGAAAGAGTGGAAGAAGCAAAATATCACTGGAATATACCATTATTGGCAAGATCTGGTAAGTAATGGAACGAGAAAAGCTAGTAGTGGTTAATTATATTGTTCAAATAGGTTTATCCTACCGTGCATTTTCTGTCTATGAAGGTCATGCAACTATAACAGCTGGTAATTTATCTTTTGTTGGCTTCATTTAATAAGGGAATTTCTGTTTGCAGAATGAGGATCGCAAGCTGTGGAAGCTGGGCACACTGCCTCCAGGACTGATTACTTTTTACAATCTGACATACCCATTGAATCGCAATTGGCATGTGTTGGGGCTTGGCTATGATCCAGCTGTTGACCTTGCCGAGATTGAGAATGCAGCAGTAGTTCATTACAATGGGAACTACAAGCCCTGGCTAGACCTTGCTGTCTCCAAGTACAAGCCCTACTGGTCCAAGTATGTAGATCTTGACAATTCACACATCCAGCACTGCTACATGAGTGAGCAATGAAATGAAGTACGTGTAATCCTTCACCCAGTTTTTATTTATTTAGTTTCTTTGTGCGCACGTGTGAGTTTCGTAGGGTAAGTTTTTCGCCAATAGGAAGTTAGGCATAGTTGTGTATGTAAATAACATATTTCAGTCTTGATGATCTTGTCATTCTTAAGCTCAATAACCGGTTCACGTACATGAATTGTGTCAGGTGGTTTACATCTTGCAGCATAGTAGTTATTATTTTGTTCAATTGAGAATACACTGGATATTGTATGAAATGACAAAAGAACAAATGTTGAGGCTAATAAAAGATCATTCAAATCTTTCTGTGATTGTGTTGTTTTGTATGAATTATGGGCACTTAACAGCAATGGATTATACATGCTAGTGTGGAAGGAAATAGAAATAACTCAAAGCTCTGAATCTCAGAACCATGTATATGAAAAGCCTAGAACAAAAGGCACTGGTGGATTTAAAATGAACCCTAGGGACGCTGAGAGTTGTCTACTTGTCTATCACAATTGAGTTCTGCTTTATCTAGGGATGGATTGACCAAACAAACTGAATTTCATCTTAACAAATTAAGGCAAATCTGCTATGCCCAAGACACAGTACGGCATTATTATTATTATTCAGGCATTAGTAGTTCCACATTTCTTCTACAAAACGACCGGTGAAAAGGAGTTTCTTCTTGTTTCAACAACTTTTGTTAATTTGAATGAGGAAAAGAAGGGCTCTTAGTACTAATGCTGGTGGCATGCATAGCTGTACTTCCTCTTCCCTGCTGGTCACCTGAGTTATAGCCATGGGACCAATACCAGATCAGGAATTGAAGGACTTCATTAGCGTCTAAAGCAGTCACAGTTAGTAGTTATCTTTCCCTAAGAAAAGGTGCTAAGTACAATTCATGTCTCCCATTAGATCTACGAACAGGGTCCATTTTAATGGAGTGACAGGGGAGCGTAGCACTCATGAGTTGTGCCACCTCCCTTATTGATCAGATTATTGCCATGGATTATGTACTTCATCATTATAATAAATTAAATATTTTAAAATATACTTAATAAATAGTTTAGAATAAGTAGTATACAGCAGAAAAAAAAAAGATTTTTTAAGAAAACATATTTTTAGAAGCGTACGGCAAATAATATATGGCAATAGTCCAGTGAAAGTTAAAAAGAATTGGGATAAAACTAAGTGAGGATAAAACTATGTATTATATTGACATATGGGATGAAAAAGTGAGTAGTCCTTAAAAGAATTGAACGATAGCAAGTATATGTATGTAAAAGAAATCTCTCAAAGCCTAGGATAGAAAGAAAATGAAAGGTAATTCAAAAAAGAAATGTATATGAAAAATAAAATAAAATGGCCAGCTTAACCTCTCTTTGCATGGGGTTTAACATCAACTTGCATTTCAGTTACTTTTCCATGTCACACATGAAGCCTTCAAGGCCCATGGACCACTAGCAAGGCCCAAAATTAAAACCATATCTGTCCCAACTATATTTCATTTGCCTAATACAGCTCTTTATTTAATGCCACTAAGTAAAATCAATGCTCTTGGTTGCCTCTTAAATAATTAATCGTGAGCCTGGAAATTTACAAGAATTATAGCAAAAATGATTCCCTGTTAAAAGTTAATTGCATATCAGGGCGATAAGAACGGTCAGTTTTCCGCCGTCTCTACGGAAACTACATATTTCCGGATACTAATCTTCCCAAATCATTCCATATTTCCATGGAAATATATAGTTTGTGTAGCTTAGACATAGTGTCCACATATTCATAATTATATCTCTAGCTGATTGGAGGAAGAATGCAAGAAAATTGTGATAGGAACTGGACAAAATAAAAGCTGAGATATGGCACATGGCTGTCAAAATATGACTCTGCTTTGATTTGATTCAGCTTGAACATGCAGCCAACCAAGTAGAAATTTTAACATGAATAAAATCTTAAAACACCTATATAATAATCAGTGTAATTAGATTGGTCGTTGTTGGATGCTACACCAATTTGGATCAACAGAATCGCAACAAATCGCAAGCATAACACATTTTTTTAGATAATGAGAAGCATTTGCAAAGCATAACGCACGTAGGTGGGAGTAAGCTCACCAACGCTAACGATATCGAATTCTGAAATTTATTTAATTATGAACTACTATATGATACAGTTAAATAGAATAATATATGAGCTAGCTTTATGGACGCCATCCACCATTCCACCTAATTAATTTTTTGATACAGTTGATTATAATTATATAATGGAGCTCCTATGATCTCCTCATGGAATGACTAGGAAGTCTAAGATACTGTCTAATTAAGTACAAATCTCTTTCTGATGGAAACAGTACTGCCTGTACTAGACAATAATTGTGCAGTGTTTATTATTGAGAGAGTAAGCATGTTAGTTCTCAGATACACGTTTTTCTTTTTTAAGAGAGTACAGAGTAGCTTGAATCAGGAGTAATTTTTTTTTTATCGAGAGTACATCAATTATTTTTGTGCATTCATATCGACTAACTGATTTCCAGGTATGTTCAAAACAAGTACATCACTTGAAATTGGTGATCAAAAAAATCTTTTTTCCTGCTGACCTAGATGGAGAATACGGTTTATAAGCTGCATCTAATATTAAATTATGAACTTAATTAATCTTGGGATTAATTTAAGGAAGTAACTATATTTATGGCGCCATATTTTTCACCAAAAAATAGTCGGTATGTATTTATATTGTAAGTCCCTAAATTACATGTAGTTTTAGTGTATTTACAATATAAATCCCAAAATTATATATATAAGTCCTAAAATTATATATGTAAATCCTAAAATTACATACTAATTACATATGTAAGTAGTGTGTAAGTGTGGTGTAACTAATGTGTAAATTTATATAAGAGAAGGTATGAGTGCAATATTAAACGCTAATCAGCAAAGAAGATTGGGGCTTGCCGCAACGCGTGAAAACATCCGACGATTGAAAGATGCACAGCCGAATACTCGCGGAGAAATCGTACGGCCAGCGACGCCGACTGAAAATCAGTCAAAAGAAAAAACTGTCGATATATTTTTAGCAATTACATTAATTTAATTAGATGTTTTTCCTTGCATTATTCAGCTTTGGCTTTAAACTGTTTTAAGAGCAAAGCATAAATGGCTTATCAGCAACCAAAAAATAATTTGCAACTAAAACTTTGTACACGCCCAGATCTCTACGATCTCAGTTCGCCGAAATTTGTTTCAATTGATTCTTCTTGAGCTGAGTTTTCTAATTAACCATATGATAGTGGAGACCATATGATATATAATTAAATCAAACCTTGTTTAATTAATCTGGATCCAAATGGAAAGCACCAATTTTGTAGTAGGTAGGGTTGACTGCCAATTAGGAGATCAGCTTAGCTGCAGATTGCATCGATCACACGTTTGCAATCAAAGTGTTTAATTCCCTTTTTTTTCACTGTTAAGTTGTGCTTAGTTGAGCGTGCGTGTGTGTTTTTGTGGTCCATCGGTCCTCCACGCTCTCGCTGCTTAGCTAACATGTTTCACCAACACACTACTTCTGGTACACGATCAACTCGATCAGCTGCATCTTTTGAAGTTGACAAATCATTTTTCTTTTAATTGATCATCATAGTTGGATTTTTGTTTTTGTCCTCTTTTTCCTATTTGCAGGGAACAAGTGTTGTCATGATGTGCGATATTATTCTCTTTAATCTAAAGGCTGCATTGATTTCCATTGTTAAAAATACGCATGTTTTTGTTTAATGAGAATTAATAAAAAATATTGTAAGACAAAATTTACTTTATATATGCAGGTGGCCGTTGAAGCATGGTTCATCTAGTCCGTGCATTTTGAATTTTTTTTTTAAAAAAAGAGTACAATACAATGAAAATGCACATAAAGCATGCACACCACACTCGCTCACGCCCATATTAATTTAAAAGAAGAGGCAGCGTGAATTTTGTATAGTTCCATTGTTGCACGGAATGGGATTTCTAGAGGCAGGGAGCAACTTGCGGACTATTTAGGCTCAGTTCGGCACCCCAGGTTCCCAACCCAAATATCTACACGGAAACGGAGCAATCTATTAACACGTGATTAATTAAGTATTAGCTAATTTTTTTTTCAAAAATGGATGAATATGATTTTTTAAGCAAATTTCGTATATAAACTTTTTCCAAAAAACATACCATTTAGCGGTTTGAAAAGCGTGCGCGCGAAAAACGAGAGTAGCGAGTTGGGAACCCTGGGTTCCGAACTGACCCTAAGCCTTTGGATGAAGGCATTATTTAATAAGTTTTTCGGATGTCATATTGAAATTTGAAATTCTATAGTGGTTGAATACAAATTAATTTGAATGGTGATAAGTATGAATAAGCATCTGAACTGCTAATCGGTGTAGTTTTTATATAAAAGTTGCAATCACTTGTTAGTTTCCTTACACATGATTTGGTACCACACTCCATGTCTCCATCTGTTTTTTTTTTCATGAGAATCCATCTCGCCGATGAGGGGTAGGTATGCATGAGCTACCTACCAGCTAGCTCCAAGAACAATATGCATGACACCAACATTTACTCAAATATATCTACACATGCTACAAAAGATGAGAAGGACTGGAAAAAGTTATTCTTAATATACCCAGCCATTTCATCTACCATGAACCATAATCGTAACATCCCTCTTATTTCAAATGTATGTTTGTTTTAGCCTTCTCAAGTCTGAACTCTCAAGTACTCTCTCCGTTATATATTATAAGACGTTTTAATTTTTTTCAAACTTCTTTCAAGTTCAACGAAACTTAAAAAATATATATTAATATTTTCAACACCAAAGAAATATACCATGAAAAGTTTAGTGGAACTAATTTAGTGTTATAAGAGTTTCTATATTTATTTATAATCATAGTTAACTTATAAAAGTTTGATTTGGAAAGATGTTAAAGCTTTTGTAATATAAAATCGGGAAGTATTTCCTAGTACGGTTGTTTTAGAATTTTAGGCACTTCTCACCTTTAATTTCTTCTGTGTTTTATCTTAGTTAACAAGTAGTATTACTCCAATAAATAAATTGCTGATCATATTTTACAATTAATGTGGTATATATTTAGTGGAAGGGTATTCATTTGAGTTATTTTTGTAATTGTTGTGCACTTTCTTCCTCCCAAAATAAAATCATTCTTCACCCATCCCACACATATAAATAAAATCCCAAAAAACTAGAATTTCCCCACGTTATCAAATCCCAATACAATTATTTTCTACTTTATCTTTTCTCAATATACTTATTTCATACTTTTACAAACTCCGATGTAATGGTTCTTGAAATACTCCGTATAAACTTATTTGGGGACAAACGGGAGAGGCCAAAATAATATTATTTTACGCCGGAGGAAGTACAAGTGTAAAATGACTTATATCTAGTACAAAGGGAGTATTGAGTATGCATGATCAGCAGTTGGTGTATTTTGCGGTCGCTGATCCTGCCTTGCGTTACAAGAAAATAAAAAGGAAGAAAGGCAAAAATATTGAGGAACAGAGGAGCCGGTGTAGGTGACAAGTGAAACATCAATGCACAATTGTAGTTCTCCCCAGTAATATTGCCAATTTCTTTTTATCTACTTCAACAAATATTATTGTGATTTTTTCTCCACGCCTCTAACAATATGTTTTCTTAAAAGAAAATTATTTTACGGCATTGCTCGATATCTTGTTTTGAATTTGTTTTTCTTAAGCTTATTTATCTTTTTTTTACTTTATATCAATAATCATGCAATATAATCCAATATAATAATCCGATCAACAACCTACTTCATACCTGCACATATTTATATGCTAGTAATAAATTATAGGAATATATATGTTGAATATGTGCTGAATATTTTGAAATATTTCCACGAAGAAATGTGGAAGCAACCATGCTTTAGCAATCAGTCTCTGTCTAAAAAACTAACCAATAATACTAGGCTACTGTTCCCCTTTACTAAAATATAAGAGTTTATCAGAAGTAAAACATTGAAGTATTATAAATCTAGATAGTAAATCTATTTAGACCCCCTTTGAATCAAAGGAAAAACCATAAGAATTCTAGAGGATTTTATCCTATGGGAAATAATCCTATAGAGTTCTTTGAAACAAGGGATTGTTTCCTATCAATTCTTTTGAAATTACTATAAAATGAATCTTACTAGAGCAATTTTGGAGAAAAATAAGCATGAGGTCTCACCTCATGTTTTCCTCTTCATGTGACTAAGGTTTCTACGTTTTTCCTGTGTGCTAATCAAACGACAGTTTGAAGACTTTCTTGTATTTCAAAATCCCTTAGGAATCCAATAAGTGTGGGCATTTAATTCCTACATTTTTTCTATTCCTCTGTTTTCTCAATCCTGCGATTCAAAGGGACCCTTAGATTCATAATACTAGAAATGTGTTATATCTAATTAAAATCTTTTATATTTTAGAACTAGTGCAAGTAGCTATAAAGCAAATCAGAGTCGAGACAAGCTAAGCTAACCTGAAACCTACCACGCCCACCAATCAGCATGGCCTCCATATACACACCAATCAGCACTGTTACGTGGCCGTCCTGCAGACGCTACTCCCACCTGTAACCTGTTCTTTTCTCTATCTCTCTCTCTTATCTTGTGTTTTTCTCATTAATACATGCATAATAATTTCTTTCAAGATAATAGACATTTCATTAAACAATGAAATACATCAGGTCCTTTGTATCAACTCAGCTTGTGTTGCGGCAATGATATTTATTTACCTTCGTCCAAACGCTAAATGAACACTTGAAAGAAAAGAAACAAAAACAGAGAAATTAGAAACCTAAGGTAATTAAATATGAACATATCAAGTTGTCTTGCAGCAACTCGCTGATCTAGAGCTAGGTCTTCAACACAAAACCAAAGGCACCCACAGCCTCCATTTCATATTATAAATTGATTTTATAGTCATATTATTTTAACTTTGACTAAGTTTATAAAATGTATAACAATATTTTCAACTCAAAACAAATATGCTATCAAATTATATTAAATATTAGTTTTAATGAAACTAATTTGGTGTTATAGATGTTAATTTTTCTGTAAACTTAGCCAAACTTAAAAATATTAAAAAAACAAAGCAACTTATAATATGATTATAAAACAGAGGAGTATTTTACAACAACACTTTTATAAATAAAAAACCAAAGCAATTATAATATGAAACAGAGGGAATATTTTGGAACAAGACCATTAACAAGAATATGATTCTTGTCCGGTGTTGTTGAATTCCCGCATCAAATATCTTCAGAATTTGTATCATAGTATATTGATATCATGTATTTACGCCCACACAATCATATGCACTACATCATATGAAGGGAGATCTAGTTTACAGGGAACAAATCCTATGCATATAAACTTCCCGTACATATTCCGTGTACACCAACTAGCAAATATCACGGAAAATTCTATAAAAAATTGGACATTTACTCCTTATAATATTACACATTTCTACAAAGTTTCATATTTAAATTTATTATATTTTAGTCGTGTGAAAAAAGTTAAAAGCTGAAAGTTTTTTAAGGGTAAAAAATTGTCAGTTGTCTTTTTTTTGTTACGGCTAAAATATAATGAATTTGAAGATAAAATTTCACACATAGTTGTAATACTATTGAAATTATGTGTACAATTTTTGCTAGAATTTTCTGTTATATTTGCAAGTTGATGTGTATGGAATGTGTACGTAAAGATTATGTATATAGAATATATTCACCATTTTACATCCATCTAAGAACAGCTGCATAGACTCAACGGCACATGACAGGTGGATATGTCACACCACTGTTACCTGGACAACGCCGGCGGTCTGTGTTTCTTCATTCGGTTTCAAATAACTCACTGTTCACAATGTTATTTTGGCTTGAAGTACCATTAATAAATTTTAAATGATTAGATAAGATGTACAAAAGTTTTATAGCCATATTAGGGTGTATGGAAAGTTTTCATTTGATGGAAAAGTTGAAAGTTTAAAGAAAAATTTTGTAACTAAACACGGCCTTAGAGCTATTGATCGGTGTGACCTAAGATTTGCAAACATATGTTCTCATGTGACTTGAGACATTTATTGAAGAACTACTTTTTGAAGAAAAAAATATTTCAAGGAAATGAGACGATGAAATGGCTTAGTTAGCTAATTATCTTTAAATAGACTTTAATTGTCCCATGATTGTCTTTAATTTTCTTCGAACGAAAATATAATATCTAATATAAGAATAAGTCCATTGGTACAAGATATTGGGAAAAAAAAACTTGACCTAAGAAGAGGGACACACCAAAAGAATTGCATCTAATTTTCTTCAACAAAAATAGAATATTATCTGATAATTAAGAATTCGACATACCCAGAAGACGGCTCTTACCTGTATGAGACTCCATCGCCATTGGGACAAAATTATCAGTGTGCTAATCCTACGCACACAGTGTACAGAGGACTACTACAACAAAAATAAAATGTTTTGCAGAGACACTCATTTTCCTAATACTACAGAGCCATTTTCTAAATACATTTATAGTACTATAGAGACATTTTAAAAATACCTCATAATTATCTTTTGATGAATATTTTCTACAAATGAAGAGGTATTTTGTAAATTGTTTTTTTCACTGGACAGTGATAATTAAGATCACACTTAGGGAAATCAATTTGCAGTCAAAAAATCTTAAAAGAAAGGGTTGGCAAAAAGTTCTAGACGATTTCATCTTCATCCATGCGTGATCTCAAGTATATATGTAGAAATAATCCTATGACTTAATTATCAACTCAAAATACTAGTATTACTTATTAAGTACGTTTATAAAGCATGGTGCTGGACTGTAGCGGTTTGTTAGACAACCTGTCCAGACTTGAGAAGATGGAAGTCAAAGCTGAAATTATTCTCTCCCTCAAAAGAGAAAAATATAAAAATTGTTCACCTGGTCACATCCAACACAACTTTCACATCACCGTCTGATTCTACTTGCGATCTTCCTTCGAGAGGGATTTTACATGTCTCAAGCACTCTCTTTAACTTGTGTTATATGGAAAGTCGGTTGCAGGTGTTGGTGTAACATATGGCCCAATTAGAATTTGATTTGTGTGGTCTATAAGAGCTATGTGCGTATATTTAGTATCACATTGCTACTTTAGCAAAGGCGGAATCAACTCATAAGTATTTGTTCCTCCATGGCTGTGTACGTCCGATCGGACGTAGAGGCTGGGTTTATCCCATTTTCTAAAAAAAAGTATTTGTTCCTCCAACCATATCAATCCCAAACTAACTCTTATATACTAAGCGAGGAAGAAATTGTAAGTGAGATGTTATGTGTAAGTGGACACGTCTATCGGATGAGTTGGGCTGCGCAGCCTTGAAGGTCGGGTTGCTACGGTTAGCATGATTAAAAAACATATCTATTGTAGGGACTAAAATTTCTATAAAAGAGACAAAAATTGATCCCATCTAAACAGGGGCTAAGTCCATTTCAACAAAAGAAAAAGACTGAGTTTCAGTTCAAATTGCAGTCGTCAGGTGCATATATTCAGTTCAACCACGCTCGGACAAGTGGATATATTTATTTATGCACTAGTAACTGACTTTCTAGCAGGTATCTTGACCTTTTGAAGGTAGTACGAAGCATTTAACCAATGTCCCATTGGAAGTTACTCCATCCATCCTTAATAAAAAGATAAACCTGAGTTTCTGTGTCCAATATTTAACTATCCATCTTATATGAAAATTTTTTATAATTAGTTTTTTATTGTTGTTAGATGATAAAACATGATTAATACTTTATACGTGACTTGTCTTTTTAATATTTTTTTCATATTTTTTTTAAATAAGACAAACGGTCAAACGTTGGACACGGAAACCCAGGGTTTATCTTTTTTTTTTTAAGGACGGAGAGAGTAGAAAGGAGGAACCCACTGAGATAGTACTGAAAGTAATTAATTACTATCTCTATTAACTTTTATAAATCATAATATTTTCATTCGAAAAATTTATCGGGGTTAAACTTTATTTTCTCCGTATAAAATTATGTTATACTCTCTTGGGCTTTCTCAAAAGCTGGGTCAATGCAAATTGATCTGTTTCAAGAAATGTCTAACTATTGATTTCTCGTAATCGATTTTTCTTACTAACTGTACAACCAATATTAATGGAGAAACCCACTTGAGATAGTACTTAAAGTAACTAATTATGACTTTTTATAAAGCATAATATTTTCATTCGAAAAATATATCTGAGTCAAACTTTTATTTTTCCCGTATAAGACCCTGTTGTATATTGTTGGGCATTCTCAAAAGCGGGTTTAATGAGAATTGATCTATTAAAAAAGATCTAACCATTGATTTCTCGTAAAAAAATCTATCCAGTTCAAAATTCATATGGAGAAGCTCTTGTCTACATATTTCTTCCATTGTGATTTCAGAAACCAGGTGAATTAGGCATTGAAGTTCGCAAATAAACACGACCAGACATGCATGAATGATGGCTGGGAAATCTGGAATGGTTTTCCTCTCAACCAAATGATTATTCAATTAGATGCAAGTCAAAGTAAAAAACATGTGGGAGGGGTTTAATTAAGTCCTAACCATCACAATTGATGAACAGTTGAGAGGCACCCCTCCGTAATTAACATCCTTGTTGGAGGATAGCATGAAAGTCCATAAACTTTTGATAGCAACACCTATGCTTCAAGTACCCAGCTTCATTCCAAAACAGTTATGCTTCATAGATCCAGAACCCATGAGAATAGTTCCAAGTGGGGCAGAGCCAAAAGGTTTTTAGAGCCTGAACAGATCTAAACATGCTTAGAATTTGCTTAAAAAAAGGGAATTCCTTATATGCCACCCTAAATTAACCGATTCTCTTATATGCCATTTCAAATTGGCTCCTCCCTTCTATGCTACCAGTTCAAGTTTATCCTCCCTTTCATGCCATTACCGTCACTCCACCACTAGTTGACCGTTAACTTTATAGTAAAAAGACGCATTTGTCCTTGAGAGTTGGTATACAATCAATTATAGGTATTTTAGTACTAATATAGCTATTGGATAAAATATATGAAAATTGATTTTTTTGCATCACGTGCAATTTTAGCCATCACAATCATAAATAAATTTTCAATATAAGCATGAAACATGCAGCTCTCCAACAATATTTTTAATACAAAGAGTATTTTTCACTGGTTTTGACAAAATTTTATTCACTCAAAAAGGATTTAAAATAAATTAGTTATGAATTTTTGAAGTTTACACATTTTTTAGTTGAGAGGGCATATTGGTCATTTATGAAAAAAACTAACGTTTGACTAATAGTCAATAAACACTATAGTAGTGGGAGTGGTATAAAAGGGAAGAAAAACTTGAATCAGTGACATATAAGGGAGAAGCCAATTTTAAATGGCATATAAGGGAACTGGCCAGTTTTGAGTGGCATATAAGGGATTCCCTCTAAAAAAATGCTTTTAAGCGAAGTGAGCGGAGCTCAATTGATTAGGTTCCTTGTGGTGAAATTGAACCAACCCACCCAGATTCAAGCTCGCATTTTACGGCTAATTGATGCTCATAGAAGTAGGGTGTACGTGTGTGTTGATAGGCGTAAGTATATGCACGTTATGAGCACATAAGATTGTACTGTGTGTTTTTAAAAAAATTAATGTTTTTAATATCTAAAAACCAACAAAATTATGTTAGTGTACGAGCCCAACCTAATATAAGTAAGTGGTGGATTCGCCCTAATGCAGTACTACACCTATATTTTTTTTAATAAAAGTAGATAATCGGAAAGAAAAAAAGACGCACGATACTAACTTCATTCAACCACACTACGCTCTCACGTATATTAGCGGTTGAACACATGAAACCTCTCCCAATTTACAAAATTCCCACAAAATTCATAAGTTTGGCATTAATCCAGGGAGAGAATATACTCCCTACTAGTTAATTCTAGACAACAAGGCATGTGGGACCCACACGATCCATTTAGAGCCATGAAGCCCAACTACTCGTCTCCAAGGGGAAATAAATCCGGTCCTCCCAACCCAAAGCTGCCAAGCATCCCTCAGCTACCAGCTGCCTCTCATCAATGCCTCTCTCTCTGCCGTCGCATTCCAGGAGGCTCATCGGTTACTCCTATTCTCTAATAAATTAAAACGGTGTATAAAAATTAATTTATAGATAAAATTTTTATATATTATTAGTAAGGACTTAAAATCTTAGATTTTTTTTATTTATTAGACTAACCGATGTGCTTTATATTTTCATCCGGCGTGTGCGTCGCGTGTTGTGTTTGCTCCTCACTAGTACTACCCTACTACTACTACTATCATATTTCAAGGATCTTGGTTAGTGGCCTGCTAATGATCATTATTATTATCTACTAATTTGCAGCATGGCCCACATGGTTGTGGTTTTTTTATGAGAGGTCCTCGTTTTTTTGATTTTGCGTATGTGGCCCGGCCTAGAGAGGTGTTGGATTATGCAGGGGCAAAGCCAGAAATTTATCATGTCTACTTCCTCCGCCCCATAAAAAACCAATATAGTACTAGCTATGACACATTATGAATGTACAGAGATATGTCCAGATTCATAGTACTAGAATGTGTTACATCTAGTCCTAGATTCATTATTTTGAGGACGGAGGGAGTATATGCTAAGCTAATGTAGCTAATCTTCAAATTAATTTCTATGGCCTTTAAAAGAAACAAAATGGAAAATTAGGGAACCAAGCAGTCTAGGCCCCATATAGTTGTTCGGATTCATGCAATGTTTTATAAATGTTGATACTGTCTAGAGGCACTACATGTGATTCTTGCGTTTGGTTCTGATGTGTAAAATGCTGAGGAAGAGAAGGGTGAAGTGAAAAAGCTAAGCGAGGAAGAAATTAATCTGTAGGAGTATTCATTAGTTTGTGTCACGTGTAAAATGCTTGTGAGGAAGAGATTAACTGATGTTGAACCAGAAAAGGCTATTTGAAAATAATGTATTTTGTAGTCTTGGGGAGATATGTAGGGGATATATATTATGGAGTAACTTTTGACATTAATTTGTTGTATTTACTGGTATCTCTACTTTTAAAGTTTCAGTAGGTAATTTGACAAAAATATCACAAAACTATAGACTTAACACATAATTTATCAAAACAATAAAAAAATAATTAAGCATATTGAAAAAAAATTAATTATTACTTTTATCACAAAGCAACAAAATTGCATCTAAACTTGTAATTCTATGATACTAATTGGCTTCAATAATACAGGTTGCATATGCATTTTTTAACACACACAAAAAAAAAACACTTGGCATGCTAAGTTCCGTTTGTTCTTTTTGCTGCCGGTTAACCTAAACATTTAATTAAAAAATAGAAACCTAAACATTTTTAAAAACCAGAACTTGAAGTGTAGCTGGTTAACAGTCGTTTTCGCATGGTCATATACCGGTATCATCTCTCTCAAGTCTCCAAAAGCTATTGCGCTTTTCTAACGACACTTCCTCTTATGCACCTATAACCTACCTTCCTTTTTTTTCTTTCTGCAACACCAGCTAGTTTATTAACGGCTTCCCTAGTTCCTTAGAATTATATATGTTCATGGGCAATTTTGAATTGGTGTACTTAGGTTGCAAAGTTTGTTACTGCAATCTCTCTTTTCCAATTCTTCAGACGACTTTGCATAATGCTATAGGCTGTCAAATTCGGGGTACTGCCTAGCAAAACAAATTAAATGTCAACAGTCATCACTCATCACGCAGTGCTCTTGGCTCCAAATGGTTCAATCCTCTGTGAAATAAGAAAAGTCTAATGAGTGAAATGCCGTCGTTTAATTCTTTCTCCAAACTAGCGAAAATATGGAGCATTAAGGATCCAAACATATAGGAGTAACATTAATACATTATCTTCTCATTAATGACAAAAGAAGCCAAGAACCATGTCGTTTCGCCTACAATAATTGATCATAAGCCGTAACATTTATTAGTGATAAAAAATAATTTATACGCAAATCTTTTATATATGTGATTTTAGCGATTTAAAATCCAATGCTGAAAAATAAATTACGATAAAATAATATTAAAATCAACTTAAGTTTTAAATTTTAAAATTTGGTTGTGACTAATAAGCTGATGAGATTTGCAATAATTGTACCTAGCTAAAAATGCAGGACCTAAACTTGGAGCAAGAAGATGTACACCTACTTCCTTGAATACCTTGGATAAGTTGGCTACCACTGTGCAGCTGTAGCTACTACGAGAAGCCAACGACAGGAGAGTGTGGATGGTTTGCTAACTACTGCTTCCGTCGCATTTTAAAGTGTAGTTGTGGGTTTTTATGCCCAACATTTAACCATCTATTTTATTTTTAAAAAATTATAAAAAAAATAAAAAAAAAGTTATGCATAAAGTACTATTCATATTTTATCATATAATAACAATAAAAATATTAAACACAAAAAATTTTAAATAAGACGGACGGTCAAATATACACAGAAACACATAACTACACTTAAAATAGGATGGTGGGAGTTTCCCAAAGTTTTATAGTCATATTATAAGTCGCTTTTTTAAGTTTATAATTCCTGATAATAGAAAAAAATTATTATAAATTTAACCAAATTTTTTTAAAAATATAGAAACATTGAAAATACTTTTATTAAATCAAACATTAAATATATTTTAGTAATAATTTGTGCGTTGAAAAATTTACTATATTTTCTATAAACTCAATCAAGTTTAAAGAAATTTTACTGAAAAAATTAAAGCAATTTATAATATAAAATGTAAGGAGTAATAAGTTACAACTCATCAAGTACACCAATTGTTACATTAGAACATAATAATTTTACGGGTAAAATACTCCAAAGCATGTTTTCAAAACGATTATTGTCACGGTTTATCTACTATAGATACATTAAAATTTTTAGAAATACACTTAACAAATACTTTAGAATAAGTTATTTAAGAATGGATTAGAAGGAGCTTTTTAAAATATATATATATATATATATATACATATTTTTAGTGAGACATAAATAATCTCCGACAATAACCTAGTGATCCAGCCAAAAAGAAAAAAAAAGCCCAAAGCAGGGACTAGGTAAGATTTACCAAACCATTTAGGATGGAGTTACCACCACAACACGGTTTGGTGGTTACCGTGGCAACCGCACGATTATCGTAAAATCCGCACGGTTATCATGAGTTATACCGTGGTTTAAAAACTAAAAATATTACCGTATGTGATAACCGCGATAAGCCGCACGATTTTATAAACACTGGGACTAAGGACATTCTTGTGAGAAAAGAAGGGTATATGTGCAAATACCAACTTGTTCATGATAAAAAAAACAGAGGGGGAGATTAGAAGCGTTGGAGTGTTGGTGGTTAGTTGATCCAACTCCCAACCTCCCTTCCCCCCTCATCACCTCCCAGTCAAAAAAATCCCATTTTCCCCCCCTCTCTCTCTCCTCTCACGCATTCCGGCTTCTCTCTCTACTTGGCTGGGGGCGGGGCTGGGCGGGCCCCATGGCGTGGTGGTGGTGGTGGTCGCCGCGGCCATGGCAGTTAAAAGGCCGCGCCACCAGCAGCTGCGTTGCGTAGCGGGAAGACGCCTCCTCTCCTGCTTTTGCTGCTGCTGCCGCCTCGAGTAGGGGGAGAGAGAGAGAGAGAGAGAGAGGTGGAGAAGAGGAGGGAAGGAAGGAAGGAAGCTGTGTGCTGCCGCGGGCGCATTTAAGGCGCGTGGGTGCGGCGAGGAGGGAGGGAGGTTGGCCCTCGGCGCTGGATCTTGATCTGGCCGTGGCGCGCCGCGGCGGCGGCATTCCGTCGAACGGGTGGCGAGCAGAGCGCGCGCGCCGGCGTCTCGTGCGTACGTTTCTCTTCTTCTTCTTCTTTTTTTTTCTCTCTGTCTGTTCTTGCTTCTTCCTCCTCCCTGCTTCTTGCGCTCGAATTCCGCCGCCGGAATCGAGGACGCTACGGCCTTCGGATTCTCGCACACGCGCCGAATCTAAAATCCCAGCTCTAAGAGCCGCGATTTTTTTTCCCTTTTCTGTTGAGCTGCAGCGCGGGATCGGGCGAGGTGAGATCGTAGCTGATCCTGCTTTGCTAGGGGGGGAGCAGAGCTGGCGGGCTAAAAGCCTAAAGCTCTTACCTTTTTCTCCTCCTTCTTCGTCTTCTCTAGCTTCGTTTCAGCCTGTCAGATTCTTGTTCGTTTTTGTTTCTTGGCATGCTAGAGCTCTGGGGGTCCCTCGTTCAGTGCTTATTTCGTAATTTACTAATCTTCCGTGTCTCGACTAGCCACTAAGATTGATGTAGCTTAGCCTTTTGCTTTGGACTTTTGTGTGATCACACAGTCAACCTATATAAATATATATATATATCCACCTGGTTAATTACAAGGGGAAATGGAAATTCACAGTCTGTGGGTCTTGCTGTTCTAATTCTGCTGGCTCTTGGTTTATTATTTACTGTTGCAGTCAAAAACTTTTGCGGCAAAACTGAGGCGCCATGGAATTTGAGGATAAATTGTACTAGCGTTTATGCAAATTTTACATTTGGTACTGATGGTAAATGGGAGTAGTGGTAAATTGCCGGTTTTCGTTTACACCGTTTCGTTTGTCAGAATTTGATGTGCTGATGATTTGTTCGGTTTCTTTTTTGCAGCAGCTCTGAAGGTTAGAGGTGGTTAATAATGGAGGGATCTTACCAAATGAATGGCATACTGAACGGGATGTCTAATTCGAGGCATCCGTCGTCGCCCTCTGAGGTCGATGAGTTCTGTAAAGCGCTCGGTGGTGATTCACCGATACACAGTGTGCTGGTTGCCAACAATGGCATGGCCGCAGTCAAGTTCATGCGCAGCATCCGTACATGGGCGCTGGAGACCTTTGGGACGGAGAAGGCAATTCTTTTGGTCGCCATGGCAACTCCTGAGGACTTGAAGATAAACGCGGAGCACATAAGGATCGCCGACCAATTCGTAGAAGTTCCTGGTGGTACAAATAATAACAATTATGCGAATGTACAGCTCATAGTGGAGGTTAGCACAATTGATCATCACCGTATCCTTTTTCATCTTACCAGCGAATTGATTTGCCGTAGGTAATTGGTTGTTAATATTGTGTAATCTTACCTGTCACAGATAGCAGAGAGAACACATGTTTCTGCAGTTTGGCCTGGCTGGGGTCATGCATCTGAGAATCCTGAACTTCCGGACGCACTGAAGGAAAAAGGAATAATTTTTCTTGGGCCGCCATCAGCCGCGATGGCAGCGCTAGGTGATAAGATTGGTTCATCTCTTATTGCACAAGCAGCAGGAGTTCCAACTCTTCCATGGAGTGGATCACATGTATGCCTTCCCCTTTTCCTGGATACCTTTTATCTTTTATTCCTCTCTCTGCAGATAGATAGTTGATAATCAAACCAAAAATCTTTTGCAGGTGAAAATTCCACCAGAAAGCTGCAATTCGATACCCGAGGAGATGTACAGGAGTGCCTGTGTTTCCACTACAGAGGAAGCAGTAGCTAGCTGTCAGGTGGTGGGATATCCTGCTATGATCAAGGCATCATGGGGTGGTGGTGGTAAAGGAATAAGGAAGGTTGGTTTTCTTTTAGTTCAACACCATCAGAATGATAAGCAAATATCAACTGCACACAAAGAAATGAATAACGGAAGATGGTTTTGATGTTATCTTAATGGATTTGTAGGTACATAATGATGATGAGGTGAGAGCACTGTTTAAGCAAGTTCAGGGAGAAGTCCCTGGCTCACCTATATTTATTATGAAGGTGGCATCTCAGGTGAGAACAACTTGGAGCACATTGCTTTTCCTTTATTTGTTCTGTTGTGCATTTGTATCCACCATTTAACATGCTATCCATATATAGATGCCTGTTAAGGGGTTATAGAAATGACATTAGACAACATTTGTTGCTCATATGCAGGGGTTATTCTGTATTCATATATTTCATGTCTAAAGCTTGTATTAATTCTTTCTTTACAGAGCCGACATCTAGAGGTTCAGTTGCTCTGTGACAAACATGGCAATGTGGCAGCGCTGCATAGTCGAGACTGTAGTGTTCAAAGAAGGCACCAAAAGGTTAGGATTTTTTTTCTTTTTGAAGCATTGGATTTTTCAATATAAATCTTCTTGGAATCAGTCCATTGTGGATTGGTGTTTTGAGTAGTAGTTGAGATTTTATAGCTTTCTTCAAATATAACTTCATTGGAAATGTTTTATGTTAGTCATCTACTGTTTAGCAAAATGTGACAGGAGCTATACAAATCTTATTCGTTGGCTAATATTTTTAACTGAGGCATGCATTAATAGCAGGTAGTGAAGTATTATCAGTTGAATATTACATCTTAACTTGAATATTACACCTTTTCCTACAATGATATATGTATTGCAGCTGTACTATTTTCAACAAGAAAAAATGACATATTTTGACTAGTGCAAGACCAAAAAGAAAACGGATGCCTTGCATTATCAAAATCTTTGGGATTTATGAAACAGTTGTTCTCACCATATATCTCTGCAACAGATTATTGAGGAGGGGCCAATTACAGTTGCTCCTTCAGAGACAGTTAAAGAGCTTGAGCAAGCAGCAAGGCGGCTTGCTAAATGTGTGCATTATGTGGGTGCTGCTACAGTAGAATATCTGTACAGCATGGAAACAGGGGAATACTATTTTCTGGAGCTTAATCCACGGTTGCAAGTAGAACACCCTGTTACCGAATGGATAGCTGAAATAAACTTGCCTGCAGCTCAAGTTGTTGTAGGAATGGGTGTGCCGCTCTACAATATTCCTGGTATGTCAATTTCACAAGTAACTTGATTGTTGGTGAAATTTGCTGCTTCTTTCCTACTGACAATTAATGGATCATTGCAGAGATCAGACGCTTTTATGGAATGGAGCATGGTGGTGGTTACGATGCGTGGAGGAAAATATCAGCTGTTGCAACTAAGTTTGATTTGGATAATGCACAGTCTGTAAAGCCAAAGGGTCACTGTGTAGCAGTCAGAGTTACCAGTGAGGATCCAGATGATGGATTTAAGCCTACTAGTGGAAGAGTTGAGGAGCTAAACTTTAAAAGCAAACCAAATGTTTGGGCCTATTTCTCTGTTAAGGCAAGTATACATTCATCCATAATGCTTCTTTTGAAACTGATGCACTTATTATTACTTCTCTTTTTCTGGTTTTTTGGTTTCTTTTCTTACCTTGCTGCGAGACTAGCTAACCTCAATTTTCTTTACTAATTTTCAGTCTGGGGGAGCAATTCATGAATTTTCAGATTCTCAATTTGGTATGTGATACACATACTTTTCTGTTTTCTCTTGGTATCTCTTAGTGCCTTTTTTAATGGAGTATCATTGTCTTCCAGGACATGTGTTTGCGTTCGGGGAATCTAGATCATTGGCAATAGCAAATATGGTGCTTGGGTTAAAAGAGATCCAAATCCGTGGAGAGATACGCACTAATGTTGATTACACAGTGGATCTCTTGAATGTAAGATAACTCCATTGAAGTAAATGGTACAGTTATTCTTTTATTTTCCTAATATATGTCATTTTCATATTTTCAGGCTGCAGAATATCGGGAAAATAAGATCCACACTGGTTGGCTAGACAGCAGAATTGCTATGCGTGTTAGAGCTGAGAGGCCCCCATGGTACCTTTCAGTTGTTGGAGGAGCTCTATATGTATGCTTTGATTAACTTCAGAACAGTGATTTGGTAGAAGGTAGCTTCTAAATCAGATGCCAATACCAACTTGTATTCTTATGTTGCAGGAAGCATCAAGCAGGAGCTCAAGCGTTGTTACAGATTATGTTGGTTATCTCAGCAAAGGTCAAATACCACCAAAGGTACCATATACTGCAGATAAGCTCGTTCCATTTTGAACAAAACAGCATGGCACCTGTTTAATTATTTTCCCTTTTCAGCACATCTCTCTCGTTAATTTGACTGTTACCCTAAATATTGAGGGAAGCAAATACACGGTAATTTTTCTTCTCTTTAAATCTTATCCCGCAGTAGTATCTGATATATTTAGTGTTTTAATTACAGTTTTCATGATTAATTATTGCTGTAGATTGAGACAGTAAGACGTGGGCCCCGTAGCTACACATTAAGAATGAATGGGTCAGAGATTGAAGCAGAGATACACTCGTTGCGAGATGGAGGACTCTTGATGCAAGTAAATATATCTCACTATAAACTTTTTTATAGAAAGATGATATGCTAGTATTATATTTTTAGTTGAAAAAGGATCTGATCCGTCTGTAACTGTAAATTCTTCAGTTGGATGGAAACAGTCATGTAATTTATGCGGAGACAGAAGCTGCTGGTACACGCCTTCTCATCAATGGGAGAACATGCTTATTACAGGTGAATATAGCTATGTTCATATTCCTTTCTGTTGCTATCAAACTATAAAACTTATCTTTGTTTTTCCCCTTAAGGGATGTGCAAAAGTTATACTACAGGATCTTAAAAAATATGTTACCGTAAGATCTTGTAGAGGCCATAAAAAAAGGGTAATGCCTGATTGAGTCTATCCTTATATTATTTATATGAAGCTTGATCTGATTAGTTTCTTCGGAATTTGGAAAATACGATGCAACAAGTTTTTTCTTTGATTGAAGTACACTGCTTGGCATCTTCAATCACTCCTTATCTTAACAGTTTCATATGATCTTTGTTTTTAAAAAGATAAAAAGAGATACATTATCACTATGGAAACTTCAATGGAAGGATTAATGAGTGGGGATTATTTCAGCTCTGATTTGATTGCACGTCTAAAAAAAATACTGAACTTCAATTTATTTCTCTTAATGATACTTTACAGAAAGAGCATGATCCTTCCAAATTGTTGGCTGATACACCTTGCAAACTTCTTCGGTTCTTGGTTGCGGATGGCTCTCATGTAGATGCTGATACACCATATGCTGAGGTTGAGGTCATGAAGATGTGTATGCCACTGTTACTACCAGCTTCTGGTGTTATTCATTTTGTCATGCCTGAGGGTCAAGCCATGCAGGTTCTATACCTCTATTTCACCCTGTTACTATTTGTATGCATCTTATTTGCATACATCTTTTACAAGGTAACTAAAATGTCTATTCTTTTGCAGGCGGCTGACCTGATAGCAAGGTTGGACCTTGATGACCCCTCTTCTGTGAGGAGAGCTGAACCATTCCATGGCACCTTTCCAAAACTGGGACCTCCAACTGCTGTTTCTGGAAAAGTTCACCAAAAGTTTGCTGCAAGTGTCAATTCTGCACACATGATCCTTGCAGGATATGAACATAATATCAATGAAGTATGGCTTTACGAACTGTCAGAATATGTACTCTCAATTTTCTATTTTCCTTCTGTATCTTGTTGCCAGTATTCTTGTTTACAAAGAAAAAAAACTATTTTTTATATTTTGTTACTGACTATTCTATCTTCCTAACTATTTCTTTTCTTTCCAGGTTGTACAAGATTTGTTAAACTGCTTAGATAGCCCTGAGCTTCCTTTTCTACAGTGGCAAGAACTTATGTCTGTTTTGGCAACTCGGCTCCCGAAAGATCTCAGGAATGAGGTGATTAAGTGTTTAAGTTAAATTGTTTATGTCATATTCCATCTTGTCTATTCATCTTATCTTTCATTTTGGCTGCATATTGGAAGTTCTAATTCATTTGTATGTACTCAGTTGGATGGCAAGTACAAGGAGTATGAGTTGAACTCTGATTTTCGGAAGAACAAGGATTTTCCTGCCAAGTTACTAAGGGGAATTATAGAGGTCAGTTTGAGGCTGCTATTTGCTTCAATTCTTTTATGGTTATTTATTTATGTTGTTTCCTTACCCCAAAAAACATTATTCCAGGCAAATCTTGCATACTGTTCTGAAAAAGATAGAGTTACTAATGAGAGGCTTGTTGAGCCACTTATGAGCCTGGTCAAATCATACGAGGGTGGGAGAGAAAGCCACGCTCGTGTTGTTGTCAAGTCTCTATTTGAGGAGTACCTGTCTGTTGAGGAACTCTTCAGTGACAATATTCAGGTAACAATTTAGAGTAAGAATTGTGCAATGCTCAGTTGCTCACTCATAGCTGAACAGTAAGCATTTTCGTTTTTATCTCTTCAGTCTGATGTGATAGAACGTCTACGACTTCAACATGCCAAAGACCTCGAGAAGGTCGTATACATTGTTTTCTCCCACCAGGTAATGATGTAATATCCATATGGTGTGATCTTTTCCTTTACTGCATATTGGTACACAAGGGATCAGGTGGCTGACTATTTTGTTCATTTAAAGGGTGTGCGGACCAAAAATAAACTCATACTACGGCTTATGGAAGCATTAGTCTATCCAAATCCATCTGCTTACAGAGACCAGTTGATTCGTTTCTCTGGGCTGAACAACACAGTGTACTCTGAGGTAGCAATGCAGAATTATAATGATCTTAATTCCGTCTATTCAGTACACATGTTATAGTCCAGAGAATGATACATTTTTTACGTTGCAGTTGGCACTTAAAGCAAGCCAACTTCTTGAGCATACTAAATTGAGTGAACTCCGCACAAGCATAGCAAGAAGCCTCTCAGAGCTGGAGATGTTTACTGAAGAAGGAGAGCGGGTGTCAACACCCAGGAGAAAGATGGCCATTAATGAGAGGATGGAAGATTTAGTGGGTGCCCCACTTGCAGTTGAAGATGCCCTTGTGGCTTTGTTTGATCACAGTGATCCTACACTTCAGCGGAGAGTGGTCGAGACATACATACGTAGATTGTATCAGGTATCACTTAGTTATTGAACTAAATAACTCTTGTTTTTTATACCTCTGCACTCTTTAAATTTATGTCGGCTAATTCACAATCATTTTGTCAGCCTTATCTGGTCAAGGGCAGTGTTCGGATGCAGTGGCATAGATCTGGTCTAATTGCTTTATGGGAATTCTCGGAAGAGCATATTAAGCAAAGAAATGGACAAGATGCGATGTCTCTAAAGCAGCAAGTTGAGGACCCTGAAGAGAAAAGATGGGGTGTCATGGTTGTAATCAAGTCTCTCCAGTATTTATCTAGTGCTATTGATGCTGCATTGAAGGAGACTTCACACTACAAAGCAGGTGCTGGAAATGTCTCGAATGGCAATTCTGCAAGTTCCAGCCATGGCAATATGCTGCATATTGCTTTGGTTGGTATCAACAATCAGATGAGCACTCTTCAAGACAGGTTCCTATACTCTCCTTAGATTACCTATTCTTGTTGATGAAAAGACAAAAGTAATGTGTATCACAATAGTGATTCTGTGAACTACTAGATAATTTCATGTATTTTTTTATTTACCTCTTCCACACTATCTTCTCATTGCAGTGGTGATGAGGACCAGGCTCAAGAAAGGATCAACAAAATTTCTAAAATTTTGAAGGATAGTACTGTAACATCACATCTCAATGGTGCTGGCGTTAGGGTAGTCAGCTGCATTATCCAAAGGGATGAAGGGCGCCCACCGATGCGTCACTCCTTCCAATGGTCAGTTGATAAGATATATTATGAAGAGGATCCGATGCTCCGCCATGTTGAACCTCCTCTATCTACATTCCTTGAGTTGGTATGTTGCCACATTCATTTTTTCTTGAGAGAAATCGTCAAGTTCTCTTGCCCGTACCAAAATCTCTGACAACTTCTCTGTAAATACAGAACAAGGTGAATTTGGATGGTTACAATGAAGTAAAGTACACTCCATCACGCGATCGCCAGTGGCATATTTACACACTCATTAAGAACAAGAAAGATCAGAGATCAAATGACCAGAGGTTGTTCCTTCGTACCATAGTAAGGCAACCAGGTGTGACCAATGGGTTTTTGTCAGGAAATGTTGACAATGAACTAGGCCGTGCTCAGGCTTCATCATCATACACATCAAGTAGTATACTCAGATCACTGATGGCAGCACTAGAAGAAATAGAGCTACATGCACATAATGAGACAGTGAGGTCAAGCTATTCACACATGTATCTGTGCATATTGAGAGTACAACAGTTGTTTGATCTTATACCATTTTCAAGGTCAGTCAAAACATCTTTCTTTCAAGAGAAATCTTGCTGGTAAAAATACATTGCATTAAAACTTTTTTATAGATGCTCACTTCATTCATGCTTTCTCATTGTGATAGAACGATTGATAATGTTGTTCAAGATGAAGCGACTGCATGTACGCTTTTGAAGAATATGGCTTTGAATATATATGAACATGTTGGGGTGAGGATGCATCGGCTTTCTGTGTGTCAGTGGGAAGTGAAGTTATGGTTGGATTGTGATGGACAAGCAAGCGGTGCTTGGAGAGTAGTTGTTACCAATGTAACTGGCCACACCTGCACTGTCGATGTAAGTTATCCAGCTATTGCACTGTTGTACCAGCAATGTTGTGCAACATCATATAATACTTCTTAAGAAAGTGCTACATCATATAGTACTTCTTATATGCACATAAGTTGGAAGCCGCTGAAACTCATAGATCACCATTATAAATGTTCTCCTCCATCACTCTCATCATTAATTCCAGAGTTACTCTCTGTGCTTATTGATCTATTTTTCTCTGAAAAATATTTAAATATCTATTCCATTTTCTTGCTCCCATGCTCAATTTCTATGGGCTTCCAGATTTACCGAGAAGTGGAGGATTCCAATACACATCAACTTTTCTACCACTCTGTTACACCATCACCGGGTCCTTTGCATGGCATTGCGTTGGATGAACCATACAAGCCATTGGATGCTATTGACCTCAAACGTTACTCTGCTAGGAAAAACGAAACTACGTACTGCTATGACTTCCCACTGGTGAGTTACTAGCATTTTCTTGTTCTTTTTCTCCAACGTTGGTTAGCTTGCTTAACACCGTGATTGGTTATATTCTGTCTACAGGCTTTTGAAACAGCACTGAAGAGGTCATGGAAATCAACCCTCTCTGTTGTTGCTGAAGCTAATGAGCATAATAAGAGCTATGCTAAAGTGACAGAGCTTATGTTTGCTGATTCAACTGGATCATGGGGTACTCCTTTGGTTCCAGTTGAGCGTTCTCCAGGAATCAATGATATTGGCATTGTCGCTTGGATCATGAAGCTCTCCACACCAGAATTTCCAAGTGGCCGGGAGATTATCGTTGTTTCAAATGATGTGACATTTAAAGCTGGATCATTTGGTCCTAGGGAAGATGCTTTCTTTGATGCAGTCACCAATCTTGCTTGTGAGAGGAAACTTCCTCTTATCTACCTGTCAGCAACTGCTGGTGCTAGGCTTGGTGTAGCAGAGGAAATAAAAGCATGCTTCAATGTTGGTTGGTCTGATGATGAGAGCCCTGAACGTGGTTTTCATTACATTTACCTCACTGAACAAGATTATTCACGCCTGAGTTCTTCGGTTATAGCCCATGAACTGAAACTAGAAAGTGGAGAAACTAGATGGGTTGTTGATACCATTGTTGGAAAAGAGGATGGACTTGGTTGTGAGAACTTGCATGGAAGTGGTGCCATTGCCAGTGCGTATTCTAAAGCATACAAGGAGACCTTTACTCTGACATTCGTAACTGGACGAGCTGTTGGAATTGGTGCTTATCTTGCTCGGTTAGGCATGAGGTGTATACAGCGTCTTGATCAGCCAATTATTTTGACAGGATTTTCTGCGCTGAATAAGCTTCTGGGGCGGGAGGTATACAGCTCTCACATGCAACTAGGTGGCCCCAAAATCATGGCTACAAATGGTGTCGTCCATCTGACTGTGTCAGATGACCTTGAAGGTGTTTCTGCAATCTTGAAATGGCTCAGCTATGTTCCTCCTTATGTTGGTGGTCCTCTTCCTATCATGAAGCCTCTTGACCCACCGGATAGACCTGTAACATACTTCCCTGAGAATTCATGTGATGCTCGTGCAGCTATCTGCGGTGTGCAGGACAGTCAAGGCAAGTGGATGGGTGGTATGTTTGACAGAGAAAGCTTCGTGGAGACATTAGAAGGCTGGGCAAAAACTGTTGTCACCGGAAGAGCAAAGCTTGGTGGAATTCCAGTTGGTGTCATAGCTGTGGAAACCCAGACTATGATGCAAGTCATCCCTGCTGATCCAGGTCAGCTTGATTCTGCCGAGCGTGTGGTTCCTCAAGCAGGGCAGGTGTGGTTTCCTGATTCTGCCACCAAAACAGCCCAGGCATTGCTGGATTTCAACCGTGAAGAGCTTCCGCTGTTCATCCTCGCTAACTGGAGAGGCTTTTCTGGTGGGCAAAGGGATCTGTTTGAAGGAATCCTTCAGGCTGGTTCTAATATTGTTGAGAATCTGAGGACATATAACCAGCCTGCTTTTGTGTATATTCCAATGGGCGGAGAGCTTAGGGGAGGTGCATGGGTTGTGGTAGATAGCAAAATCAATCCAGAACACATTGAGATGTATGCTGAGAGAACTGCAAAAGGTAATGTCCTTGAACCAGAAGGATTGGTTGAGATCAAATTCAGACCAAAGGAACTGGAAGAATGCATGCTAAGGCTTGACCCGGAGTTGATCAAGCTGAGTACAAGGCTGAGAGAAATGAAGAAGGAAAATGCTGGCCTCTCGGAAATGGACACCACTAGGAGGAGTGTTATTTCTCGGATGAAGCAACTGATGCCTATATATACCCAGGTTGCTACACGGTTTGCTGAATTGCATGACACCTCTGCTAGAATGGCTGCTAAAGGTGTGATCGGAAAGGTTGTCGATTGGGAAGAATCTCGGTCCTTTTTCTATAGGAGGTTGCGAAGGAGAGTTACTGAAGATGCACTTGCCAAGGAAATCAGAGAAGCTGCTGGCGAGCAGCTTTCCCAGAAATCTGCATTGGACTATATCAAGAAATGGTACCTTTCTTCCAATGGATCTGATGGAAACAGTGAAAAGTGGAATAATGATGAAGCTTTCTTTGCTTGGAAAGATGATCCAACAAACTATGAGAATCAACTCGAGGAGTTGAAGGCTGAAAGAGTATCCAAGTGGCTCTCGCATCTCGCTGAAAGCCCTGATGTGAAAGCTTTGCCAAATGGTCTTTCAATTGTTCTTAACAAGGTAAGCTTTCTTCAAACACTTCCTGAAGCTATGATCTTTTATCTGTTCTATTTCTGTCATCATGTATCTCATAAGTCGATTCTAATTCCTCGATTTCTTGTTCAGATGAATCCTTCAAAGAGGGAGCAGGTTATTGATGGTCTCAGGCAGCTTCTGGGTTGATCAATGTGAATTTTGATATCCAGCTTGAACCTGCACTGCCTGAATCAAACAGAATCATACTCAAACACTGAAACTGAAGTTTAATTGGACTATTATTGATGTAATGGAAGAAGTTTTTTGCACATAAAATGGGAGGTTTTGAGATGGCATCTCAAGAACCATATACATACAAGGATATGATTGGGCCTCTGCCCTACTGGATGTTTGGTGTGAGTTCTTGCAAAGAGCAGAATAAAGAGCAATGCAAAGATTAGTCAGGCACGGAATGTTGTTCCATTTGTAGTGATGTATTTAGATGTTTTTTACTAGCATTTTTTTTCTTGGCCTGCCTCATTCCAATGTCATATAGATACGATGGAATTCTTGATCAAGTAATTGTTTATTTATTTTCCAATCCAAATAATACATAGCTTCCTCATCTTCTATTGTTCTGTTCTCGTGCCGATTGTGTTGCTGTTACAGGTGGTTGCGACGTTTGGCATGAATAAACCAGCTCATTTGAGCCTCAAACTTTGAAACTGAGTTTGTACTTAAGTTTACGTATAAGAGTGTATTTCAGGAACATCATTTGGTTTATACATTTGTCTGCTGTTGCAGAGCAATGAAAATTGTATTTGTGGTTAGAAATTATCTCATAAGTGTGTCGAGTAATTTTCACAAAACAGTATTGTCTTTTGTGCGAGCTGGTAAACCTAGTATCACACCCTTAATTCTTTCAATATAAATAAGGTCTTTGACATAATGACATGTGGTCTACACGATAGAGTTATATGTAGTGTAGTGACTGTCAAAGATGCACGTGGAAGAAAGTATGTAAGCATATTAAGATTTCGAAGTATGATCTCATAGGTTTTTTTTTAGGGTACAACAAAAGCAGTTGTGAGCGCCCCGCCCCGTAGGGCAACCCAACACCCCCTTAAAAAACAACAGTTCAGTCAAAGCCAAAAGTATTTTTAACATGGCAGCAAATTTTGCTATAGAATACCCAAAATTTGTGTAATTTGCTGATAGATATCGAAAAGACGTGTCACGGCTTAAAGACATAATAAAAAACTGATAATTTGCTATAGGATACTTTCAGCTTAATTGGATTGATAAATTCTTAAGGGTGTGTTTGGTTGGGCTTTTCAACCTGCTTTTGCTTTTGCAAAAGCCAAAAGCTAACCAAAGGGCCCAAAAGCCACAACTGCTTTTGCCCAAAGCCAGCTTTTAGTGTAGTACAAATCAAAAGCACCTCTACCCCCTGCTTTCACCTGCTTTTTGGGAAAAAATTACCCACCTCTGCCATTATGAAGAAAACGGTTCGATCTTTTCCCCATCTCTTCTCGCGTCTTCACGCTAGCGTAGCCCTCCCGCCCGACGCCAGTGCCGCCGCCGCCCCTGCCTCCTCCCCGCCCCTTCTCCTCCTTGTCCGACGCGGCGACCTCTGACAAGGCGGCGAGCTCCTCCCCCACCGCCGCCGTCCACGGGGAGAGGACCTGCTGCCACCGCTGCGTTTCCCCCTCCAATTCGCCAACTGTCGCCGGAGGACTCATCGGAGACCGCTCCGTCTCCTCCCTCAGCCTCGTGCGCGCCGCCGTGCCCCTCCTCCGCCGCGCCATCGCCACAGAGATCGAGGTCGCCGTCGTCGACGACGACGGCCACCTCATCGATGAGATCTCACCCACGCTGCTCGTGTCGTGCGACCCGACGGCGGTGGCGTCACCGTAACCTCCTCCTCCCGGCGCCGTCGCGCGTCCTCCTCCCCGCCGAGCTGCCTCCCTGCCGCCGCCGCTCGTCCTCACCGTTGCTCGTCCCCGCTGCGCGTCCTCCTCCTCGCTGAGCTGCCTCCCTGCCGCTGCCGTCGCTCGTCCCCGCTGCGCGTCCTCCTCCTCGCCGAGCTGCCTCCCCGCCGCCGATGCTCGTCCTCGCCGCCGCTCGTCCCCGCCGAACCGCTGCCTCGCTTCTCCTCACCAAGCCACCTTCTCCTTACCAGTTTTTTTTGAGTATTTTTTTAGTCGTGACATATTTTTACGATGTCTACCAACAAATTACAGAATTTTGTAATGTCATGTAGCAAAATTTGCCTTTTAACATGTTGCATACAATCTTCCCATTCTATTTTTAAAATTTTCTCATTTTCTCCTTCACTTATTCAGCTGAAATGAGCTTGTTTTTCTCAGCTATAGCAAGTGTTCCATGATAATTATAACCACCCAAAAAACTAAAACTCATAACGATGATGTGAACGTCTGTACCAGACAAGAAAAGTTTTATTTTTCCACTTAGTAAGAAAAACTAGATCACTGCATTAGGACCTGCATTAGGACATGATTCTTCTTCCAAGTTCCTACCTAGTCAGATTGTTTTAACATCATTGTCAGCCAGTGAGTTTTTTGGTATAGCTCTAGTTGTCATTGGTCACGTTAAATTCATGCAATTTTTGTGCATGTATATGGACTGAAGTAAAATTTACTCTGTTCTGTTTAGCATTTTAAAAAACTAGAAAACCTTACTTTTTATCTTTTAATACTAGGATCTTACTGATGATCCTTAGCATCATGGTGACCGCTCATCAGCCATGGTCCAGTGGCAAGCGCTCAACGTGTCTGTCCCACCTAAAATTTTAAGTGTGCTTCGTTACTGGTTGTGAGTGAGTATTGAATTTAATCATGTGATATTTCACATGCTGTTTTCCGTTTGTAATCGAACTTTTGCAATAATTTCAAATTTTGAGATACGTTTTTTTTTCCACACACAACAACTTTTTAAGTAAAACTTCAAATACCATCCAAGGACAACACAGATAATCTAAGGGCCTGTTTAATTCGCGAAAAGAAAATTTTTAGATATCACATCAGATGCTTGACCGGATGTTGGAAAGACTTTTCGGACACGAATGAAAAAAATAATTTCATAACTCACCTGGAAACCGCGAGACGAATCTTTTAAGCCTAATTAATATGTCATTAGCATATGTATGTTACTGTATCACTTATGGCTAATCATAGACTAATTAGGCTCAAAAGATTCATATTGCAATTTTCCCCACTAACTATACAATTAGTTTTTTTATTTATTTATATTTAATACTTCATTTATCCAAAAGATTCGATATGATATTTTTTTTGAAAAATTTTTTGGGAAATGGGGCCTAAGCAATTCTACATTTTTTTAGAAAAAAAGAAAAGCGTGATCACCGAGGTGGACTCCGAGCCGCCCACGGATTTCGTCGAGTTGCCTCCTCGCCGCCGCGTGGCCCGCCTGCCTCCCCACCTCGCCGCCGGCGACGGCGAGCGGCCGCGCGAACCCTCGCCTCGCCCTCGGCTATGCCGCCGCCGCGCGCGCTGCCGCTGCCACACTTCACCCTCCCGCCGCTCGCCGGCGAGGACCTCCTCTTCGTGACCGCCCTCCGCGCCCACCTCTCCACCGCGCCGCCGCCGCCGACGACGACCGCCGCCTCTCTCTCCCGCTTCCTCCCCCATCTCACCCCGCTCCGCCTCTCCCACCTCATCCTCGCGCCCCCGCCCCCGCCCCCGCCCCGCCACGACGACGGCGGCCACCTCCTCCTCGCCTCCCTCCTCCCGTCGCCGCCGCCGCCGCTCCCCTTCGCGCTCCTCCTCCACTCCCTCCGCCCGCGCCGCTCCTCCGCCCTCCTCGCCTCCCTGCTCCCTTCCATCCCGCACCACGCCTTCCCGGACCTCCTCCACCACGTCCTCCTCACCGCCCGCCTCGCCGCCGCCCGCCCCGATGGCGGCGCCGTCCCGGCTCTCGACGTGCTCTTCTCCGTCTGCGCGCGGGGGAAGAAGCTCTCGCTGGCCACGCTCGCGTTCCGCGCCATGCGCGCCCACGGGCTGCTCCCCCGCGTCGTGTCCTGCAACGTCTTCATCTCCGCCGCACTCGGCCTCAGGCGCCCCGAGATCGCCCTGTCGTTCTTCCGGGAGATGCGGAGGTGTAGGATCTCGCCGAACATCTACACGGCGAACATGGTGCTGCGGGCGTTCTGCGATCTTG
Source organism: Oryza meridionalis (assembly GCA_000338895.3). NCBI lineage: Eukaryota > Viridiplantae > Streptophyta > Magnoliopsida > Poales > Poaceae > Oryza > Oryza meridionalis. Next base: position 12,119,794 of record CM002533.2, read on the forward strand.
GGCGGACCGCGGACGCGGCCGAGGTGCTCGACAAAATGCCGGAGTGGGGCGTTGGCAGGACGGCGGTCAGTTTCAACACGCTGATCGCGGCTTACTGCAGGGATGGTGTCGACGCAGGGCCTGCGCTGCAGCTGAAGAGGAAGATGGAGCAGGAGGGGTTGGTGCCTGACGTGGTGACGTACGACACGATCATCCATGGGCTGTGCAAGGAGGGGAGGATGGGAAAGGCGAACCAGGTGCTGAGCGAGATGAGGGCGAAGGGGGTTATGCCCAACACAGTCACGTATAACACGCTGATTCATGGGTACGTGGCGCTTGGTGATAATGCCATGGCGGGTAGGGTTCATGAGGAGATGGTGAAGAACCAAGTGGAGCTTGATATCGTGACATACAATGCGCTCATTCTTGGGCTTTGCAATGAAGGGAAGATGAAGAAGGTAGAGCACTTGCTTCGGGAGCTTGACAGGGCTAAGCTTGAACCGAGTGCATCAACCTTTTCAGCGCTGATTGTTGGGTGGTGCAAGATGCAGAACTCAGAGAGAGCACTACAGCTGTTGAATGTGATGAAGAAAAGTGGCTTCCATCCAAATTACGCCACGTATAAGATGGTTATATCATCTTTCTGCAAGAACAAGGATTTAGAAGGAGCAGGTGATGTGATGGGTGATATGTTGGGGAGGTGCATTGCTCCTGACAAGGCCTTGTTGAATGAATTTTTTGATGGTCTCTGGAAGGCTAAAAAATTACATCTGGCAGAGAACCTCCGATCACTGAATAATGGTTTGAAGTTCATTCCTGATGTCTACTATACTGGTGATTACAGGAATAAGGATGAAGCGATAAACAGATGCTAACACACAGAGACAACAATCAAGTCTTATGAGAATGTACAGTTAGTCAAGTTGAATTAAAGTTCAATTGCTGTGCTCATACCAGTGGGAATTTGATTTTGGCATGTGCAATGGAGTTCCATTCGGTCTATGTGCACTCACCCTGATAGACAATTCTTTCTATATGTAGTCTATGCCAAATTTTTCTATGAGGTTTGATGGAAATGAAAGTTCGGCTCAAATTGGCATACTAGCTACTGCGCAGACGAGAGGTGTTCAAGAAATTATTCTATAATCTGAGGTTGGTATCCTTGCAGTTTTCTGCAATAACTCCTATTTCTGTACATGTCTTTTGAGGTCGTATATTTCTACTATAATATGAGTGATTATTCAGAATAACTTTACATGTGTGACACATGCAAACTCTGTTTTGAGAAAAACAAATACACCATCTTTTGGTATGTCTTGAAACAGGACAGTTCTTCTTACACATGTTATTTTTTTAATTCTCAAATTACCTACGTACATTTGAAGCTAACCAAAGTACCTAGACCGATGGGTGGAGGAACTGGAACAAGAAATGGAGGCGGATACCATCTTCTAAAAACATTGGACGATAGGAACCTCTTTGGGCCACAGGTTAGGGATGTGGATTAAGAACCAACTATTGGGACGATGGTCCCGGATCTATAATTTGGGGTCAACATCCTTGGAACAAACTAAAGGTCGAGGGTCCCAAATCTGGGACAACAAAACACGTATCATGTACAAATTTAGTTGCCAGACCAAAAACAAAATGAAATCATAATTTAAGTTCAAAAGTTTAACTCTGCTGTTCACAGAGATACAGACATGAATACATCAAATTCATCGTAGTTAACTACAAACAACTAAAAGCTTCAGCTAAATGGCAGAACGGAACATATCTAGCGATTGTAGATTTGCAGTAATGAAGTCCTTGCCTCCTTGGAGCATTGAGTCACTAAGCACTCCTATCCTTTTCGTGTGAACTCATAGTATGTGCACATAGTTAACACATGGTTTAGGGAGATAGAAATCATTGTTCATTTCTTATTTCTTATTACCTCTGTTCCGAAAAGACTTCATTTTTCTACACAAATGTGGACAAATGACTGTTCATATTCATTTAGAAAAGTGAACTCTTGTTGGGACAGACAGAGGTAGCACATGCTAGAGTTGACAGGATATATATCGCACTTGGTTTGTCGTCCTTGCTTGTTGCTCTCGGTGACCCTTGACAAAAGAAACAAATTCGAGAGGATATATACAAGCTTATCTACATTTTTAGAATTCACCTGGTTCCTCTTTGCATTGTAGATGTACTTATAAATACCCCAAATCCTCTTGGCAGATGAACTACTAATAGGCTGGGACTATATCCTCTTTGCTACCTCTGCTAACTCCACAGTTTGAGTTCTAGTTGTTTGACTATTCGATTGGCTCCATTATTATTGTTGCATCAAGTTTTAGAGCTGGCAGTGCATTCCTTTCTTCATGATGAAAGTATTAAGCAAAGGACCCTTTTGCTCACTTTCATTATTTACTATTATTTCAAAACCTTTGATCACCTTAATAGTGACCTCGATGTTTAAATTTGGTGTTTTTCTTGTAGTTCCTCCAAGTGCTAGTTTTTCAGATAATTTTTACCATATAACTTTCGGCATAGAGCATAAGCCTATTACTTTCATCATGAAGAAAGGAATCTATGCACAGTTGTATGTTACACTTGATGCGACAACAATGGAGCCAATTGTATGGTGAACGACTACGGCTCTAAAACTTTAGAGTTTGCGGAATTAGTGAAGAGTGTTCTGTCCCAGTCTATTGGTAGTTTGTCTGCTGAGAGGATTTGAAGTTTGATGAGAACACAACTACCTCGAATATAACCATGGCTGTTTTATGTATTAATCAACCAAAGGTGCATATGTTCTATATTAGATTTACTTGTTATACATTTGAACAAACGTTGCTACACAATGAGTTTTGTGTGTTTTCGTTTGCAGAGATACTTGCTTGGGCAAAAGAAAAAAGATCGAGCATAAGGAATGCATGGATGATTGAAGAAATTGATTGGGGACCAAACTAAAACCTTCTCCAAGTCTTCTTTCATCTCACCACGTCACTTTTGGCCCATAGAAGACAAGAGATCAAGTTGTACACGTTTTGGATTCGGATTCGGGCCTCCTGACAGCATCAACTTCAAACGGACCTAACCGCTGATCTAGAAGGAATTTCGGGGCCCATGAGTACTTGTTGGAAAGCTTATGGAGTCTACTTTCAGATGGTTTTGGTCCCACGTCAAAATTCCTACCGAGCTGCCGGGAAACTGCAAAACAAGCCACGTATCTCATCCAGTCCGAATCTGATTTGTGTTTTGGGCCTTGTAATTGTGTCGTGAGCTTAGCCCAAGGGGGTGTGTGCCCTAGGGAAACCCTAGGACGTTCCTAATCATATTAATTCAGTAGCCGTCATCGTTTAGAGTCGGGTTTTGCTTAGATTATTCTGTCAAGAACAGTTTCGCCGCTAGATCGGTTTGTGGAACCCCAAATTCGAGTGCTTAATCATTCATATGCAATTGTGTTGCAATCTATCTTGTTCTTGCTTGTGTTCTTTGATTCGCATGCAGGGATTAGCCTTCTCGGCGAGGTCAACCGGGTTTCGGCACGGTTGATAACTAGAGGAGACGTGTTGCTGCGATTGCGGGGCTCAGTAGCGTGTTCGTTCAGAAGTCGGATCGAGTTGTGTCGCGACTCCGCCCAAATCGACTGTTTATCAATACCTATCGGAAGATCAGAACCTAACCCCCTCATCAGAAGTACTTATGAGTACACCAACAAATGCAAAGAGGAACAAGCTGAATGCTAAAACGGCAGACAAACATTTCTATATCCACTCGAATTTGCAGCTTTTGTCAAGGTTCACTAAGAGCTACAAACAAGGCCCACAATCCAAGTGGGATATAGATCCTATCAACTTATACCATGTAAGAAGTAAGAAATAAGGATGGAGTGCTAAGTGCTCCAAGGAGGCAGGGACTTCATTTTGCAACTCTGCAATGACCAGATATGTTGATGTGATGTGCTGCTGTTTAGCTGAACTGCTGAAGCTTTTAGTTATTTATAGTTAACTTCTGGTCATGTCTGCATCTCTATGAACCTAGAGTTAAACTTGTTATAAATGTTTGAACTTAAGTTATCAATTCAATTTGTTTTGATTTGTCAAGTAAAATATTGTACATGATGCTTGTTTGTCGACCAAAGTAGAATGGATTTTGCAACCCTCACTATAGGGCCACTGACCCGAAATTATATGGAACACAATCCTGAATATACCATCTTGTACCATTGTCCCATTTCGGCATTTGTGTTGCATGTGGTTCTAAGCCTGCTGTTTTGTGATATTTATTCAAAAATTTTATTTATCGACAATGGTAGATAGCTTGTTGTAGATTATTTATCCATCTAATGGAAGGGGAAGTGATAGAACAAGTTACCATTCTCTCGTAACACTTTTACAGAATTGTCTCCTTGGGTTAGTAGTTTAATGAGCACTAAGCAAAGCATTTGCTAGATAATTCACACATGCAATATGGTGTCTCCAAGGTATTGCAGTTTTTTTTTTTGTGCTGCTTTTGCACACTATTTCAATTTCTATCGTATGAACATGTAACTGAGGATTCAAATACTTGCCTAATAAACTGTAAACAAGTAGAATTTATCCTCTCTTCTGGCCAATTAGAGAGGACTTTGTGCAAGGTCTTAAATATTCATTCTTATACTACTATTATTCTCTGTTATGTATAAATGCTGATATGTTTTTTCTCCAATCCAGCTGGAGATGCTGTGGGCTGTGGCTAACTAACTAACATCAGAGTTTTATAACATCAGTCATCTTGGTGGAGAAAAGATGTCATCATAATAATTTGGCAGTTACCAGCAGTTGTGCACTTGTGTTTGTACCAGGATTTCCAAACGTCAGTGGAGAACACTATATTCTACTCACCGTCCTGAAGCAGTGCCAGTGGAAGTGAACTGGGTTTTGCTGACAAACCATAGCTACCAAACCAAGCTGATTTCATAGGCTCACAACATGTCAGATGCTCTCTCTTTCAAAACAAAGAAAAAAATATATGCTTATCCTTGAACACTCGAGTCCGATCTTGAGTAGGCGCTTAGAGCAAGTTCTCTTCCTTGAACCGGATCTTCATGTTACCAATTGGAGTTTTAGTAGGAATACAATGATATTGTACTCTACATTTTTGGAATTTTTCACAACTCTCTGTACACCCATACAGGAGCTTGGAGCACTGTTTTCGGGGAAAAAACGGAGAACTATCTCCCCAACAGACATTGTGCAGTTTTAATCTTATTACGTGGAAGATAAAGTTTCGACAGAGTCCATACGATACCTTGAATTTGTAAACCACACTTTCAGTTAGTTTTGCAGAAGGACAAATAAATCTGGCGTCAGAGAATGTTTCCAGTTCGATCCCTGACATGCAGTCTCTTAAGGAAGAGTGTGTTCTTACCCTTAAAGCAATTTTCCTATATTTGCTTTTCATTTTCTGGTGGTTAATTGGCTTATGATTACTTGTATTCCCAACTTGTGAAAGAGGCTTATAGAGTTGGCATTATCCAACCAGCTTCATTGATTTGGGGATTTATCAGATAAGATAGGTTGACTGTAATTCTGGTAAGTCAACTTAGACAGGTAATCCAACTGAGATAAAGCCAAACAAAGTCCTCAACTAGTCTTCCCTTTTTAAGTTATAATGAAGAATAAGTGATCTAATTATTCATGTCACTCTCATCTCATTTGGAAGGCTCTTATCAAGTCTCAACCTAGGTCATACAGCTAGCTTGAAAGGGTTTCTATCTTTGTACTAGTACACTGCAAAGCTTCTGTTGGACTTACCTAACCAGTAAACGGCACAATGAAAACAAGTGTGTAAGAAAATGCTTTGTAGCCTAGTTGCTATAGTATTCACCAACGGTTAAATTACAGTACGATTCATGTTTAAAGCGTGTTTTTGGAATGTATGAATTTCTAGAAACAGTTAAACTCTTATTGGAATATAGTGAAGTCTTCAACAGTATATCACTTTCACGCGTTTGTGTGCGTGTGCAACAGGTGTGGAGTTGCATTCTTGTGGGAAAAAGAAAGAGAGAAAATTGGTGTGTATACCTAAACTCATAATTTTTTTACCATGACATCATCTTTTTTTTAAAAAAAAAGAGAAAGGTATTAGATTCCTTTGGGATGTATCTTTCCAGTACATAATTCTGTACCTTACTTACCAAGCTCTTAATTTGAGAATGATTTGGCACTAGATCATTAACAAATGACAAGAGAGAAAAAATAACTAGAAAAAGGGTCTCTGTCACAGCAATGTGGACATGATCTGTACCATTCTGTCATGACAACTTACTAATGGAGTTAAAGGACTTAGTAGGCAGGATCAACGGAGTGCCACTTGGGGCACTTAATTGATTGATGGGCAAGTGACAGCAACATACCAAACTACAGGTGGTTGTGCTTCAAACGAAACGAGGCCAAGATATTGCTTCTGCAAGAACAAAAATATCACCTGTTTGGTTGGAGCACACTGCACACAGCAGAAATTGCAACAGCTTTCAAAAAGCTTCTCGTGAAATTTCTGTGGAATTTCAATGTACCCAAAACTTTTTAGCTAGCCCTCGGAATTATTGGGTTTAATTTCTCAGTTCTTTGGTTATGTGGAACCTACTTGTAATATCAGCTATTGTCTCCAAATTAAAGCAAGTAGTATCACATAAAGTTAAATAAATTAGCTAAGATCGCTTGATTATTTATGGTACAATATGAGATACTCCTTTTTTTCTTGATATAAGGCATATTAGCTTTAGACAAGACCTCCAGTATTGTGTTTTGACTATTAATTTCTTTGGTAATGTATTATCAACAACTATAATCAACCAAATAATGATGAAGTGAACGTAACTTAACTGATTAGGCTCCTTGCAGTGGAACCAGACCACCCAGGTTCAAGTCCTAGACTTACAGGTGCTCACATTTACGGCTAATTAGGCTAATTATTCTTACAGTGGTAGACGATATACTTGTCGATAGCGAGGTGTCCATGGTGACTTCGTCAATCTCAAAATATATCGGTCCAGTTTTCCGGAGATGCTCATAGGATAGGGTATATATACGTGCGTTGTGAGCGCCTGCGTTTGTACTGTGTTTCTAAAAATAATTTATGGTTAAAACTTTTATAATTTATGATTTAAAAGCTAATGTAAAAAATAAACTACGATGAAAAGAAAATCTAAAATAAACTCCTAAATTAAATTTTCATTGGTAGTGGCTTATAAGATGAAAGGCGGACTATGGGAAGCAAGCGATATGATAAACATCATATAAAAATATTTTCAAAATACTAATACAACTGTATCACTTATATTGATATTATTGGTTTAATTATTAGTCATATTCTCACATGTTATAAATGCTTTTGAGACAGAAGGAATTCCATGTGAGATTAATAAAGACAGTGATTGATGATATGTGATGCGCAATCATATTTGCCTTCCATTTGAAGGGCTAAATTGGCTATATTCACAACTTCATTGATTTAGTTAGTTTTAGCAGGCCCAGCAAGATAAAGAACCAATGCTTATTGTTCCATATCACCTTCTTTTTTTTAAAAAAAAAAATATCACCCTTCTGCATGATAACGTCATTAGGATGACGAAGGTACATGCGTGTATCATCTGTCACTTCTTGACTTTCTAGAATCCAGGTAATTAAATTGTGCATATCTTTTTATTAGTTTTTATTGGTGAAGAAGCCTAGCTAGTTAGATCCTTATTCCTAAAGTTTTGCACTTGACTTTCCACTTTGATCTTGATATTTTTCTATTGAGTCGCTGTTAAACTTTCAGTACACACTGGACTGGTTTTATTCCGATCGAGAAGAAGACGACGACGACGACCCGCTTAATCATGTATCCATATGCTTAGCAACATGTCGTAATTTTTTCTTTAATTCCAGCCCACTCTTCGGGACAAATGTTAAGCACAATACGTTTATGGGTGCGTGGGTCATGATTTGAAATTTCGGTTCGAAATTTCAAAATTCGGTAATTTTGGCTCCCAGCGGCAAGCACAAATCTCCCTAAAATTTTCGGTTTTTATCAAATATTTGTTCAAATTCGGTCAAAACTTGCTCAATTCAAATAATTTCGGTCAAATAGACCTAGAAATCACGAAATTTTCAAACGTTCGGCGACCACCAAAATTTCGAAAATTTTGATGGCAACCGAAATTGCAAACCCTAGCACGGGTATAGTTTACAGATATAGTGGTGGTGCATATGTGTGCTACGATCATGTAAGAAAAAGAAATATAATTTTAAGCATGTAATATCTAGCTCCACATATCCCTTTTTACTTTTTTTTTCACGGGGGATACATCACATTTTACTTATTCATACGTAGTTAAAATTATCTTTTGAAAGGGCCTGTAGCCTAGCGATTACAAGAATCTCAGTAGCACCTTAGGTCCTAGCTAGATTCGACTTCTCATGGAAGCGAATTTTCTAGGATTTAACAGTATTATGCTTTCAGTGGTAGACTATGTACCCATCAACAATAAGGATTCGCCTGTGATGACTTCGTCAATCTCGAGAATTTACCAGTCTAGTTTTCAAAGATGCTAGTATCCTAAATCTCATAAATTATGGGACGAAAGCTGATTCAAGTGGTGCCTTAGATTCTTGGCAGAGCGCTGTTATTTTCTACGATAGAAAACCCAACTGTACAAATGATTTGGGATTGAGCCAGGACAAGTATCCTATCAGGTGGCCCCCACTGTCTTAGGGGCAAAACGGTCACTTCGAGTGGATCACTTCATGTGGCTGAAAAATTAGGAAAAAAATATGGGACACGATTTTTTGGTTTATAAAGAGAAAAATGAGAAATGGTCAAGCATCCATTAGAGAATGCATGTGCATCCCTAGGTGCTAAGATGGTATTAAACGTGGGAGAAAATGCTAGCATGAGTTCTTCATGCATGCTAAAGCTAAAATACTTAGCTCCCATGCTAAGTTTAGCATGAATATTACAGATTTCTAGTCCAAACTTTAATAACTTAACAACTTAAGATGTGCTAAAGGATATTTACGATGACATGATGATATAGCGAGGGCCCTCGTGTTTTTACATTGGACTCAAGCTACCACCTCGTTTAGGAGAGTGGCCTCACAGGGAAATACGCGCCGTGACGAAGGTCTTATAAAATAGCTTGGCTCGCAAAGTCATTCTCTAGAAATCATATATATTAGGCAAACAATTCTCTTGTCGTGGTTGATATTTTGAAAAGTGTCGGTCTTAACACATGCTCTCTCGCGAGACTGTGTCATGAGATCATTTTGCATTGCAAATGCTTAAGGGTCAAGTAAAATATATTTGCCACGTTGTGGTCTCACCTTTTCACCATATGTTCCTAATTTAATGCCATAGTCATGTTCTACCACATTAACGTACGATGATAGTTTTATGGAATTAATCAGTCCTATACTCATTATCTTAAAAAAAATCAGTACTATACTACCTTCATCCCAAAATAAATTTACTTTTATACATGGATCAAAATGAATAGAAGTAAAATTATTTTGGAACAAAGTTTTTTTTATTTTTTAAATAAAAAGTTACATAATTTTTTTGAGAAAATCTAAGAAATATGCCATTGACAAATACCCAAATCTAAGAAATACCGTCGACGAGTATGACAGAAATTCCATTGACATTAGGGTTCCGTCTATTCTGTGCTGTTAAATGTATTGTTCATCCTATAGCATTTAACATAGAGCTGCTAATGGAACTCTAATGGTGATAGTATTACTTGGACAAAGTCACTTGTACTAATATTTTATGTAACTTGTATTTGTTAATGGTATTTTTTGAAATTAGATGCTTGTCAATTGTATTTTTTGAATTTTCCCAAAATTTTTTGGCATAGTGTATCCGTCTCCTCCAAAAGAATATTAGGCCGGCCAGGAAAACAAGAGGATAAATTTGAAGCTAGCAAAATGCCCGTGCGTTGCACCGGGTATTGTCGCGTTGGATAAAGTTTAACTGAACGGTTTTTTAATCACAAAGGTTTTCTTTTTGTTTGGATAATTATTCTACATGTACGTGTATGATATGCACTATATTCCTGACGCGTTAGTGTAACGATTGTGTCATGGGAGGAACAAACGGTGAATGCCTTAGGTCACTTTCACGCAGGAGTAGATGGACCAAAATTTGTGTGATTAAAAAAAATATATATATTTAAAATAGATAAGTTTTTTATAAAATTAATGATAACCAGGACAGATCAAAAATATTTTTGCATATTTACCCATATCCTCGTAGTGGTGACGCGTGCTTTCTCAATCTCACTCTCACATTGCAAGTGTGCGATCTTATTTCCAAAGTCATAAGTGGACTCACATTGAGACTGATCGTGACACGTGGATTATATATAGCGCGCAGTCAAATATGTTGTGTCGCGTGGAAATTTTTATCTCAAAAAAATATTAAAGTAAAAGTTTCAATGACTATGATGTCAACATAAAAAAAGTTTTAAAAAAATCACTCGACTGTGAAGTATGTAAGTATGTACAAGTACCTTGACAATTATTTTTCAACAGAAATCAATTCGGTGGATTAGCAAAATCTTGAGATTAAATCCGGCAAATTAAAGCCGAATCGGAAGGAAAATCATAGAAAAAAATAATAAGGGAGGAGTGGAGAATCGATTTTCGCCATCAATTTGAGGAAACACATGATCGACATGGCGGCGCTGGATTCGGCCCGGGTGGCGACGGATGGAGCACGGTGCAACAGATCAGTTAGGATTCGGGAAAAAAATAGCTATAAAAAAGGACAGAAACAAAAAAAAAGGGACCAAAATATACCAGAAGCTTTGTGTATTTTTTATTAGGTATATAGACATAGATATATATTTTCCGAGTGATCAAGTAATCGATTATAATTTTCTAGCAATTTTAAATGGCTCAAGATAATGCCAAAGATGACTAAATGAATTCAATCGGCAGAATTAAATAAAAAATAAAACTAGTCGTCAACCCATGCGTTGCACGGGTTATTGTTGTTGATATTATAAATGCCGCTTAGATTATGTATTAAATGTATTTTCTAAAGTTATTGTGGCTTAAATTTTGTAAAAAAAAAATAATATTGCGGCTTAGATTGCATTAGAAGAACAATAACATCACCTACAATTCACTTAGGGCCCCTTTGATTTGGAAGAAAAACAAAGAAATTTTGTAGGTTTTAATGCTATAGGAAAATTTCCTATGAAGCCCTTTGAAGCAAAGTAGTGAATCGTATCCTATCCTTCGGAATTTCTATAGAGATTTTGGAGAAAATTTAGCAAGAGTACTAACCTCTTTGGAAATTTTACTTTAAGTTTATCTCTCTGATCTGATTCCAATATGTTTTTCGTGTTGTCCAATCAAACGGTCATTCCTGTGTTTTTCCTGTATTTTGCAATAATTTGTTTTACACTTGTATTCCTATTAGAATCCTACGTTTTTCCTATTTGTCTATTTTTTCATTCATGCGAGTCAAAGGACCATAAACTAATAGATTGAATCGTCCATGATTGTTTGAATAGCATATCTATTTAACATGGAATTTTTATACGATCAACGGTCAAATTAAGTTTTTTGAGCTAACTGATGGCTAAAATAATCGGTTAGTATAAAAGATTGTTTGGTATTTTAATTGGAATTTCATATGAAGATGTGAACAATTTCATATTTATTAATTTTAAAATTGGAATTATTAAATCTCAAATGGCATTGTTATTAAATTTAAATTGAAATATTTATTTGCATATTTATCAGCATTATTTGTGAAAGGAATGTATATACTAAGCTCTTCATCAATATTTATCATGTTGAGTGCTAATAAGTTTGTTGTTGTTGGGATTTATGGCATCCCACAGGTCTATTACATTGACCTTGACTTTCCGTGTTTCCTTTCTACGGTTGATGCATGTAAAAAAAAGACTGTTAAGTTATATTTGTCAATGTAACCATGTATTAAATTGACATGGCGACCAAAATCTAAACAAATCAAAAGAACATAAACAGTAAGCTATACGAAATGACACATGGAAAACTACATATTAGTTCATAGAGCGCATTTGGAAAACATATATCAGTCTCTGTTATCTGCACAAAATAATCATTAGACAACGTTTTTTTTACTCTAGGGGTTTTGCCGTTGCCTGTTGGGAACAGAGCTCATCCAATAGGCAAAAATAAGCACATTCAATATGCAAAAAATCATTTAATATTTCTACAGTCTACTTGTAGACCGGACATAAAGACATAACATTTGGAAATTAAATTAAATATTTAGTTCATAGGTTGTCTTTTGAAGAATATAGACCATGAATCAAAATCAGAAACGGAACCTGCTAGGTCGACAGAATATCAAATAGCACATTATATGGGCAAAGGATCAACAAACAATTCATTAATTATTTCAATAAAATTATAAATCTATTGTGCCTTAATTTGACTACAAAATTCACACCAGACTTATGGGGTTTCAATGGGGCTTTGTAGGCACATCCTTGTGGTAGCGGGGCGGCATGCTTGGCGACTGGCCAGGATAGTCCAGCACCACTTCCCTTCCTCTGCATCTGATCTAGTGGGATTAGCGTGGCCGATGGAGGAAACCAAATCGAGCTGCAGCTTGAGATCAGAGTAAGAAAGCTACCTGCCTCTATTAAAGATGCCATGATAGAGAGGTGCAAGCGAACCTTTCTTGTGAATCATGGTGATACGTATCTGAGTTCGGATGAGTCCTGATCAGTGTCTTCTCGGACGGAAACTTAATCTTGATGGTGAAAAAAAATAGTTCCAGCTGGTTGATGTTTGCAGCAGATCCCCTTGATGGTAGATTCCATCTCGTTCTCGCTTGCTCCCATGTGTTCTGATGATCCCATCTGATCTGATCAATTAATTATAGACATTAAAAAGGGCCCACATAGTTAAAGAGGCTATTCAGTTTAGCCCAAGACCCACGGTGTGGAATTCTTTTATCACGTTGAAATCATTTTAATCTACGGTTCTAATTATACAACTAATCTAATAAACGGTTGAATCTTTCTAATTAACGTGGGAGCTCCTAGGAAGTGTCCAATTAGTATAGGTATAGATAGATAGATCTTATTTGGGCCCATTACTTCCGTAACCAGCCAAAAAAATCAGCCCGGCCCGTTTAGCACCCATGCGGCCCATCTACCAGCGACAGCCCGACGCGGGGCGAACTAAGCGCGGTCCAGTTGTCTTCCATGGCCCAATGATCAGGTGGGCCAACAGCGGTGCCGGCCCGACGCGGGGCCGATTTGAGCCGTCCGATCTCTTGGACGGCACGGATCGGTCCCGCGCCAATGAAATCACTAGCCGAGGGGGGTTCCGAAAACCCTATTCTCCAATGAAATCGCCGGCCGATGAAATCCCCTTTCTCCCCTACTCTCCCTGATCCAATCTTTGGCAACGCAAGAGAGTGGACGGCAGCGATCCAGCCTTAATCCATCTGTCTCCCTCCTCCACCCGAGTTGTCGCCGACCAGATCAACCACCAGCTCCAAGCCATTGTTGCTGCTTGCGTGGATCCACCATGGGCACTTGAATCCTGCCGTCTCTTCACCTACCTCTCACGCGGATCCGCTGTCGACGGCGACATGAGGGGCGGATCCGGTGACCTCTCGGCGATAGCCAAGGCGTGCGGGTGGCGGCGGGACTGGTGGGCGACGGCTCCGGCGTCAGGGGAGGCTCGAGGATGGTGGCGAGGGTGGTGGGCGAAGGATCCGGTGGTGGGGGAGGCTCGAGGGTGAGGAGGCGGCTGAGTTTTGGCGGCTACCTCTCGAAGTTGCTGCGCCGCCTGCTTCCTCGACATCGCTGCCCGTGAGAGTCGCCGCTGCGAGGAATCGCCTCCTGGTGTCTTCGGCAATGCTCTCTCAACACTCCGACACCTGAGAGCCTCGCTGGTGAGGGTCGCCGTCAGGTTAGATCCGTTGAATCTTTGTTATAATTATGGGGTTGGTTCCAAATCGAATCCGCATGTATCTTTTGTGTTGAACTAGTATTCGCCCTTCCTGTTTTTGTTCGATTTTTCTTGAACGGGAAAGGATGACGTACGGACTCTCGGACTTACAGACTAAAAAGAAAAGGTGACAATCATAAAATTATGGATTTTTTTAATTATATAGTTAAGATAATAATTTTTTTGAAAAAAAAAAAACCGACATAATATATTTGTAGTTCCTAGTTTTTAACTTATCTTACAGTGTCTTTTCTTTAAAAAAAAAACCGATTCCGTATCCCCACCACAGCTCCCAGCCATCCATCCTTATCCACGCTACTCCACAGCTCCCTCAACACGCGAGGAACCCGGCGCTGCGGCTCCTCCTCCACGCGACTCTCCCTCCACACTGCCCACCCTCCCCCAGCGCCTCCTCGCCCTCATCGTCGCCGCCTTCCTCTCCCTCTCGGCATCTCCCGAGGCGGCAGCGGCTGCTCGGAGGCTCCCCGGCGCTGCGGCTCCACAACGCAACGGCTTCCCGGCGGCACGGCGGCGAGGAGGAGGTCCGGCGGCGTCCTCCCTTTCACCCCCCCTCCCTCTCCTCTCACCTCTTATTTGATATGATTTATTTCGTGATTTCCACATCTTCTCTTCTCTCACCTTATGTGTGATTTATTCTGTGATTCCGATTGGATTGTCTCCTGTGGTGGATTTATTTTCGGATGATTCCGATTGAATTGGGATTTAGTTTTTTGGGTTAGATTTGTGATTGGCTCTGGGATGTTCAGAGCGGACGACAGAAGAAGCGGAGAGGAGGTGCACGCGATGCGGACAACGGAATAACACAGACGAATCGGAGTGTGATGAAAGGGAAATTACGAATATTTTAATTAGTTAAGATTAAAAAAACATGTATAAGAGAAGATAAATACACGCCCCCCATCCCAGGCTCGCAGCTCAGCTTATTCGAATGGGAAAGCTTGGCGATTTTTTTTCGTGTTATCTTCTGAATTTGACGTTCCCAGTTTCCCTTTCATATTATCTTGCTATTCATGTTGCGAAATATTGATTTCTCCACAGGTTAGAGTAGGAAGTTGTGAGCTTTAACACCATGCTGAGATTACTGTTCTCTTTGGGAATTCGCAGGTAGAGAGGAGAAGTGCTCAAAATGGGGGCCCTTTTGAGCTCCCACAACAGCAAGAACCAGCCATGGGAGCATGGTGAAGCTTCAAAGGCAGATTCCTCCAAGAAGCTGCGGATGTCGGCGCCGCCTTTGTCCGGTGGCTACGACCACCCCGGGCTGATCCCGGGGCTCCCGGATGAGATCTCGCTGCAGATCCTCGCAAGGATGCCCCGGATGGGTTATCTGAATGCAAAGATGGTTTCGAGGAGCTGGAAGGCTGCGATCACTGGCGTGGAGCTGTACCGGGTGAGGAAGGAGCTGGGTGTGAGTGAGGAATGGCTGTACATGCTTACCAAGTCAGATGATGGGAAGCTAGTGTGGAATGCATTCGATCCGGTTTGCGGCCAATGGCAGAGGCTGCCACTGATGCCAGGGATCAGCCATGGAGGAGAATGCAAGAGGGGCATCCCTGGGTTGTGGTTAGGGGATTTGTTGAGCGCCGGCATCAGGGTCTCTGATGTTATTAGAGGCTGGCTTGGCCAAAGGGATTCATTGGATAGGCTTCCGTTCTGCGGTTGTGCAATTGGGACGGTCGACGGGTGCATCTATGTTTTGGGTGGATTCTCTAGAGGCTCGGCGATGAAATGTGTATGGAGGTATGATCCTTTTGTCAATGCGTGGCAGGAGGTTAGCTCGATGAGCACCGGGCGCGCGTTCTGCAAGGCTAGCCTGCTGAACAACAAGCTGTATGTTGTTGGTGGTGTCAGCAAAGGCAAGAACGGGTTAGCTCCGCTCCAATCCGCTGAGGTGTTTGACCCAAGGACAGGAATTTGGGTGGAGGTGCCTGACATCCCGTTCTCGAAAGCGCAAGCTCTACCAACTGCCTTCTTGGCTGAGCTGCTGAAGCCCATTGCGACAGGAATGACCTCATTTGGAGGCAAGCTTTATGTTCCTCAAAGTCTGTATTCCTGGCCATTCTTTGTTGATGTTGGTGGGGAGATCTTTGATCCAGAGACAAATTCATGGGCGGAAATGCCTGTAGGAATGGGCGAGGGCTGGCCAGCGAGGCAGGCTGGTACGAAGTTAAGTGCTGTCATAGATGGGGACCTGTATGCTTTGGAGCCATCAACTTCTTCTGATAGAGGTAAGATCAAGATTTATGATCCTCAGGAGGATGCTTGGAAGGTTGCCATTGGCCAGGTACCAGTAGGTGACTTTGCAGAGTCGGAATGTCCATACTTACTTGCAGGATTTCTTGGCAAGCTCAATTTGATCATCAAAGATGTAAATAGCAAGATCAATATAATGCAAACCGATGTTCTGAAGCCTGTGGAGTTGTCAGCCCCTGGAAATGGTCCAGCATGCCAAAATCAACATCTTTCTTCAGAACAGGAAACTAATTTGTGGAAAGTCATCGTGTCGAAAAATCTTGCAGCCGCTGAATTAGTCAGTTGTCAGGTGCTCAACATATAACTTGTTATGTGTTTACTTTTGTTGAGTAGATGTGCTTCTACCAACATCTGATCAAGTCAACGGTAGAGGCTATCACCTTAAGTGAAAATGATCATTATCTGTGTGTGGTTTGGATATGTGAGTAATGAGCTGCAGAAATCAATTCAAACGGCAATGTACATATTTATATGTAATCTGTGTGTAATTCAACTCTGTAATACATCACATAAGATAGAGAGAGCCATGCTGGTTTCTTCAGTTCTCAAGACAACAGTGCTATCTCAATCAGCACTGCCAAATATATGAACCTTTTTCATTGTCATTCCATTGGTAAAGCTCAGCATTTTCTTTCCCACCTCTTGATGGATAGATGTGCTTTCAATCAGTTAATCCTCATCTGTAAACTGTTTTAGATGTGACACTTCATATCATATAAAAACTAATAAATGTGCTGATAAGTTTATGTTCTGAGTTGTTGAAACTTGAAACTTTCTTTTTTCTCGAAAACGCAGAAGTTGTTGAAACTTTCTCAAGTAAATATAACTTCCATTGTTGTGAGCTGCATGCTGAGACCGGTACTATCCAATTGAAGCTCTTTCCACAACCTGGAAAAAGGCAAATTCTGACCTGCACTTTTTCTATCTAACAAATATTAAATCTCTTTGTTCCACTGGAAATGATATGTTTATGAGTATCTGTTTACTTTCCTTTGGCGTGTCAAAGTTTCATAGCCTGAATCTGACAAAATATGGTATCAATTCTTGTGTCCCCATCTGAAGTTAGCACCAGATCCCTGAATGCAACTTTGCATCATGCATCAGCAATGCTTTTCCCTTTTTCATTCTGAAATTCCATTCTTTACCTACTGCCATTGTCTAGAATCTGTCATCTTCTTTTCATCTATGTAACATCTTTAAAATACTACGTCTGGTTCTAAAAGATGACGCCGTCAATTTCTGGAAATAGTTTGATTATGCGTCTTATTTTTTTAAAAAAAAATATGTAATTATTATTTATATTATTGTAACTTTACACTTATATTTTTACATATTTGTATATATATTTTTTGATAATATGAATGGTTAAAACGTATGTTCAAATGTCAATAGCGTCTTGTTGATGACGTTATCCAACATAATTCTATTGTGTAATGTGGCTTTAGATCTACCTAAAAAACACTTAATAGCTTCGTCTATTAATAACCCAAGGGGGTATTTTGTACGCATCAGAATATTGTCATATGTAAGCAGATTACGTATGCTTTGGATAGTATATTATCACTAACGGCATCAAAAGAAAGTACGGATTACCAGTATGAAACGCATCTGTGATGCCTGATGCTTTACACATGATTGCTTCAGAAGTTGAGTCACTGGCTTGCCTTGAAACCTGTGTGGTCAAAAATGGAAGCTCTCGGGTTGTCTACACTGTAGACTTGTCAATGGTTGATAATAATCATCAAGATTGACAAATGTAGTAGTATAATTCATCGTATTAAACTACTGGTTTTGATAGAATTCATCATATTAAACTGCTTATATTTGATACCAAGACTGGTTGACAAAAAGAAATTGACAGAATCATGCTCACAGAAACTATACACATGTCAAAGATGCCAGTATTACATTAGGATGTTTCGTTTTCACATCAGAACATTCATGGAAGGTAAATAAATAATTAGAAGCTTCTTTCTTGTATTAGCCATTAAATTAACAACAGCAAAACAAGGTCTGTACAACAAGTCTATTGCTGAAAACACCCTAAAAAACTGTGCGATACAGTCAACAACAGATGTGAATACACTCTGGAAAAGGCTGCTGGTTTTTTGGCATATAATAACAGTTAGATTAACAAGAATGTTTCTGAACATGAAGGGGCTTGTACAAGATGTTACATTTTATGTATATGACACACACACAACTCTACAACTGATATTCCACATGCTGAGATTCTACTGATATTTACATTACAAAAAAAGTAATTCCCGTGCTGTCGCGGAATAAGTCCGTTTTACGAACTCCGCGAGATCTTGATTTTTCTGTTCATTTTTTCCTCTATGTTTTTGCTATGATCTCATGGGTGATCGGTTCTTCAGGTTCATCTCAAGCTTCTGCCTTTCTCCCTCAACTTCAGCAAACTGCACACTGAGCTCTGAGTACCTGCCCTGCATGTCTTTCAGCTCACTTTCTACTGCCACTTGCCTTCTCTTCAGCTCAATCGTATCCTGTATCAGTTCATTGATGTCCCTGAAGCTCTGGAATACTGCTGCTTCATCATTATGTTGCTTCAGGAATGAACTGATGAGAGAATAAAGCAAGGGATCAGCCTTCGGTTGAATAGGAATCGACTAATGCAATAAAATTTCACTTCTCCTTTTCTCTAGCTAGTTTTATTTTCACGAAAACTCTAGTATAATGTAGATCCAGCAAGAAAATTGAAAGGCACATTTTCTCTAAATTCAGGAGTTCCTAAATAAATAGTATGATTTTTTTAGGTGTACTATGGTAAGCACAGGACAAAGGCTCATTTTTTTTATTATTCGAACCACTCTAGGTGTCTTCTGATGTAGTGCTGGTGGTCAATCTGCCACATCACCACTTACCATTAAATTTCCTGAGCTTAACTTAATATAAAATAATGCACCTTCTATGTGTCATTCTTTTGTTTATTTGGCTTTCTAAAAACACAATTTAACATGAAAAAGCTAAAACATTTGAAGTGACCTGTATATATATATGGACGAATTAATTTCATAATTTATGTGTATAAACGCTATCAAGTGCTTTTGTAACAAAAAAGAGCGAAGGCCGAAGGACATGTTTGATGCACCACATTCTCGGTTTTGAACAATATAGACCTGGATAATCCATCCTTACCCATTTGCATATGCACGGGCAATCAGGCATTTAGCTAGCAACCATAAAAATACGCCTTGCCATAGAACAGCAAACATGAAAGAAGAGACAAAAATGACTGAATGTAGCAGCTACCTCTGGAAAAGGATGTCTGTTTTCTTCTTTGCTTGGAGCGCTTCTGCTAGTTCGAGTTCCAAAGCAAGTACTCTTTCCAAGGCATTCCCAGAACCAGGAAGCTCTTTAAATGAAGGAAAAATGCTCCTTAAATGTTCATTTGCCTAGAAAGTGCCATATTGAAAAGCAAGAATAAGGTAAATGCCATGCCAGTTCATGTTTAATGGTACAACAGAAAGGGGGAGACATGCATACCATATCAAGCTGTGATAATGCCCTCTCCAAACCACTGAGTGATGGGTCAATTAGATTGATGTCCAGGGGAAGAAGAGGAGACAGATTCTCATTTTTCAGTCTCTCCAACTGCATATGCAACACAATGACATTGTATAAGCCCTGATCAACACCATCCTATGCATGCAGCAATTACAGATAGATGCAAGTTCTTCATTTTTGGGATTATCCAAACTGTACTTAGTAGTTATGGTCTTATTTACCACAACAAAGGTCTAAATAAACTTGTTATATGTATCATGCCAAGTCTATATTGTAAAATTTCATAGTCCTTGGTTGTGTGCATACACACAGGTATGCATGTTACATATACAACAAGCACTTTATATTTGTGATACATATATGATGATATATCAGCACCCTGATATAGGCTCAAATACTTACAAACCTTCCAGACATGCGGTAATTGAATACACAACTAACTAGATTGCTTTTCGTCAAGTAAGAAAAGCCATAATCTTTTTTCAGCAGGTACCCAGGGATGTATCCAGTCATCTAAAAACTTGTAAGAATGCAATATGTGTTTGAAGAAATAATACACCAAGAGAAGTTTTCACATACCTCCTGATGGAAATGATTCAAGTCAACTGCTAATTTCCTATGCTCCATTGAAATATCCTCAATGGAAGTTTTACCAGTCGAATGATTCTCTTTAAGCTCACACTCCTGGCAATTATTCAAAACAGTAAAAACAAAGTAAGTTGAGATAGCAATCTGCTGTAATATCTATACTAAAACAAAATAAGGAATAAAAAAAGCGAGAGTCGATGTGGTGCAAAATAAATACCTGTTAATTATATTTGCTTGTTACAAGCAAATAAAGTACAAGCAGTAAAACACAAATGAAAGACGAACCAGAAGGTGCGCTGACACTTATATGCAAAATACCAAAAAGCAGACTACCATCATCTAGAAGGGAACAATATTGCATGGTCTCTAATACCATCTTTCTCTGAGTTCTGAGTTCTGATACAGCAACACCTAGACTTTACTCCAGATTCCTTACTTGATGTTAAACAAACTGTCCAAAATTATCAAAGATCTAACAATGCATGAGGATTAAACTTCTTATGGACATCATATTAATCATTCTATAGTCCAAAACCCAGATAATTTTTCTGAAACTTAATAGAGAAGTATTCGGAGGCACATGCAAAAAGAGTTGTAAAGGAACAGGGGTGTAACAACTCAATTTACTTGAAGTTAATTTCTTTTTCCCTTTTACGAACTTTCCTACTCCAGAGTTTAACTATCAACAAATGAATTCACCAATGAATTCTCTATTTTGTGCTCTAAGCATAGTTCTAGTTTTTCAAAATTGAAGCATATACTCTCTAGGACTCAAGGTCATGATGTGGTTCTCAGACTAAGCTAGACCGGATGAGATCGTGAGTCATGTTTATGTGTACATACTTCCACCAATGTTATCTGATCGTTTGATTGACCCTGATCACCAAGGCACCGACCAGGTCAATCAGGACGATTAATCATCAATCAGGTTGATTAAGCGAGGCTAATCGATACTGTATATACCAAGATCTATATACTATATAGTGCATAATATAAGCAATCATAAAGTTTGATGGTCAGATGGTCACTTGTTAGTTTTGATTTGTGATGGCTTTTGGGTGACTAAACCCTATGGGGAATGGGCTGGCCTGATACTACCGAGGCCCAACTTCGCATGCAAACCAAAACTCCTACTGAAATTAATCATTACCTAGCCTAATCGGACAATCAGATTTCTGATCAAGCTGATCGAGTTAATTACATTGACTTCCACTAAAGCAAAACTTGTATTCTATTTATGTGCAATGGAACAAACCTTGGCAAATGTTCTGCTAGAAGTTTGACTATGTGCACTACTTTTTATTAAATTGGTATACATGACACAAAGGCGAATAATGTGTAGACTGGTTACCTCTAAGTTCTTGGATGGCACAGATCTGGCATGTTCAACCTGCTCACTAAACCTTCTAACATCCTCCCCTGCTGCCAAAGTTGATGAAGCATTCGTGCTTTGGATTCTATCTTCATCTTGCTGTAATCCAGAATCAACTTCTGGCGTATTTTTTGTTGTCTTTGATGAAGCGGACCCAGGCTTGGCATCTCCAAGAATTTGTCCAATGGATGTAGTTCCAGAGGTGCATGATCCAGAATTATCAGGCGCTGTGGGATTGTCAGTTAATGCCATGTTCTCTAACAATTTTTTAACCAGGTCAAGCTCCACCCTTATTCTATTGCGTTCCTCAGTGCACTCCTGAAGAGTGTCCTCAATCTTCTGTTTTTCTTCCATGCAGCAATCAAAGTTTAGTTTTGTGCATTCCAGTTCTGTTACTATGCTGTCATATGCATTAGACAGGTCTCTTTTATCAGCTGATGCATCCTGCATCTCTAACTCCATTTCAGAAATTCTCATTGATAGCTCTTCAATTCTTTTAGCAAGAGCAATCTCATTTTTCCGCCCAGTTTCAACCTCATCCAAAGCACTTTGTAGCTTCAGTAACATCTCTTCAGCATACTTTTTGGAAACAAACACCTGACCTTTCAGTTCTTGAACCTTTGTTTCGTACTGCTCTTTAATGAATGCAATTCTGAGGGATTCTTGCATGGCAAACAATGATCCCTCTTTCTCCTTCCTTCCAGCTTCAGCCTTCTCTTTTAGCTCTCTCAAATGGATAGACAAATTCTTGAACTCTTCTGCCTTCAGAGTTTGTTCAGCAAGTTTTTGAGTAAGATCCTTGTTCTGTTCTTTAAAATTGGCCAACTCGTGTCCAGAGTTCTGGAGCAATGACAATATTTCAGTACGTTGTTCCTCCAATTTTGATTTTAGAACCATGTTTAGAATTTCAACCTCATCTTTTGTAGACCTCAAATCATCAACTTGCTCTTCAAGATTTGTCAGTAAGACTTTAAGCTGCAAAATGTCATCTTGATACTTCAAAACTCTCTCACTGCTATCAATTGATTCTACTATATCTCGAGACTTGTTGGTACCAACTTGAACAAATTGTTCTTCGTTCCTTTTTATAAGCTCCTCAAGTTCTTCCTTCTCTTCATTGACCCTAGCAAGGCCAATTTCTAAAGAATGGATAGCTGCTTCGAGTGCAGCAACTCTATCAGCTAATTCTGCTTCAGTTGACATGTGTACCCTTAGTAAATCATCAGCATCTTTGTTCTTAAGCTGGAGTTTTTCATGGTCATTTCTCAAGGAATCAAGTTGCCCAGTAAGCTCCTCAACCAGATTTCTCATATAACTAGCTTCAGTTTCAGTGGCGACTGTATCCTTCATAACTGTTGCTAACCGGTCTTCAACATTGGAAAGCTGGGACTGGAGTGAGATATTTTTACAATTGAGATCCATCTGGATTTGTTCACTTTGTGAAAGAGCATCTTGCATCAAACTGTTTGCCCTTTCCATGTCCAAAACTTGGTCCCTCAGACGATTTAACTCCGTTTTGTGTTCATCAAAGGAAAGCAGGGCCTGATCCTTGTGACCAAGTTGTGACGTCAGACTTGCAAGGGTAGACTGAAGCTCTTCCGTCAGCCTTTTTTCTCTTAGCAAATTATCATCACTAGATCGCAGTTCATCTTGCAAGCTTCTGATTTCATTTTCCATTTGCATCATTGCTTCATCTTTAGATTGTAATGACAGGGTAAGAGTTTTGTTCTCCTCCTCAGATTCTGCAAGAGTTACTTTGGTCCTCTCATGTTCCTCAACAATAGCAGCAATATCCTTCAACTTCTCAACAAGAGCTTCATTCTCACTGGTAATGTGCTGCAGTTGACCTTCCATTTCTGCAAGCCTTGATGTTAAGTCAGCATTGATAATGGAGTACTTTTCTTGAGCCTCTGAGCTAATCTTAAACTTGTGTGTCATGTCCTGTAATTCTTTCTCAAGCTTCTCCATATGTTCCTCAGAGAAGCTCAGCTTTTCTTTCGTCACATCAAAATCAAGTTGATACTTCTGCTTCATATCAAGCAACTCTAGTTCAGACTTGTCCTGTCTACTTCGGAGAGCCTCGCACATTTCTTCGGCTGCCTCCTTCTCCTGACGAAGTCGAACCACCTCCTGGCATGATTGCTTCTGGAAGAATTCCAAGCTTGCCATGACAGCAATGTAATTCTTTCTTTGAAGTTCATGTAGCAGAGATGCCTCATCTAAGCCAGAAATGCCAATGTCCTTGCTGGAAGAAATAATCCCATTGCACACATTGTTCATTTGCTCTTGAAGCAATGCAGAGACAGTTTGCATATCAGTGTTTAATGTGGACTGTTTATGTAATTCATCTTTCATGGCCTCAAAATTTTCCACAACTGATCTGAGCTCATCCTTAAGATGACTGGTTTGCAGACTTTCTTTCATCAAAAGGTCCTCAAATCTCTTCCTATCTTCAGCGCAGGCCTTGTACTTGCTTTCACAAGATTCATGTTCCTGAACATATCGTTCAGATTCTGTGAGCTTTTCCATTAATAAAGCGTTTTCAGCTGACATATCTTGGAGTTTTGCTTCTAAGATTTTGTTCTTTACCATAAAATCATCACATTTCAAAATGTATTCTGCTTCAGTTTCTTTCACACTTTTGGCTTGATCCAATGCCGCGTTCAACTTCAGCACTAGAGAATCCCTAGCATCATTAGAGCCACGAAGCTGTATTTCCAGCATGTGCAGTCTTTCCTGCATTAGCTTGATTGTACCCAATGCAGTACTGTGAGCCTCACGTAGCACATCAGAGAATACTTGCCACTCTATGTTTGCCATATACATTTCTAAAACCTCAGATTCCGTTGTTGAAGGGGTCTGTTCTAGTTTGTCAAGTTTGGAGTAGTCGACCTGTAGATTAGTATTACTTAGAACTTGAAATTCAGATCTATTACGGATCTCTTCCATTTTAAGGGCCCGAAGAAGACTTTTCTGGCCATCCATTTTGTAAGTGAGATTATCTGGTCTGCCATTTTCTGCTGAAAATGCTTGGGATTCATGATCGGACATGTACAGGCTGCGTTCCTTGTTAGCACCTAAATCTGCTACTGCAGACTGCTGTTCTTCAGGGGAACTCTCAAAATCTGCTACAATGGATTGCTTCGCAAGAGTTTCATTTGATTCATACATAGAGAGAACCTGAAAGGACAGTAACTCAAGATCTTTCTGTAGACGCTCCACAGCAGCAGAATAATTCCATCGAACCCTCTTTAGTGCAGTTTCTGTAGCAACAGCCCTCCTCTCAAACTCCTTATTTTGAGCTTCTAACGTTGTTCTGTCCTCAACAAACCTCATTAATTGATCATTCATTTCCTCATGCATTTTCTGTTTCTGGGCTTGGAGAACAGAAACAGTATAGAAACAAGAATTATGTTCTTTCCTGAGGTTTTCCAATTCAATTTCTGTCTGCTTCTGGCGCTCCTCAAGCTTGTGAATAAAAGATTCATAGTAACGCTCCATCTGGCTCATCTTCTCCAACAGATTCTCCTTCTCAGTTTTTGAGTCCTCCAACTTCTGCAAGAGCTCACACATTTTCTCCTCCATTGTGCCTGCACTGCCAGAGGTTTTCTTGTTGGAATCATGATCACGCCCTAAACTTGGTTGATGAGCAGCATTTGTGGGTGGAACCAAGTGTTCTAGATAGTTATTTTCCTTCATCTGTCCAATCTGCACACCTTGCTTGAGGTTCTCAATGACACGCTGAAGAGCCCCCAGATCAGCAAGAAGGAAATCAAGATCGGCGGCTTGGAGTCCATGTAGAGCATTATTTCTGGTCTGCTGCAGTTTACTTTCAAGAAGCAGCAATCCTTGCAACCATTCAGTTTGAAGATCACGAACTGAAGTATCTGCAAGAATATCATTTCCAAAACTACTTGATGTATTCCCTTGGCCTGCAGCCATCATGATATCTTCTCCATTTGTCTTTTGCTGCAAGAGTTTAGCGGATTTCATTTCTTGCAGCTCTCTTTTCAGATTGGAACACTCTGTCCTTAGCGAGGATACTTCGGCACTGAGCTGGTTCCGTGACATAAGCTCAACCCCAAGCTGTTGAGCAAGACCCTGTGTTTCAGTACCTAACTTGTCAGTAAAATCCTGCAGAGATGTTGCTTCCGACTTGAGATGAGAAAAAGCTGACTCAGCCACCTCCAATCTGGTCCTGAGTTGATTGTTCTCCTCATGAGCAGCAGCTAGATCATGGCCAGTGGAAAGCTCAGGACTCCATCCATAAGTCCACTCATTGCTCCCTTGTGGTGAAAGGTGCTTACTCCGAAGTGAACCCTTTTCTGGGTTAGGACTTTGACTTGAAAGTGATAGATCATCTGACATTGTTGCCCTAAAGCTACTGACTTCATGACCACCATATGAATCAATTTTTTCAGCAAAAAGGCCATCAGAATTGTGTGATGAGTTTTCATAGTCTTCAGTTGATCCTGCAGAATCTTCCGCCAAAGGGAAACCCGAAGAAGTTTCTTTCAGCTTGATTCTTGCATTGGCCTATTCAAATAATACAAATAATTATGGTGGGTAACTGAAAATCAAATGACATAATTACATAAAAGGCAGTGATTACACAAACAAATCAGGGAGATGATTCAAAATAAACTCCTCCTGTAAGACAGGCATATTCGACAGGTTATCATGACCCAAGGCATAATAGATGATTTCTCTAATAATGTTTGGCAGTACAACCAGCATTAGTACAATCGATAATTCAATATAGATTGAGCCCACCAGCTGTCAATCTATGGCTGACAGGGCAACCCAATAGGCCTAACATACCCATCACACAGTTTAATAAATATATATAAATTTTCTAATACGCCACATAGTTTATGTAATGGGGATTACCATGGTCACCTCCAAGAAAACAAATTGGTATCATCTTGATCTGTTTATTGGTTGCATCTCAAGTGAAAAAAAAAAACAATATTTACTAATAAACCACGGAAGTTACAACTACAATGAAATCAATATATGGATTTATCATATTTGACATGGATAGGATATAATTGCAACGTAGAACAGAGAATATACTTTTGAGAATGCCTACTTCACATGAATAAACAACTTTCATCCAGGTAAAACTAAAAGGCAGTTTGAAAAAGAACCACGCACAATTGTCACTATATGAGAATAAATAAGATTGACCAACCTTATGACTATAAATGTCTGATGAAGCCACACCAATTTCGGAAGGATCATGACTTCTTTGGTTCACTAACTGTTGAGTACTTTTGGCACCAGTTTCTCTTTGCTGCTCAAATTCCCTGTGGTAAGAAAGCATTAATAAGAGTCGGAACCAATAATTCAAAATAATCTCATTGTTGCATAGTAACTCAACCTGAAGCCAGTTTTGGTTGTAAGGAGTTGTGCTGTGACCTGCAGTGGTACTTGTTAAAGAATAACTTAGAAGGAAAATCAGAGGGCAACAAAAACAAAGTACTGTTAAGATCACTTTCTCAACAATATCAGACTAGATTATGATAATACTGTGTAAAAACCATACATGTAATATTGTCCCAAATTCACAACCACGAAGAGGAAGTGCTATTGAGACAGGCTTCAGTGCTTCTGCAAATTCGGCAAGATTCACGTCAAGCTCTCCAAGAATACTAGATCGAGAAGTACCCTGGTTTTTCAAGAAACAGCGAAAAAGGGTAAACATTACTTAATGAATCATGTGTCCTATGTGCTTATGTTTGATAGATGAAGATATAGGAGAAGGGAAAACAATGTCTAGAACACACCATGGCCACGACAATCTTATAGAGTTTGTCATCATATGTCTTGGTCCTAGAATCCTGAAGAAGCCGTGTTGCTTCATATAGGGTCTGGCCATTTGCAACTTCCATTCCTCACATTTGCTTTATTTGTCTTTGCAGATACCTTTCCCGTATCAGCAGAAATGAAGGACAAAAATAGCTTGTCCCACCCTGTTGATGGAATCTACAAAAGAAACAAGAACACATGTCAAGATTATTCAAGCATGGATGAAACAAATATTGAACAAACACCAAGAAAGAACATAAATGACTCAACAAAAATGTATTGCAACTTACATTTGTAGCGTGGAATTGTAGCCGGAAGACTACCTTGACTTTCGCTTTTTCGATCTTCCATTTAGGTACCCTTGACATTGTGCCAGTATCAAGGCAATTCCCAGAAAGGGAAAACTTTATAATTTAAACATATCTCAGTTCTAGAAGGGTCAGATTTCTTTTCCCTGCAAAGCAAGCAGCAAAGAATAAATAAAGTCCTTAAACAACATTCATGCAAAAACAAATGTGAAAATGAACTTTTCATGAAGGTGAGGTCGTGAGGTACAAAAGGAAAAATACTGGACTTTGGTCCTGCTTCATATAAGTTACACTTCCCACAATGGGATTGATCCTAGAATAGCTTTCAAAAACATCAATGCACCCAACTATCATTGAAGCATAAATATCCATTATCCCGTGTAACAAGGAATTTTCATGGCTATAATGTATAGCTGGTTCAGCGGCATAGAAACCAGTAGGCAATATTGCTATATCCCACAAAGGAGATGAAGTAAGTGATAATTGCTGTTCAGGGAGGGGAGGGGGCACATATTCCTCTGCAACAAACCTTTTTGTTGAGTTCGCAAATGAAACTGATACAAGTTTCAGTATCATGGAAATATATCCTGGAAGAACTCAGATAACAGAAATACAAGCACGACACGCTGTTGCATGTGCTACCGAATTTGCTAAAAGGATCATTCATACTTAATCAACAATTTAACACACCTCATACAATGTACAAGGCTACCAGTTTCTTCACGTAAAAAATAGTGAAAAAATGGCACTTGTAAGGACAGACTGACAAAAAAACTCCCAACTTTTTAGCTAGTTAGTGACTTAGTTCAGATCCAATAAAAAGCAGAAGAGACACAAGCATAAATAAGATTCCACAATTATCTGCAAAGTTCCCACTTTCCATAAAACAGAATCCAACACTACGCTACCCATAAAGAGTCTAAATGCAAGAATTCTAAAAGGCTGCATTCACAAAAAAAACAATCTACCATTCTGCTTCCCACGGAAGTAAACAAAATCTCAGCATTACCTCCAAAAAGCCTCCATCTTTCCACTAAAGATTAATACGGTACCATATCCAAAGGCCCCATGAATAATAGAGGCCATCAGCATTGTACAAACAACCAACCAAAAGCATATCCAACTAACCGAAAAAGCTCTGAAATTTAATCAAGAAGCAAACCCCAGCCAACTCAGATCCACCAGACCCTCTAAAAAAAGCTCCGATAGCTTGCGATTTACCAGCAAAGACCCGCACCCGCGCACCAAGTACAAGATTTAATGCTAAAAACGTATAATGCACCGCAATCAAACACCCTGATCCACTTAAGGACGTAGCTGACCGAAGATTGAGCTGTTAGTACAGTGAAATTTCATCAGCATTGGCAAAGATTTCACCATAAAGTTCACAAGACTTGGCCCCAGATATCTATAATTAAGAGTAGCTAAGCTCCTTTGCTGTAAATCAAGATCCCCAAGAACATCCACCAGCATTGGCTGAACAATCCCAAAAGGAAAAAAGGAAAAACAATCACACCAACTAAAGCACCGAATCTAACCACTAACAACAACCCCATGACCCCCACACAAATTGAGAAGGCCGTAAATTAGTCCAAAAAACTTGCACCTTTCTGCACTAAACAGTTTCACCCCCAACAACTCCCAAGTAGTACGCATACATCTGTAACCAAAATTCACTTCCTTGCTGCAAAATGCTCTGGTATATATATTTCATTGATTAAATCGATTAAATGCACTCAGATCCATCCAAAAAAAAACCCGGGCTTGCGCGAAAATTCCCCGGAGACGGCGAACCGTGGGGTGGAAAGAATCAAGATTTGGGCGGGAATCTCCCCGGATCTACCAAAGTAAAGGAGGAATCGAGCTCTACTATTCGTCCATTCCTCTCCTCTGATCCCCTCCTCCCCCATTGCAAGAATCGCCCAGAGCAACAACAACAACAACAACAACAACCTGGGGGAGAAGGAGAAGTACCCCCCACCCCACCGACACCACCACCGGGCAAAAGGACGGAGATGGCATTGGGCACGAACCTCTCGCTCCACCGACGCCGAAGCCGAACTCGCCGGAGAGCGGCCCCCCGCTCCCTCTCCTCCGCGTCCACGCCGCCGCCGCCGCCGCAGCGGCAGCGGACAAGAAGACGTACGGCGGCCGCGGTCACCCCACGCGTTGCGACGCCCCGCACCCGTGACTCCGGCGAGGAAGAGAGAGTGGTGGTGGGCTACTGGAGCGGGTGATCTAGCTGCTGCTGCTGCTGGAGTAGCTGCTAGTGAGAGAGAGAGAGAAGAGAAAGATGTAGAGAGAGAAATAGTGAGGAGAGAGAGAGAGGGAGGGGAGGGGAGGTGAGGTGAGGTGAGGTGGTTTGGGGTTTTGATTAGGGAGGAAATGAATGAGGGAGGGGAGGGAGCTTTGCTTACCGGGCAGGGAACGACACCCGCCACAGCATAATCATGCCTGTTTGTGTGTTTGGTCGCTTATATTAATCAATTCATTACCCCAATCAACATTTTTCTTTCAGTACATCCCTTAATAAAGGCTTTAATCTATTGAGACATGATAGACTGATATGCATTGTTGTTGGGTTTCTAACTGCTGCAAC
Organism: Oryza meridionalis; assembly: GCA_000338895.3. NCBI lineage: Eukaryota > Viridiplantae > Streptophyta > Magnoliopsida > Poales > Poaceae > Oryza > Oryza meridionalis. Next base: position 12,150,232 of record CM002533.2, read on the forward strand.
TTTTCATTGAATTTCTAACTCATTAAACAGTCTACATTATCATCTATATTATGAAATCTAGAAAATGAACTAAAGTCAGAAACTAGAAAACCTAGTTTCTCTATATTCTCAGAAACTGGCTACTCCCTCCGTTTCAGGTTATAAGACGTTTTGTCTGCTTGAAATTTGACCAAATTTATAGAAAAAAGTAGTAAAATTTTCAACCCAAGAAAAATTTATTAGAAAAATATATTCAATTATTGATTTTTATGACACTAATTTAGTATTATAAATATTACTATATTTGTCTATAAACTTAGTCAAATTTAAAACAGTTACCAAAGTTAAAACGTCTTATAACATGAAATGGAGATGGAGGGAGTATCAAATAGGGTGCTTAAGAAAAATTAATGAAGCAACCCAAAAAATAACTTAAGGGTAAATTATAGCATATATCTGTTTGTTTGGGATCCAAAACTGATACGGGAAATAAACTACGACGAGAATACAGCAAAATCAATTGTTTACATTTAATTTTGGCTGCAGCTGATAAAGCCAACTGGTAAAACAATTTGAGGATAACACACTCAACAGAGGAACGACAAATCTATGATATCAGTAAACTTCTATCAAGGCGTAATCCATCGTGCGTAATATTTACTAGCATCAAGATTTAAACAACCAGTTTTTTTAAAACAAACAATTTAATTAGTATGCATGATTTTCTTTATTTTATCTACTTTTCGACTATATTATGTTCATTTCGATGAGGAAAAAAAGGTGTTTCCACTAGTGGTTGGTACAAATGGAGTCCATGCTATGATGTCAAGTCTTTTTTTTTGTCGGCGGAAAAGATCTAAAGATTCTGGTCTAGCTCCAAACAACTTGAGCTAAAATATTTGCTACTAAGGCTGTATTTAGATATAGGGGTGTAAAGTTTTGCCGTGTCACATCAGATATATGGGCACATATTTAAAGTATTAAATATAGACTAATAACAAAACATGTTACAGAATCCGCCTGTAAACTACGAGACGATTTTATTAAGCCTAATTAATTCATCGTTAGCAAATATTTACTGTAGCACCACATTGTCATATCATGGAGCAATTAGGTTTAAAAGATTCGTCTTGCAATTTTTGCACGTAATCTGTGTAATTAATTATTTTTTTCGTTTATATTTAATATTCCATACATATGTCCAAACATTTGATGTGATAGGGTGAAAAATTTTGCTTCATGATCTAAAGACGGTCTAAATTGGGCTTCCGTTTCATATTTTGGTTCAAATAGTTGGTCGTTGGTATATGTTACGTCCATCTTATTAAAAGGTGAAGTTTGAGCAGGAGGTATGTCAAGTTTGTCATTTCAAAGGAAAAATGGTTGTCCCTCCCACCTTTGTTTGACATTAATGTTACCCCTGTTTAGGTCCATCTCTTCAAATCGGAGAAAAGGTATACCACGCCAACCAGAGTCTTATTATGCTCATTAAGGATTTGGGTATACGTTCAGTAAGGGCAGAAAAAAAGCATTTTCTATTCCTTAGTTCATTAAATTTCACCAATCAAATGATGAAAAAACTACATATTTAACATTGATGATGTCGTAAAACTACGGATTTTAGAGATTAAATCATTAGCACTAATATTATCTTTCAGATGTAAGTGTTATAGTTTTGTAATTATATTGGTGCTAAACTTGTAATTTTAGGATGAATTTTGTTAACAAATCTGTAATTTTATGATACTTTATTTTAATATGTAGTTTCACGATAATTTTACTTTTTTTAAAAGAAAATAAGATCAACCTAGAAGGAACTAGATTGACTTTGTGTTAAGAAGAAAATGAACAACTAAATTCATCTCGACGAGGATAAACTTGGGTGGTCTAGGCGTGCACCTACACCATCAAACAACTAAACCAGCCTTAGTTCCTATGAGAAATTTATTTCTACGTATGTAGTTTTGTGATAATTTGGTTAAAATATTTCTAGTTTTGCGATAATTGGTTAAAGTATTTGTAGTTTTGTAAAATTTACTCTTCATAAAATATTCATTCCATTTTAGATATACTTAATTCTTTGAACTATAATTTTAACTGTTAGTTTCATTTATGAAACACCCGTATATCTATGATATTATGGCGGTACATTTGAAATGCATCAATGTTTTATTTTGAGCAAAATTTCATACATAAAACCATATATAAGGTTTAGCACAAGTCACATAACCACACACTTTCTGGTATTAATATTTCATGAAACCTCATCTTAAGCAAATCTTATCTATCTTACACATGGAGTCGTTGGTAGGTTGTCATGGCGCTCCATTTAGAGTGTTTCCTTAATTACTGAAAACATATATGTTATTGTCTAAAACTAAAGAAAACATATATGCTATGTGAGTTTTGATTTTCCATAACTTGGATAATAAAACCTGAGGTTTAGCACAATTTATTCTATAATATTCATATAGTTGATCAAAATTTAGAACAATATCAAATCTTACAGCTTTTCTTTTGAAGGGAAATCCTTGTTATTTTTTGACCCAAAGGTGTTTCATATATTTGATGCGTCATAAATTGGAGCAAGTAATGTTTGTGGCTTTTAGTTTAAAAGGGTTTATAACTTGATCACTTCTTTTGTGTGCGTGATCATAGGTCATAGTAGTACTATATATGGCCATATAGAGGTTGTGCAGTAGTGCTTTTGTTGCTGGTGGACTGGCTGATTGCGTAGTGATGGACTAGTGGCGGACAGCTCACAGGTAAGGTGAGGGTGATGACTAATGAAGGTTTGCTTTATTAATTGACACGATTAAGAATGTTATCATTATAGCTAGTCCAACTCTTGATGATGGATATTTCTTCATCGTTCAAACCGTAGGTAAATGAAAAACATTATGTTGTTTTCAGGAACAAGAAATCTACTACTCCCTCCACCCCAAAATATAACAACTTCTATCATTTAGAATTTATCCTAAAATATAACAAATTATCCACCAACATTCTCTTCCAAACTAATCATAACCCTTCACCATTAACTTTTTTCACTTACCTTCACTTTTTAACCAATTACAACATCTCTCTATTTAATTCTACCTATTTTTTTAATAATCGTGTCCAACTTTATAACTTCTTGTATTTCAAGATAAAGGTAGTAAGACAAGCCAAGATTGTATCTGTTTTTTATTGAGAAATATTGGCTCAAATAATGCAAAAAAATGCACTGTTTTATTTCCCAGTAGTGCCTATCATATTGCTACTAGTACAAGCTAAGTACGAAAATAGAGTTTTTTTTTCCTTTTAATATGATCAACTCCATTCTTTTGTACTCTCTCCGTTAACTGATATAAGGAGTCTGGTTTCTTTGTGGGATATTAAGAAAAAAAATATAATATTTCTCATTTAAATGGTAAGATAGAAAGAAAATTAAATGGTACTACATCCATCCCAAAATAATTACATTTCTATCATTTAAATTTTTGTTGAGGTGGGACCTAACCTTCCATTTAATCAAGTTTAAAAATAGTTATTAAGTGGGCTTATTGTCTCATCCTTCCTTTCAATCAAGTATATGTATGAAATAGGTGCATGCAGTGTGATCATTAAATAAGGTTATTATAGTAAATTGTGTTTATTGCTAATGTGTCTCTGATTCTCTAGAAATACAATTATTATGCAATGGAGGCAGTAGGTGTCTAGGTGATTAATAAAACAAGTAACACTTCCAAATCTTTTATATTTATGCATTTATGAATAAATCTTAAGCCTTAAAATCTTTTATATTTATAGACGACAGGAGTACTTGACTTTCTTTTTTCCTTTCATAGTGTTGGTGATGGAACTGCAACTTTGATGTATAACATATTTTCATCAACAAAAAGGTCTGATGACATAAATTTTAGGCAGCTAAATGTAGCTTTGAACATATGCTAGTACAATATCGAATGTTATTCCTGGCATATATTATAGTAGCGGTAAATAATATTACTCAAGTCAAAATTTATTTCCAACAATTAATCGCCCACATGGTGTAGTAAATTTTCAGCTATGATCGCTAGGCAAATGGACCGATGAAATATTCCATAGTGACGGCTTTTATTGTTAAATAATTTTACGCTACCTATTCGGAGAGAGAAGAGATATATTGTGCATTTTTATTGTGGTATTATATCATCAGCTTGTATAAGTTGTAAATGTTTTGATTTCCCCGTTTGTATTTTTTTCTCCTCAGTTTACATGCCGCGTGTATAATTTTAGGTGTGCTTACTGCTTTGCACCACCGGTTTTATGGTCATTTTATTTTTTTTCACCGGTGTCCACTCGTGTCACAACATCTTCAATACTTGAATTATCGCAATATTATTCATCTCTAGCCCTTCAACAACATAACCAATGGAAACAGTAATTATGTGAAAAAAGAGTCAATTGCGTGGAACACCACCCAGCATCTCTGAAGTCTCTAATTAATCCAAGAAAACACCAGCACTTGTAACCAATTTCCTTCACAATTACTTTATGTGTATACTTCAGTGGCAGGTGATACACATAGTACTACATTAATTAAATTCAATGTACGGTTTTGTTTATACGATAACAGAGTATTTGTGAACCTATCCTAACAATGTGTATCCATGCAAATAATTGAACCCTTGGAACTACATGTTTAAATTAAAGCAGATACGTGGAAGAAAGTACTGTGTTTGTCATGAGCATCAGAGACACAAGTACATGGGTCAGGTGCTCTTCAGCCAGCTGGCATTGTTTCAGAGTAGTACATGTGATGACCAAATGTATAATTTTGTTTGCTTTGATTGTGGCTTGAATTGTGATGATTAGTTTGGCACATATGGTTTTCAATGCATCAGCTTAGCGTATTAGAGCAATTATTGAAATGCATTACAAATTTGCTTATAGATTAAAGGTAATCTCTCTTGTATGTACCGTATGCATAAGTTTTCAATTATTTCAGTCAAGTGACATGTAGACAAAGACAGAAATACTAGATGCAACTATGCATTGGATAAGGGCAAATTACTCTATTTTGTAGCTTGTGTTTAGCTAGGTTTTTTGCCACGTCATTTTCCAATCACTTAGCTTAACTGATGGATTCCTATTTGATGACTTTAATTAATGGTCTAAATCAAGGGGCGCCATAAATTAGCTTTAAAGAAAGCTAAAGAAAGGCTTTGGGAGAGTACATGTTAAGCTAGCTTCTGTTTTATTAGTAATGCCTAAAAAAATCTACTTAACCCTCTAAAAATAAGTATTTTTTGGGTCTACCTAAGGACAGCCACAATGTAGTAATAGGAGGGGGTCTTAAGCCTTTAGTGGTCCTTATACATTGTGAAAGTAGTCCATCTATCCATATAGTAGTATTTAAGATGAGCTAACCATATGTATAATGTAGTAATAGGAGGGGGTCTTAAGCCTTCAGTGGTCCTTATACATTGTGAAAGTAGTCCATCTATCCATATAGTAATGATCTAACAATTGAGTGGGACTAGTGGGACCCAGGCTAATACCTTTTCTTACCATATACTCCCTCCATTTCAAATTGATCTACATATTTCATAGCTACACCAAGACAAAAAGTAATAATAACTCTCTCATACTATATTTACTCTAGCAACAAAATTCATGCGTGCACCATTCTTAATATTTTTTAGCCAATAACAAATCAAGATATTGCATGTGAGTTATAAATACTTGTGTGCATGGATGCATGCATCAATGTCCATTTACTCCAATGCACAAATAACGAATAGACTTAATAAATGAACACAAATATGTAGATCATTTAGGAATAACTTCAAAAAAACTATATGTAGATCAATTTGGAATGGAGGGAGTACATTGTAGCAAATACCATAACTAATGTCGGGTTCCACCTTATTACCTAAGTTGGCGATAGATATTTAGTAGCACGCGAAACGTGATAAGCTATTAGCACATGATTAATCGAGTATTAATTATTATAAACTCGAAAATGGATTTATTTTTTAAAAAAAGAAAATTAATTTATTTGATTTTTTAAAATAAACTTCTACACATAATTTTTTTTTTACAAAATGCTTTGTTTAACGGTTTGCGAAGCGTGCTAACGAAAAACGGGAAAGTTGCGGGTTTGGAGTTGATAGAAAAAAAAACTCAATCTTAGTTTGGGTTGGTGGCGAATGAGACGCTAATGTTAGGAATAGAAACTTAACATGTGGGCTACCGTGTGGCTAGCTTTCAGCACACCATAAAAACATCAGCTGGTACAGTGTCAAATGACAACATCACTTCACAATCATCCCGGATGTTATTTGAACCACCCATCATACTTTGCACATTTTAATTTCTTTTCCTTTGTGTTCAATAGAGAGGGTCTTTTCTCCTTGGACCGCAGTTAGGCGAGCTACTTCTCTTGTTTGCATAATATTAAGCTCAAGTATTTACACGAGATTCAAGCCAATACAATGCATGCCATATTAGTTCTTCTTTTATGGATATAACCTCATTAATGGAATGGTTGAAAATAATACCGAATAAAATGGCCAAAACATGGATACCTTAACATAAAGGATTCATATATAACTTGTTTGGTAAATCTTGCAAATTGTTCTCTTTTGTTGAACAGCTATCTCGGTCGGATGGTCTGTTTTGTCAAAAAGAAAAAAAAATAATTATAATGCTGTGTATTTCTGGTAGCACAAGGCAACTGATGGTGAAAGGCTTTCATGGCACCACAAGGACCAGCTGTGGACTGCAACATCAGATCAGAACACTATGATAATAACAAACTAAACCTTAAAGTACACCTTAAGTCCTAACAACTTAACATGCTTCAATTTCTGTTAAAATAAATACTCCCTCTATTTTTTTTGTTTGACGTTGGTTAGCTCAAAATTGAACTAACCACCGTCATACATTTATGCAAGGAGGTAGTAATAAATAAATACCTTAAGTCCTAATTAGCATATGCATTATATCTGTGAGGTTGCACTTTGTTTACCAGTTCATCTCCAGTTTTTGTATGAAATTCATCGACTCGCTCCAAAGTATGCCATTGAATCTTGCAATCAAGGTATCTACTCCTTTAGACTTTTTATTCAATTCGTGATATGGCTATTTATTTGTAGGGGTGAAAATGGCCTGGATAAAGATGAAAGCTAGCTATGCCACATTGTTTTTATTTTTTTTGACGGAAATAAAATAAATACCCTGATACAAAAACCAAAATGAATATTATCTAGGTTCGGCCGGTTCTTGCTCACCCCTACAAATAATCCCACATATCCAAAACCAAAATTCTAATCTAGCTGTCCAAACAAGCATCGTGCAACATTTGTGTAGGCTACTCACTAATTAGTCTTCAGAACCAAAAAGAAAAAGAAAATCTCTAATACACAAGGAAAATATTAACCAGTCCTCTAGTCTTCAGAACCAAAAAGAAAAAGAAAATCTCTAATACACAAGGAAAATATTAACCATTCCTCCTGACTTGAAACACACAAGGAACAACTGTAACTGCCACGGCAAATGGTGAACGAGCAAGAAGAATGCAGGAGGGACATGAAACAAAAAAAAAAGTCCAGCTGCCTTTGGCACTCTTTGATCAATCTCAAGTATGATGATGAGTTGCTGACACAAGGAAAAAACCATGATGGTGCATACATGGCAATGCTGAAACTTATGCAGTAGAAACTAGGACATTGTTGTATGTAACCGAAAAATTGATCCCAGAAACTTAGTTTCTGAAGATAGCGTACAAATGACAAGAAAGCAGAGTCGACAAATACTACTAGATGTTGCAAAAGAAATACAAATATGCCATACAAAGACGCCAATACAGCAATTTCAGGAAGAATCAATATCAACTGATTTCAGAAACTAAATTATTTGTACACTTGCAGATAGGGTAGATCAAACTTTCATAATAACCATTAATAAACAGTTGAGGATATGATCAAATTCCTTAGCCCCAAATGGGGTACATGTAGTCAAGAGAGAAAAATAGTGCACAGGCCAATGAAGTTCATCAATGTTTTACAATTTGAAAAGACAAAAAAGTTTAAACATGCATTTATCCTCTATTAACATCACCTAGCAAGAAACAAACATAAGAGAGAGTTACTTAAACTTCAGGTGACAAAGCTGAGCAGGTGGCTATTGCACAATAGGTTGAGGGTAAAACCTTATGAGGCTCATGAGAAAATATTTATTATGAGGAGCAGTAATAAATAGTGTTAGATAGATCAACGTAATAATCAGTAAAAGAAAAGGACAATGTGCTTAGATTATAGAAGAGACATAATTAGCAGAATAAGTTCACCTCTGCTACTCAAACAGGAAGACGGTAATCACTCGTTTCCCTTCTTCAAAAAAGCCGTGAGGCTACGCCGAAGCTCATCAGGTATGGCACATCCTGTCTCGTACATGATTGACTCTCCATTAGAGCACATTGTATTCTTGCACCACTTGTTGCATTGCATTTGCACCAAGCATTGTAATTAAACAGCCGCGTTGCGCCAGCATTCAGAAGAAACGATCCAGTGTTGAATTATGACCTCTTTAACTTCCTCCTCTCGATGCCCTCTGCTTGATGTCCATATTGAGGAACATTCTGATATTGGACTCCCAAAATCCACTAGATCTCTGTTGGCAGATGCAGAAGCAGGCAAGCAGCCATGTCAATTTTTCTCCTGAGCTGCCAACTCTGCTGCTCATGGTAGTCCTCAAGAACCCAAATCTCCAGAATCATCGACTCGGTGACGATAAGGATGCAGTGCACAGCTTGCCGGACAACACGGGCCAGTCCTCTTTACCCAAGAAGAACTTGCGCATTGCGGCGCCGCCATTGATCCGAATCCACAGTAACCATATCAGACACCAGAATCACCCATTGCATAATTCGTTCGCGGCTGCCAGTGCGATTTCCCCCACGCAGCGCGACAGAGCCGATATATTGCTTATCAAGATCGATCTCGGATAGCGCGTCGCCAACCGCGGCGAGCCTCCGGCGGCGTGGTCCCGGAGGAAGTGCGGGTCGGAGGTGACCTGCACATCGGCGCGGCAACGGCAGACGGGCCGAGCGAGGATGCCGGCGACCACGTCGTCAGTGGGAGACGCCGCTCCTGGTTTCATGGCGACAGGGGGGCGTATCAGGTTTTCCGCCTCGAGACGCGACGGCGGTGTAGGCACGCCCGCGAAGCGGCGGCGGCGGCTGCGGCGAGTGGTGGATGCGAGTGATAGCTTGATGGGTGAGGATGGGCCTCAAATTTGGGCCTAGTTCGGCCGGGAACCGAAAGCAGGAAAAAGTACACAGAAGGTCCCTCAACTTGTCATCGAGTTACACAATCGTCCCCAAACCATAAAACCAGATATACGGCATCCCTCAACTTATAAAACCGTTCACTTTAGATCCTTCAGTAGTTTTGACCCTGGTTTTAATCCGACATAGCGGCTGAGTCAGCGTGGGATCCACATGTCTGTTGATGCAAAAAACACACACTGGTTTGGGAGATCTGCTTAGCTCCTGTGCAGGTCCAAAAGTTGATGAGATGCGGACGTGTAAGTCAGTTTGATCCTACAACTGATATGCAAATAGTAGATTAGGGTTCAAACTGGTTCGGATAGTTTCCGTCCGTCCGTACGGACCATTTTTCGGATTCGGATAGTTTCGGTCGGAACTATCCGGAAATTCTCGAATTCGGAAACGAATTCGGATTTTTTTTCTCGGAAACAAAAACGAATACAGTAAAGGTACTATCCGTTGGAATCGAAAAACGGTCGAAAACTATCCGGATTTTTTATCGGATATCCGCAGACATTGAGTAAATTTTAGAAAAAACACGTATATATACATAACTTTTTCATACGGAATCAGATGAAGACAAACTTTATATCAACATTGTAGAGCTCAATGAGATCTATAACTTTCTTATTGACTATTTTATTATTTAAGATCATTTAAGGGTCTAAATATTTATTATAATATACCATATTAATTTTTACAAAATCTTAGATCTACAATTCAAACGACATCTGATGGAGATGTGTTCCATATCAAAGTTGTAAAGCTCAACAGGATCTACCACTTTGTAGTTTATAATATTTCTATTTGAAAGCATTTAAAGTATAAAACAAATATTACAAGTTTCGAATATGTGAAGTAAAATAAATAACATCTCCAATTTATACAATGGTAAGTAAGTTATATATCTAGTAAAAGGTCTTGGGAATAGAAAATGATAATCATATTTGCATATGTATCTCTTAGAGGAACATCTATGAAAATCGATTTTCACATACGGTTGTGAGACCATCTAGAAAATTGACGATATAAATGTTGGAGATGTTGAACTAAAATAATTAGCAATATCTCTTCCTTATCAAGAAACTCAATTTGAGGGGTTCTTTATATACGGTAAATATTCGCCACCATATTCGTTCCGTCTCGTATTCGCTCTGTATCTGTATTCGATAATATTTGATTTCATTTCTGTATCCGAGTTTTTGATTCCGAAAAAAAATATGAAAACGAATATGATAAAGCTAGTTTCTGTCCGTTTCCGATCCGTTTTCATCCCTGGAAGCAGCATTAGCAGAGAGGGGGTGGTGGTGGTGGTGGTGGTACTAAATCTTGGCGGGTGGCTGCATGGATGGGGTGGAGGCGGCGGACGACACGACGGGCGGTGGCGGCGGCACGACATCCTCCGCCTCCTCCGTGGCCCTGGCTATGGTTGACTCTGAATCCGTCTTGGAATCCATGGCAGCAGCGATTGTTGCTTCTCAGCAGGAGTGGAGATGGAGGAAGATATGTGGAAAAGCCGAATGGGGAAGAGGAAGGAGATAGAGGAAGAGGAAGAAGGACAAGAGTCAGTGAATGACATGTGGGCCTCACAGGATGACTCAGCAGGATAGTCAAAGCCAAGGTGCCACATCAGCGCCAAAGTGCCACATCAGCGAAATCAAACTACACCAGTTTTAATAGTTGGGGGTCAAGATGACTGTACTGCAATTCAGGGATATGAATTAGATTGTTGCTATATATGAGAGAGTCAAAGTGAACTTATTCCTTTATTCAAACATTGATTACTTTCAGTGGAAAAAGTACACCGAAGGTCCCTCAACTTGTCATTGAGTTACAAAATCATCCCCCAACCGTAAAACCAGATATGTGATATCCTTTAACTTACAAAACCGTTCACTTTAGGTCCTTCGGTGGTTTTGATCCCGGTTTTGTCCAACATGACGGCTGAGTCAGCGTGGGACCCACACATGTCAATATGCCACATCATCACCATCTCTCTTTCCCCTCCTCTCCCTTCCTTCTCTCTCTGTCACTTTGCTCCATTCTGCAGGGCGGGTGGGGAGGAGGTTGCCGGGGCGAGGCGGGAGAGGAGACCCAGCGGCGAGCGACGCGGCGACGGGCGATGAGGCGGCGGCTGTGAGACAGGAGAGGAGATCCGACACACGGCGGCGGCGGCGGCTGCTGCGAGGCGGGAGAGGAGATCCGGCTGTTAACAACCAAATTTAGTAATTTCAGTATCGGAGATGAAGATAAAGTCGAAGCGGAATCCAAGAGATAGATCGTTGCGGAAACAGAGCAAGAATCGGCTGGAGTCCAAATCGGCTGTGACCGGATCAATATGGTTCGAGTCGAACAAGGTAGCCGATTGAGCCGATTCTGACAATACGACTCGGTATACGTCATCGGGCTGAGTTAAAGTGCTTCATATGGATTGCGATGCACGGATTGAGTACTGGAAAGGCAATTGTATCTATTAATTAGGATATTTTATGTAATTTCCTTAGAGATAAGTTTGGGCAAAAGTCTGCCGTAAAGACTTATGGTATCTTAGAGTTTGTTAGAGATAAGAGTCGTGTCCGACAAGGACATATTTTGTATCTCGGGTATAAATATGGCCCAAACCCATGTAATCAAACAACACACGTTCAATACAATCTCGACGCATCGCCACCCTTTTTACTTTCGTTTCATCTTGACGAGTTCTTACTTTCGAGTTGGGCTGCATCGGTTTCGATCTTCAACTAGAGGTAAAACTTGTTATGGCGGCTTGCGTTCTCGGGATTAGTGCTTCCATCTTTATGACACTCTAATCTTGCTTATGTATGTTGTCGAGTTATCATATATCCTATATAATCTCCGGTAATATTGTTATTTAACCTCTAGTCGGCTAACATCTATCGCTAGAAGGCAACCGATCGATCAGGTTAAATACCAACGTTAACTTAGATTATATAGGGTATCCACCACCTTATGAAACATCCAACGACTTGATTGTCTAGATATTGTCTTTCTTTTCATACTTATAGCTGCATCAGTGGAGTTTGACCTTATAAGTCGTAATTAGAACCTCAATCTCTAACATGTCTTTGGTTGCCGATTAGGGTAGTATCGGGGTTTTAACCGATCTTATCTGATTTAGCCTTATATTTTATGTGCTTAATTGATATGCTAGATCCGCCCTTTATGTTAAGATCCTATTGCATTTAGGTATATTAGGCTTCTTGTTTAATATGTTTAGTTTGCTCTAATATCTTAATATAGAGTGGTATCGGAGTATTAACCGATACATGCTAGATCTACCTGATCGGCTATGCTATAAATGCTTATAATCTTTTCGTTAATATATATTGTCTCGGCATGGCGATCGATCTATCCCAATCACTTGATTTAAATATATATCGACAGAAGTATTATATACCATTGATATCTACAGCCGATCGAGTAGATTTAGTTCTTCCTTGCTTATTTACAATTGCCGATCGATGCGAGTATGACATCGACTCAAAGATAAATGATATGTCATCGGCGACTAGCTGATCAGCTATCGTTTATGGATTTAACTGCGGTTCTTTTGTCTTTCTTTCTTGTTGATTGCAGGATCAAATCAACTGGCACGCTCACAAGCCCAAAGGCAAGATTTTCTTGGACTTGCACTGGAGTTAAGCAGATCTCCCAGGCCTCGTGTTTTTCGCATCAACACTGGCGCACGGCGGCGGTGGTGGCTACGAGGCGGGAGAGGAGATCCAGCGCACGGCGGCGGGCAACGACAGCTGCGAAGCGGGAGAGGAGATCCGGCGCCTGGCGACGCGGCGGTGGGCGACGAGGCGGCGGCTGTGAGGCGGGAGAGGAGATCCAATGCCTAGCGGCGCGATGGCGGGTGACAAGGCGGTGGCGGCGGCAGCTGCGAGGCGGGAGAGGACATCCTGCGATGCGGCGGCGGGCGACGAGGTGGTGGCGGCAGCGCCCTTGCTTTCCTGGAGCTCCGCCACCCAACGCCCGCCCACGACGCCCGCGCACAACCGCTGCACGCCGCGCCGTTCCTGCCTCGTTGATGAGGCCCATCTTTGGCTGATGCGGAGCTCCGTCGGGCCGCCCCTGTCGTGCTTGCACGATGCCGTTAGGTCGCTCATCTCGCTGTTGCCGGGGTCTCTGTCCTCGACCTCGCCCGCGTGGCGACACCCTCCCTTTCTCCCGCGTCGCCACCGCCGCCCTCCTCCCTTCTCCCCCGTCGTCGCCCCCGCCGCCGCGGCGCCACCCTCCTCCTCTCCCGCCTCGCCCCACCGGCCAGCCTGTAGGCAGAGGCATAGAAGAGTGAGAAAGAGGAGCAGACGAAAGGAAAAGAGGAGGGGGAAAGAGAGATGGTGATGATGTGGCATTTTGACATTGTTAGCGCCGAAATTTGGTAAGCCCGAAGTCATCATCGGCTTAGAGTCAGAATCGGCTTCAGAGTCCTGGGATTAGCCGATGGGAGTCGACAAGTCGCTAGCAGTTGTGTTCTTGATGGAGTCGGATCAATTAAATGAAGCTTATCTAGAAGAGTCCGAGTTCAAGGTGGATGCGGCATGGCAAGTTATCTATTAATTAGGAATAGTTTATTAGTTTCCTTTTATCTTTAGAAAAGTGTGTTTAGTGTCCTATAAGGACTTTATCTTTTCCTTTTATCTTTAGTTTCTTTCTTGTCCGATAAGGACTAGTATCTCCCCATGGGTATAAATATGTACACCCAGGGTCATTGTAATCTATCAATCTATCGATCAATACAATTACTCTCGGCGCATCGCCACCCTCTTCCCTGAGGTTTTTACTTATCAACCGGCAGAATTTGGCACCTGACGCGGGGCTGCATCGATTTAGTTCGATCTTCGGCGAAGGGGTAAGTCCTACGTTCCGTTGGCCCTGGTGAATCTGTCGGCTGCATTGATGTTGTTCAAGGCTGCATCGCTTCGATCTCTTGGATCGCTTTGGTTTGGTTGATATATTTGCCTACATGATATCTCAATTCTATCTCTAATTGCATTGTGTTTAGAGACGCATCGGTTTAGTTGGGACTGTCTCGGTTAGGTCTGATCTCCTATCTTAGCCGATATATCTCTACATTTACAATGTTGTTCTTAATAGATTTGTTATATCCATCACATTAGATAGATCTATCGGCTCATCGAGTATTAGATTATCATATACAATCTCGTGCTGCATCGGTTAGGTTCGATCTACTAGATTGTTGTTGATAATATAAATCTTGCTAAGCCGATAGGTTCATGCTAGTATTTTATCGGAGTGCTAGCCGATAAGTTATCTGGACGTTGCATCAGCTTATAAGGATTGCATATACATATAAGTTGGAATGACAACAAAGGTTTCATTGTTTTATCTAATATATGGATTTTATAATATCGGATCTCCAGCCGATATATGCTTTAACCTTCGGATCAGTGCTTATTCTATCATATCATGTTGTTAGCCGATTGGTTTCTACTGGATTATATTATTGTTATATTATATTATCATCAGCCGATCACCTTTATATTGTTATTTACATCAAGTGTCAGAATCTACATTGGACATATAGCCGATTGCTCAAAACCCTATCGTTATCGGCTGGTATCGGCATCGGCTGGAATTGCTCCATCGGCTTGTCAGCCGATCGGCTCATTGATCTACTGTAGGGATGAAAACGGATCGGAAACGGACGGAAACTAGCTTTATCATATTCGTTTTCATATTTTTTTTTGGGAATCAGAATCAGAATCGGAATCGAAAACTCGGATACGAAAATGAAATCGAATATTATCGAATACAGATACAGAGCGAATACGAGACGGAACGAATACGGTAGCGAATATTTACCGGTATATAAAAAACCTCTCAAATTGAGTTTCTTAATAAGAAAGAGATATCGCTTATTATTTTAGTTCAACATCTCCGACATTTATATCGTCAATTTTGTAGACGGTCTCACAACTGTACGTGAAAATCGATTTTCATAGCTGTTCCTCTAAGAGATACATATGCAAATATAATTATCATTTTCTATTCCCAGGACCTTTTACTAGATATATAACTTACTTCCCATTGTATAAATTGGAGATGTTATTTATTTTACTTCACATCTTCGAAACTTGTAATGCTTGTTTTATACTTTAAATGCTTTCAAATAGAAATATTATAAACTACAAAGTGGTAGATCCCGTTGAGCTCTACATCTTTGATATGGAACACATCTCCATCAGATGTCGTTTAAATTGTAGATCTGAGATTTTATAAAAAATAATATGGTATATTATAATAAATATTTAGACCCTTAAATGACCTCAAATAATAAAATAGTCAATAATAAAGTTGTAGATCTCATCGAGCTCTATAACGTTGATATAAAGTTTGTCTTCATCTGGTTCCGTATGAAAAAGTTATATATATATATATATATATATATATATATATATATATATATATATACGTGTTTTTTCTAAAATTTACTCAATGTCTACGGATATCCGAAAAAAAATCCGATAGTTTCCGACCGTTTTCCGATTCCAACAGATAGTACTTTTACTGTATTCGTTTTCGGTTCCGAGAAAAAAAATCCGAATTCGTTTCCGAATCCAAGAATTTTCGGATTGTTCCAACCGAAACTATCCGAATCCAAAAAATGGTCCGGACGAACGGAAATTATCCAAACCAGTTTCAACCCTACATGGCACACCTCATCCTTATGAGCTGAGCATATTCTTTCGATTGAGCCGGGTCGAAAGATTAGACTATTGCAGTTGAGCGTGGTGTCTGTCGCAGTCACGGAGGACAGGTAGATATGCAAACTGACCGAAAGGCATCATATAAGGATTTTGAAAGCATGCTTTAATTACCAAGTTTGAGACAAACTTTTGTATTTTTATGTATGACTAGAAAAATATTCGTACGTTTCAACAGATAAATATTATTTTAATCTTATTATTGGTAGATTTTTTTTGCCTAAAAACTGTATGTGATTTTTATTTTGGTAATATTGATATATAATACAAGGGTGATGGCCATATCATGTCGTTTGTTTTTATGGCCTGGCAAAAATTTTGAAACAATTAGGAGTCCGATTCTCGTCCCAAGTTAGCATGCAAGTTTTTTAATAGTATTTCTTATATGGTTCTTTATATATTTTCAAAAACGAATAAACTTAAAAACCGACTCAAAGACGGACAACGTACGAAAAATCGATGAAAACATCTTCAATTTTTATAATAGTAGAGATTAACATGCGACACCTACATGATATGAAGGAATCTTCGGTAAGCGTGGCACAAACAAAACAAAACCTCTAACTCAATCAAATTCGACTGACTTTAAGAGGTAATGCATGGCATCAAGCAAACCTTTAATACGTACAGTGCACTGGAGATAGTCTTACCTTAACTGAAAATAATCAATTCAGTTACTAGATTGGACATTTTAAAGAAAAGGGGAAAATTCAAATAGCCTTCACAGGTATTTCTACAACAACCCACTTTTGTGCAAAATGATCTCTACAAGTTCAATATTTTTTCTTCTAGCTTCTCACCTTCCTTTAATTTTCAACGATTTATCGTTACTGGCTCAATTCCTCGTACCGCATAAGCCAGGAGGACAAGACGAAGTTACCCATATCATGTTGATAAGGGCGCCTACATCTTTGCCAACCACGAATCACACTGCACTATAGATATTTCGAATAGCACTGCATCGAGGTTTGTGGTCACGTCCGCTACGCTCGTGGGAGGTAGGTGAAACCTACCCTTACTAAGATGTTATGAAGTAAATCCATTTCTCCATATCAGATGCCAAAAACAACGAAAAAATTGCTGAAAACTACTTCCTCTGTTTCATATTATAAGACTTTCTAGTATTATCCACATTCATATATACTCCCTCCGTTTCACAATGTAAGTCATTCTAGCATTTCTCACATTCATATTGATGCTAATGAATCTAGAGATATGAATATGGACAATAGTAGAGCGTCTTATAATATGAAATGAAGGGAGTAGCAGCAAGTAGAAAACCAGAAGATATCAATAAAACTTATAGGGCAGTCTTTTGTACAAAAGTGAATTGCATAGGGGTATTTGGATTTTTTTCTCTTTAAAAAAAGAAAAAGAACTAATCGATTGGGGGCCACTTGTCAGCTCCACGTCAGCCTCCATCCCCGGGCCCACAACCCAACAGCGATAAACCCCATGACGGAGAGGAATCATCATCAAGATAACGAAGAGTCGAGGAGAGAAAAAAAAAAGCAAAACAGCAAAGCGAGGAGAGGAGAGAGATGGCGGCGAGGCGAGGGCGAGGGCGCGGGCGCGAGTGGGAGGACGACGACCTCAGCGTCGGCGGCGGGCAGCCCCCGCACCTCGCCGCGCCCGTCGTCTGCCTCGCCCGCTCCGCCGGGGACCTCGCCGCCGGCGCCTTCGTCGGCTCCCTCGTCGGATACGGTCTCTCTCTCTCTCTTCTTCCCCCCCCCCCCCCACCCCCCCCTTTCTTGCCATATCCTCTTTGTTTGTTGATGACTTGATATAGTCTGACTAGCGGTTAGTCTTGAGATGTTAGCTCGGGTTTTATAATAGGAAGAATTCTGGCTTTGTTTCTTTGTGGGGGAATTTCTGGGATGGGCAGCGAATCTGTTCTTGGTACTGGGTTAACTGTAGATGGCATGGAAAATGTACTTCTTTTTATATTATCTGGAGGTTCTAGTGCCGTTGCCTGGACACGAATTCTCAATTGAAATGGATAATAGCTTGGAAACGACAAATTGGCAGTACGGTGAATTGAACTATGGCAAGACCATGCGAGTTTTTTTCTTTCCCCCAAAGAACATTGTCATAGGTCTGTTCTTAGTCTATCTGAAATGTCCTGACAAATCTGACCATTAGAGAGTCCTACTGAAACTGAAGCAAGTTGAGGGGGGCATGTAACTAAAAAAAAAATTGAGGATTGTTGTTAACCTGTGCCAGAATCTGGATAGCTCATCAGAGAAGAGGTGAGTACTTGCTTGTTTTTCCTCTTCAATATCGCAAGCGAAAGTATGAGAGCATCTGATAGAACTATCTAGATCGAAACTAACTTGGTTATAATTCCAAATTTTAGAAGCAGGATAAACATGAACTTTAAAAGGAAACATGTTGTGCGCTCAAACTAATTATGGTATATGGAATGTTAGCAAGAGTAAAGAAAAAGATCCTTAGCTATATAATCGGAAAAATATTATCCATAATGGCAATCAAATAGTAAAGTCTGCAAAATGCCATCGCGCAAGGGTCTTTTAAATCACTTTCAATTTGGATGCTAAAATATGCTTGAGTATTTAGTTTTTGTTCTACAAGTGTTTACTTACAGTGCCTGTATGACTTTTTCCCCAGGGCAAGGTTTGCTCACTAACAAAGGTATGAAGGGTTCACTCAGCAGTGCTGGATCTTCTGCCAAGGTTAATTGATCATAATTTATTCAACATTTGGATATAGAATTAGTGCTATCCATCCATACATAAGTTTGCTCATGACAGAACTTTTGTATTAGACTTTCGCAGCACTGTCTGGTGTCCAAAGTTTTATCCTGTGCTTGCTGAGAAGATTGCGAGGGAAAGATGATAGTATGTGCTTAACTTTAATTTCATTACTCTGTTAGCATATAAAGAGTAAATGTTTAGTTATGACTATCCCTTTTGTGGCAGTGATCAATGCTGGCGTGGCTGGTTGTTGCACTGGACTTGCTTTGAGCTTTCCAGGTAATTTGCATAGAATTGTCTTTATTCAGTAGCTTATTTGTAGCACATTTATTGTCTGAAATAATATCTCCAGGACCCCTCAATGATTAGATGGTTGATGATACTTTATATTATTTCTTGGAGATATGTCTAATTTCATCTACTGCTAAGTTTTCATCAAGTAAACCTTTTGATATCTTCTCGCTGTGCAGACTTTTCTGTATATGATGGTCCCTAGAAAAATATTATTTCAATTACTGTGAATTCTGTGTCACTGTGTGCTACACATGAGTGGACATTAAAAAAAAACCTGTTTAATTACATGCCAAACCACATAAAATTTTGTATTGTTTAGGATGTCCATAAAATGCTTTACTCACATGATAACAAATGTCTTCGTGTGCTCTGATGTTTTACATGATATTCTAGAAAACTGTCAATGCTTATGCAGCTTTATCAGTGCCCATGCCCCGTTCATCAATCTGTTGTTGTTTTTTTTACCAACTGTAAATCTGCCATTGATTCGGGGTGAAAGTTGCACATTTGTCAACTTTTGTCTAAACTAGTGGATGAGTTAGCCAAAAAGCAATGGCAGGTCTGCAAAGTGCAATAAGTATCATAGGCACTTGTATAGATTTCCCTTTTTGTTAGATTGCTTGTATGCTTTACTAGAGCCACTCAACAAAATTGCAAGCCTGCAATTACTTGTATCTTATTCTTCTGTAATTTTAGCAGAGTTAATGTAATTTCAACAGAGTTAATGGGTTAGGGAATGTGGACCTAAATCCACACAGGCTGCCCTTGTTCATCACACACCATATGCATCATCAGTCCAGTATTTTTTCTCATTAAAACAATATGCCAATGGCCCCTCTGGTTTTTGATAAAGCCTTGCAGTCCATGAACATTCTTGGAATATTGAATTGTTTTTGAGTCAATATAATTAAAGACAATATTGTAGTTCATGAGTTGGTCCTTTTGATGTCATATTTTGTTAATAGATTTTGCTAAAATGCATTTTCCATTAGTTTTGTACTACAGATTTTAAGTTGTAATTTGGTTAACTTGTACAATTGTCTTTTATATTTTTACTATTGTGAAAAACAGGTGGGAGTGGTTCTCTTATCCTGGGTTTATCCTATCTAAATGAACATTCTTTTAGGTTGTTAGAATCTCAATCACTTTAACAACAAATCTTATTTTTTGAACTTATGTGAAAATTTGAGATTCAAACAACCCCTTAGAGAAAACCATTGGCGTTAAAAAAGTTGTACAGCTATTGTAGTAAAATTAGTTTTCCTACTGCATTTTTATAATTCCTATGTGGGTAGTTACTTTTGCTAAGCAAAGCTATTTATGACAATTAAGACACTCCAGAGCAAGTACATCATTTCCGTACATCAGGAGGAATATAGGACTGATGTGGACCTAACCAACTAGATAACTACCTCCATAAGAAAGGTGTAGTGTTATGGCATGTCATGTACATGGAACAGTAGCAAGGCCCTTGGTGGTGAAATATCCTCATTGCCTGCCATGGTGGAGAGTGCAGTGAGCAATGTGGGAGGGCTGACTAGCGGAGACAGTGAGACATGAGGTGGGCCTGAAATGGAGGTTGATGTGCCTTACGGAGCGAGGCCAGGTCTGCACCTGGAGCGTGCACTCTAGCTGCTGGTAAAGCAGATGGCATCTTGTGTCTAATGTGTGATGCGAGTCACATTTCTTCCTCCAATGTCCACTGCACCTTGAAGAATTGCTCAAAGCGATTTGTGCGCCCCTTGCCATCAAAGGTTGGATACAACATGTAATTGAATCATGAAGCTCAGGACTTCATGAGATAGATGGTGCAGCACTTGACTCTTACACCAATTTTCTGTGGGCCAAGGATTCGATGCTAAATGGCATGGCTTGAGGAGAAAGCACCAGGGTAAAGAAGAGTCTCTAATATCCTTGCTTGATCTAATACATCCGAATCAGCCCCTTTCAATAGATACCCGTAGGGGATATCTTACTTATTGTATCCTTAAGGGATACACCCTCCATCCCCCAAAAAACCAACTTCTGGGAATGAATCTGGACAAGCACTAGTCGAGGTTCATCCCCAGAAGTTGTCTTCTTTTTTTTTTCTTTTTTTTTTTTTGGGGGGGGGGGGGGGGATGGAGGGCAGTACATGAAGAATTATAACCATAAATAAAACTAACAACTAATCTTATCTAACAATTGCCTTCATTACTGATGAGAAACGCATGCCTACTAGCTGTTTCCTGTCATGCTAGTGTCACGGCTACCATGTACTTGGGCAACTCCTTTATTGGTGCAACACCTAGGTCCTTGCTTCTGAACCATGCACATGACATGCCGCATGACAAGAACAATAATGTGGTACTGTGCTGCTGCTTTCTATTTCCGAAATAGCTCATTAGAAAATCATTCGACTGTAAAAGAAGTGGAAAAACATGGGGATCTAACTTTTAAGTCAAGTCACCTGGAGAATGATTGGGGTCACTACTTTTTGGCTGACAGTATCTTAGCTAAAAGTTGAAAGAATGGCAAGATTTGTTTCATTGCTTTCCATTGAATCACTGTAGGCCAGTGAACTCTGGCAGTTGCGATGACCAAATACCAAAACCATAATATAGAATTTCAAGGATATTCATATTCCCAAATTTATTCTTATTTCTCAATCTTCAATCCTCACTCTGTTTCAGTACATTCACTTCTGTTTGACTCAGGTTACATGCCCCTTTTTATTGAATCATGAAGAGTAACAGTCACCATATGCTCATTCTTCATTCTCCTGAACCAGGTGCGCCGCAAGCGATGTTCCACAGCTGTGTCACCTTCGCGGCATTCTCTTGCATCATGGATGGACTCAATAAGCAGCAGGCTGCCATGGCAGCGACACTTGCCAGTAAACCTTCAACCATTAAGCATCAGGAGGGAGACGTCCTCCCACCGTTCACTCTTCCACCGCTGCTGAACGCTTCGGACGCTTTAGCTTCATGCTGCCAAGCCTTCCTCAAACTGAAGGACTAGACTGCTGAAGAATAATCACAAAGAAAATCTTGCTCCATTAGTTTTGTATTTGCCCTTAGTATTCGGAATTCATGCCCAGTTATGTGCTATGTTAACTGCTTAACTTTGATCCTGTTTTGGTTCTGTGGGTATCATACTCCCAATTTTTGTATCTATTTTGTTGATGCACTTTGTAACAAGCTTAATGAAAAAGATAATAGCAATATCAGTGCTTATCAGGCTATCTGCAAATGTTTATAATTTATTTGTCCTGTTTTCTAGTCAAATATGCAGAAAGGCACATGATACTGTACAGCTGCAGTTCAAACATAGTTTTAGCTTCAATTATGTGCCTGTAGCTCAAAGCCAGCAGAATCTGGCTTTTGACGTTTGCTCTACTATTTGTATCATCATTACTAAAACCTCACAAACAGGGGTGGATAATAAGCCAGCTCAGCTAGTTTGAGTCAGCTAGTTTGAGTCGTTAATTTTAATAAGAGCAAGTATATAGGAGGTCGTTAATTTTAATAAGAGCACGTATAATAGGAGGCTGTAAGACAGCTAAATGCTGAGGTGGAGGAGAGAAGAGAGGAGAGAGGAGAAGGGAAGTTTACAGCCAGCTTGGACACAAAAACCAAAAAACTACGTAAGAGAAATAAGTGGGATATGTAGAGATAAGTGGGATATGTATTAATTGTAAAGAGCTAACTATTATATGGGTGGGCTGAAAAAAGGCTATAAATCTTACAACCAACAAATCGTCCGTATTATTAGCCTTGCTCTAAACTAAAAGGTTAGCTTGGTTCCGTTTGCGACTTGGCTCGTTAAGCTCGTAAGCTGTGAGTCACAAATGAAGCAGAATATGAAGGTAACACCAACATTATCAATTATCATCACCACCTAGTACTTGATTGGCCCATTTCACTGATGATGGTACAATTAATGCCACACCGACACACTGTTCAAGTTGACCTGACATCAATGATCACACACTACAGAGGTAGTAGTAGGAACAGATAGACATCCAAATTCCTAAACGTACTCAATAATTGCGAAGTATCAGTCCCAATAATTGTGAAATATCAACCATCTGAATCCTGATCCTAATGACCCCAACCCAGCAGCAGTGGAGGTCGTTTTTTTTGGCCCACCAGTTTGCTTTTTCCACCCTCCACTTGGAAAAAAGTTCAGCAGCTCACCACAGTGCAAAGTCACAGAAAGATTTGTACCATATCCACTTCTACTCTTCTAGTTCTTCAACAATAATTCAGCCATTTCAGGAAGCAAAAGCTTATCTCCTACTTGCTATCAGTAGTAATAGAGACTAGAGAGAGACCAGCTAGAATATTCTCACTGTTCCAGGAAAAAAGGATATCTCATATCTGCATAATAAGGGTGCATATAAAGCTTGGATGAAATACCTGGAACGGATGAAGCCATAAACACAACTCAGTTCCATGAGCATGTATGTATTCAAAGTACATCCAGAAAAAAAAATGTTTATTCAGACCAGGGAACTTTTTCTGAATAAGTTTATTCAATGAGCTTGTGACTTGATCAGTACTTATTCCGCTGTCTGTTTTCTATGCCACCTTTTAGTCAATTGTTGCTTGGCTGTAGTAAGGAGCGCGCCAATTTAATTATTTCTCTCTCATCAGATATATAGCAAAATCCAATAGCTTTTTAGTAATACCACTTAAAATCCAAATCTCCTCAAAATTTTCACCAGATATTTCATCCCCTACAAGGAGGCTCTACAAAATCCCTACATAAAGAAAATATTACCCATGATATCTCTGCATGCCATGTGCCCATGCCTTCCTGCAAAACAACATGCCATTCAACATTGCACACACAGTTACCTACCTCTTCAGGACATGTTTTGATGGAAGGTGGATTGAACCCAATCCATTTGGTTTGGCAGGGACTTCAGTTCTCAATATCTCTACCAATCCAAAGAAATTAGGCGCATACCATATTTCCAAACAAGGCCACACACTTGATTTCCCCAATTCCCCCTCACAAGATACTACACGACAACTTTTTCAGGGAATCTAACATCAATATTTATTTCAATATGCAAACACATTTAAACAGAAGTCAGCATACCATATCTATGTTGTTTGGTCCCAAAGATGACCCTTCAGAAAGAAAGTGATAAATCACAAGTCACAATCTACACAAACACCAGGCAGGCAGGCAGCAAATTCAGGTGAGCAAGAGGACAAGTGTCCATTTTGAGTCTTTTTAGACTATTTTCTTTCCTCTTATTATAATGATGAGCAGCCCTCCTGCGCATTCGAGAAAAAAAAAGAAGAAAAGGGCAAGTGTCTGAACCCATCCAACCCAAAGCCCAAACCCTGTACTTTGCCCACAGGTATCCCAAAACCATCTCCAACTCAACTCAGGCTCTGAATAATTGGAGCCCCCAAAGTCCCCCTTCAGTGACACCTAACACCTTCCACCAAAAGACGATAAGCCCACAGATATAATACTATCAAACATGCAGTGCTCCACCACCCCCAATAATTCAGGCTCTCACCTATAAATACACAGGTTGATGCACACACAGATCTCTACCCAAACACACTTAACCACAACAAGTCTGCATCATTCTTGTCCCTCTAAATCAGCATGGCTTCCATAGGATTCAGCTATGCACAGATTCATGTGCAGCAGGACAGGTGCAGGAGGACCAATGAAGAGAAGATGAAGAAGATGATGGCAGAAGAGGAGAAGAGCAAGAAGGGCATGTGTGAAGGAGAAGAGGAGGAGAAGAACAAGTTCATGGCTGCTGATGAGAAGAGTTGCCACTCACGGACCAGTGAGAGGGTGCACCCATGCTCATCTCCAGCTTCAAAGATTGGCCGGTGAGGTCGATCGGCTGTTGGCCATGGAACTAAGCTAGTACAGCCGTGCAGGAGTCTAACTTTAGTTTGTGCTTGCGTGTGAGGTTTCTTTTTCTAAAAAAAAAAAATGCATTTCCTTCAGTCTTGTTAAGGAAATAAAGATGGTTTTTGTTTGACCTTATTGTCTTGTCCTTGGGTGTAATTGTCATTGGAAGGAACAGAGAAATGGAGAAAAGACTGTTGGGAATTGAGACATCTTTACCAGTTTCTGTACTTTTCTACGTGAGTGCAACCTTTATTAAGATTGATTGGTAGCAAGGATAAAAATGAAGGCCAGCAACTTGAAAGGCGGATGATGCACAATAGGCCTTACCATGTATCTGTAACACCCCCATCCGTCTCTAAAGTCTTGCGGGTTGAGGATCACCGTATGCCCAGCCAAGCTCACCACCTTGGGATGAACGATGGTTGACAATACTTTTCCATATATTCCTTCTGAAAACGGCTGAGGTGGCGCGCATTAATGTATTAATTCTGAAAGGTGGCATACTTGGGCCTTCGTTGAGTTCTCAAAATGAATATGTGCAAACACATTGTATTATTATTTGGAGGAAAATACATTGTATTCTGAAATGAAGTAAAACAGGTCGCACGAGTTCTAACACGTGTATATATGGTACAACACACATGTATCCATATTACCTTGAAAGTCGATGTAATAAAATCAATTTCCTGCTATAGTTTGGAAAGGTACATAAGCTAGATGATAGCCTGTGTGTTGTTTGCATGGATTTTTATAGTAATATAAAGCAATACAAGCTTATATGTAAGATGGATATTTATCTAATTCGTTATGCATAGAAGAAATATGAAAAGTATTTTTAGCCGGGTTAATATGAGAAGTATTTTATATTACTGTAATTAATAATGATTTTTGGAAGAAGAAATTTTATGTTTGAAAGGAAGGAAATGTACGACAATCACAGAAAAGGGAAAAGAGGTCATTGCATGGATATGGAACATGTGGTCTTTGGGCTAGATTGTGCATGTTATTAACGTAGGAAGAACAAATGGTTTTTCATGAGACTATTTTGCCCAAGGAGAACCCCTTGGTTGCAAGGGGATTTTTTGGCTGAAACAGTAGCTTCACTAGACAATCACTTATTTAGATATATAATATTTTACATGTGTATTTGCACATTTGGGGATCACTTGTTCCATCATAAAACATGCATAATTTAATATTGCAAAGATTCTGTTCCAGGAATGGTTGTCTAGCCAAACACCATTATGTTTGAGGAATGTCTGTCTAGTGAAACTTCTTTTGGTAGTGCAAAGGCCATCCACTGATATCAGCAGTGGAGGATAGGAAATGACTTCAATTATAAAATTCATGGTCAAAGGACAATTAGGGGAGTGCACTACTCTGGTAAAATCAGTTGATATTGGTCCAGTGCTTGTACTTTCAAAGTGCCAGTACCTACCAAATTTAATTTATCCATCTTTTTTTTTAGCCAGTAGCTCTAGGAGAAAGCAATGGTACGTTCAGGATTTGAAGATAAACAAATCCAGAATGGGTTAGCACTTAGCAAGAAATGGAGTGCATGGCAATGGTGAGCAGAGCACAGCCAAGCAAGTAAAGCTCTAATGGCGTGGTGCCTTGTCATGCTCTCACTGATGCCACTTGACAAGCTGCAGATTATATTGCAGTGAAAAGCTCGATCACTAGCTAAATTTTATTTGAGTTATGTCATGAACTACATTATAATTCATACCAAGTGTATTACTAAAACTTCATAGAATCACAAAAAGCCTTCATTGGGTCCTCAACACAATCACCTTCTTAAGGATTTGGAGTATATATGGTGAAATACATAAAAGCATAAACAGTTTAGGAACGAGAAAGAATTGAGCTAAAAGCCTAATATAGTATATGTGAAGCTGGAGATGGAAAACAATCCATCTCGTTAGAAGATTGTGCCATTTGATTTTATTAAAGCAGGAGACTAGACGTCCAGCGTAAAACAATGTAAACATCATTTTGCCATATTTCTATGAGAAAATCAACTACACTTACCGGAGAAGCAGAGACAGCTATTTACCTTACGAGTTTGCTCACAATTTTCCTGCACATCTGTTTTTCTTTAAAAGAACTGCCAAGATATGGCATTTGCATCTGCAGATCCATATTTTGATAGAGCTGATCAGGCAGTCGCCAGAGTTGATGCCTACAAAAAAAAAGGATCACATATATAAGAAGAAAAAGGCATTCAATTAATTCTACAACATGTGAATTAATTAAGTAGTAAGCACTCATACAGACACTTACCTGAAAGATATGTTTGAAAATATAGCAGTTGTGTTGTTAACTTGCGTGCTCACCAGCCTGGCGCACCCTGCCAAACATCTTGTGCATAAGAAATTATAAGTTTTTAAACTAAACACATTGCAAGTTATCATAATCAGTTACACATGCATCAATAACTATGACAGATATGCATGATAAAAATATTGACAAATTAAATGCTGAGAGATTTAATGATCATTTTCCAATGAAATGAACTTGAGTGTGCTTTGATCATTGAAGGGCTTACATGGCATGCACAATGTTGTACTCAATGTACCAATGCTAAGAAGTGCCACAGTACAAACACTAAGTTTGAGGTTTCAGAAAAAAACAAACACTAAGTTTGTTCTTCCCTCTAGTGTTTAGCACCCCTTACTTTTAAAATATGGAACCCACCTTTCACTGACACATGGGCCCACTAACACATTTTTATTGGTACCTGTACTAGGTGTATTTCCTTAACACACTCCCCC
This sequence comes from Oryza meridionalis, assembly GCA_000338895.3. Lineage (NCBI taxonomy): Eukaryota > Viridiplantae > Streptophyta > Magnoliopsida > Poales > Poaceae > Oryza > Oryza meridionalis. The sequence goes on from CM002533.2 coordinate 12,177,914, forward strand.
ATTTGCTGGTCTGATATATACTAGGCCACCATGTTAGCCTTGGTAGTGGTTGGAGAGGTACACTAAAGATAAAAAAAGTGGGACAGGTTCATCCTATATCCTGGCCAGGGTACATTTTCCTCATCACCTCCATAGTTGACATCAGGGGCGGATCCAGGAACAAAAAATTGGGGGGACTCAATTACACAGTTTCTTCAACCTCCAGCCATTTAGGAACCTTTAGTTTATCATTCATGGTGAAAAAATTGAAGGGGGTGCTCCGGGGGGTATCCATGGGTCTTGTGGGTGTAGGGGGGACTCGTTGGATCCGCCCCTGGTTGACATGAATAATAACAAAATGAATAGTAAAAATTCTCCCTCTTTATAAGAAAGCTCTTCATTAAGGTATTTGAACTCTGAAGAACATTAACAGAATAGAACTAATAAGTTGGTATCCCTATCAGAGAACTACTGCAATGCCTGCGTTGTTGTAGACATATAGCACGGACTAGTCCAAGGTGGATCTTACCTGAAAAATACAAAGCAGTAGAATAAGTATTTGTTCTGTTTAGTATACTGATGCTACTTTTGAACATGCATTGGACAACAAGAGCAATATTGTAAACTAAAAATGACCTAACTTTCTCCATAAGGTCAAATTAGATTTCCAAAACCCAAAAAGAAAGTAGTTTGTGCCTCTAAATGGGCTTCTACAATATTTACAATCACCTACAGTAGAGATAACTTCAGGGTAAATCTCCAAACCGACCTAAAACATCCAAAAGATAGGTCAATGTCATTTTGACAATTGCTAGCAGTAAAAGTTGTCTCCAAGAAATTTGCAGTCTCATGGTGTTTGTTAGGCATCCAATCCTCATCTCATTATCTAAAAGTCCAATCCTCATCTAGTGGCCCAGGCCAAATAGACTCAGAATTGAATCTTTCCTGAAGTTGTTGTCGAGAAATCTTAATTGCTAGGATATCAATTATGCAGAAATACAGGAGGCTTAAGCAACACAAGAAATATAGAAACGCTTAGACTTATACGCCATAAGATAATGGACTTAGAGCATCCACAAGAATATGTTGAGCAGGAATTCTCCTACAGAAATAGGCGTCACCTTCATGCTGAGCCAGGTGTCCATAGAAATCTTCGGTGTCAGGGTGCACCAGATTAAACCCTTCAATCTCACAGCCATAGCAGCCACCTAATTGCAGGAGAAGAGGAGGAACATGGAACCAAGTCGCTGTCATTGATTAGATCAGCCAACTCCATAATCTAAACTTGAATTGAACGGACGAAATCGATTGGAGGAGATAAACATGTACTACGTACTAGGTGCTTTGGACAATGGCACTGGGCAGCATTGCATCAAATCAGCGATGAGGTACTGAGCGCAAGGATGAGCTGCAGCTATGAGCAGAGTGGGATCCCGGCGTGCTCGTCGATCATCCGCATGGCGTACGTCCTCAGCCGACAGGTAGGATGGTGCGTAGTAGGCGCGCAGGAACGCGACGAGCGACCGGCACCGGCGGACCAGGCGGAGCAGCAGCGCCCTGGATGTCTCCCCGAATCACTCAATCGCTGCAACGCGCCGCTCTGGGACGGACTGACTCCCTCCCACGACCCACCCCAGCTGGGGAGGCATTTCGTCGAACATCTCGGCCGCACCATGATCCCGAGTGCGCATTGGCTTCACTCTACCTAAGCCCCCTGGGCCCGAACGAGAACGGCGGCAACGTTGAGAGAGTTCGCCGTCCAAGCCACAGCGCCGACCTTCCGTGCGCGCGGGATGGCGCAGTGGGCGACGACGACTGACGAGGCGGCGGCGAGGGCGGCGAGGACGACGAGACACCGCGGTGGCGGTTGGTTTCGCGATTGCCGTAGCTGTGTACTTGCTGGCCTGCGAGTGTGTTAGCAGGCCGGCCCAGTTAGAATTTCTTGGACTTTCACGTGTCTTTCACCGTCGGAGTAAGTTCACTTTTGATCTCTTATTTAGTTTGAATTATGTCCTTGAATCACAGTACTAGACAAAACGTGCCACTCATCTTTTAAAGCCGATATAAATATAACTCCAATGCAGAATTGTATAGGTTGTTTTGGCAGATGTGGCATCAGAAGCAGAAACAAAACCTTATGACAGTGTTTGGCTAATGAGATAGGAAAATAATTTCTCACCCATCAAAAAACATCTTTAAATCATAACCCTTTATTTTCCCTCTTCCATTTAATCATAACCCTTCGTTCATTTCATAATCTCAATCCCACCTCCCATTTCCCATTATCCAAACACACCCTATACGGATGAAACATCTTCTTCCTCCTCTATCACTTTCTCCCATGTCTTCCCCATCTCTCTCTAGTTCTCTAGCGCACAGAACCGGCAGGGCGGTGGCCGGCGGGAGAAGGGTGATGGCCGGTTGAGAAGAGCTGAGCGGCAGCAACAACTTCACCGAGCTCGACCGCCGTGGGGAGGTCAGGGACCTCTGCTCCCATTGCTCGTCCTCCGAGAGTCACCGTCAACATCTGAACGATGCGTTCACGACGCTCGCCTGCAACTACATCCTCGTCGACGACCACCCGCTGTTTCCGGAGCTACAGGGGCTCGTCTCCTAGGTCAAGCTGATGCCAGCGGGTGGGTAGTGGATGGTGGGCCATGGCCCATTTATAGTAAGGCGATAATAATTTTACAAAGATAGCTCTTTAGATACTCAATTTTCGTTGGCGGTTGCTTAATGACCACGAGCAAAAATCTATTTTTGCTAGCTGCTCGTGCCCGAAATCCCTGTGATAATTTTTTTAAAGCACTTGTTTTTTAATCCGTAAGTAAAAATAAAAGGATGGCGCCATAAGCCCATGAAAAATCGTTTAGTAGTAGTGCCAGATGTTTCTGCATATCGGCGGACTCGCTGAGTTCCGTATGAATGTGAAGGCAAGTAGCGTCGTCGTTGCATCAAGAACAGTCAGATGATTCGGTTTTTTGCTCCGAATTTCCTGTGAACCGCCACTGCGCTTTCTTAATCTTTGATTATTTTGGTTTTCTCCTAGTTAGGAACTAATTTGGGATGATTGATTTTTGTTTCAAACAAATTTTCGGCCAGTTGATGGTTTCACAATTTTTTTAGGTGATTACTGTATTCGTGATTGGATAATCTGTTCTTCACTTGCATTATGCAGAGTACACAGACAGAATCAGATTTCAGCAAATGTGTCATCCATTATGTAGAGGAACAATAGCTAGGACCATTGGACCAAGATGTATTGATTTCAGCAATGTATCATCCATTATGCGGCAGCGAGGCGGGAGCGGAGGTCCCTGCACCTCCCCGTGGCGGTCGAGCTCGGTGACGTCATGGCCGTCGCTCAGCTCCTCCCCGCCTGTCGCCGGCCGCCACCCGGTCCGTTCTACGAGCTGGAGACCTGGACAAACATGGGGAGGAGAGGGTGAGAGAGGAGGTTATATCATCGACATGTAGGGCCCATAAGGTTTTTTTATTATTTGTTTTTACTTCCGGTGCCATGTCTGCATCGCGTTAGCCAAAAATAACCTACAATACAACTTTGGGACTATATTTATACCGGTTTTAAAAGAAGAGTGACACATTATATTATATTTGGTATTATGGTTTAACGACGTAATTTAAATTGGACGTTAAGATGAGGGAGCTAAAATGAACTTATTCATTCACCGCTTATATGCGAATTGGACTCGGTTTAAGAGTTGAGCAATGTAGAATGGACTTTTTCCTGTCCAAATCTCAGTTCTCAGTTTAGAAGCTAGAACATCGTGATTCCAAACGCCTAGAGGCCGAATCCTCTAACCATTTTGAGAGCACATTCAACCTCTAACCATTTTAAGATAACAAACGGGGATTGCACGAAGCCAAAATGCACCACCTGCATTGCAGCATTCCTGGAAGATGATGATGATGACGACAGTGACGCATTGGCAGATACATTCGCCTGTCCTGACATCACGGATGACGCAATCCACCCGCGGACTTCCCACTCCAGTCCAACGATCTCGATCCAGCACCCGTCTATAACTTAAATAACTAACCCGCCATCAAAAACACACACAAAAATCCAATCCGCTCGATCGGCAGAGACGCGACGACGATGGCCGCCGCCGCCGCCGCCGGAGGAGGATCACCGGATCACGAGCTGAAGCTGCTCGGCAGCACGAACCCTAGCCCGTTCGTCACCAGGGTGGAGCTCGCCCTCGCCCTGCGAGGCCTCACCTACGACCTCGTCGCCGTCGACCTCGACCGCAAGACCGACCTCCTCCTCGCCGCCAACCCCGTCCACGCCAAGGTCCCCGTCCTCATCCACCGCGGCCGCCCCGTCTGCGAGTCCCGGGTCATCCTCGAGTACATCGACGACGCCTTCCCCTGCGCCGCCCCGCCCCTCCTCCCCCCCGCCGACGACCCCCTCGCCCGCGCCGCCGCCCGCTTCTGGGCCGCCCACGTCGACGACGAGTTCGTGGCGTCGTGGAGGCCGGCGTACCTGGGGAGCACGGAGGGGGAGAGGGCGGAGGGGATGGCGCGGATGGCCGCCGCGGTGGGGGCGCTGGAGGGGGCCCTCGCCGCCGCGGAGGGGAAGCCCTTCTTCGGCGGCGACGCCCCGGGGCTCGTCGACGTCACGCTGGGGTCGGTGATCCCGCGGACGAGGGCGAACGAAGCGCTCACGGGGAGCAAGGTGCTCGAGGCCGCCACGACGCCGCTGCTGGCGGCGTGGGCGGAGCGGTTCGGCGAGCTCGACGCCGCCAGGAAGGTGCTCCCGGCCGTCGGCGACGTGGTCGAGTACCTCGAGACGAGGCTCCGGAGAAGTAATGTGGTTATCGCTAGGAAACAGTAGTGGAGGTTGATTAAATTAAATTAAATTAAATTAGCTGCTGCTGATTGGTTTTGGTTGACTTGGTATGTGAGTCGGATTAATAATGCAAGGGGGATATATACTGTTCTTGCCGCTCTGTTTTCTTCTCGCTGCTCTGTTTATCCGTTTCTACCGCAGATGAATATATACTGTTCGTTCCAGTTATTCTACGGCCGAGAGTCATAGTATAAAAAACCGGATCAGACTGGCGGTCCAACCAAAAAAACCCAAATCAGCACTTCCAACCTGTTCGGTCTGCTTTAAGGACCGCTCCTGCAATCGACCCGGTATGGACCGGATGAACAAGGCTATATTGAACCGCCGGTTCTAATGCCCACTTGGAAAATGGCATAAAATGGAAAATGCAATCGACCCGGTATAAACCGGATGAACTGACATGGGGATCGATCCTTGGCTGATGGATATAAGAGCATCAACCACACCACCAAGTTGGTCACCTTGTTTAAGTAAAATTATGTATGATAGATATATTTTCCGGTTCAACAACTGATTCGAGTCGCCGGTCCAACCGGTGATCCGGTGAACCAAGAGCTCAAGCGGTTCAGTGTCCGGTCCGATTTTTTCTACTATGTCGAGAGTATGTGACACAACTACTCAAAACATATCACAAGCGTGACCAGGGGCTTGTTTAGTTAGCAAAAAAAAAAAAAAAAACTTTGCCCCTCTATGTCACATCGGATATACGGACATACATTTAAAATATTAAATATAGTCTAATAACAAAACAAATTATAGATTTCGGCAAGAAACTGCGAGACAAATTTATTAAGCCTCATTAATTCGTCATTAGCAAATGTTTACTGTAGCACCATATTGTTAAATCATGACGCGATTACGTTTAAAAGATTCATCTCGTAATTTCCTGGTGAACTGTCTACATTTAATACACCATACATGTGTCCAAACATTCGATATGACAGCGTGAAAAAATTTTGTTTGTGAACTAAACAGGTCCAAATTAAAATGTAACACCAACCAAACATCCTCCTACGAGTTACGACAATACGGATCCAAACTCTAACCTAGCCAAAACGTTATGTTAGGTGTCAGAGTTTTGAACTACAAATTCAAATTCTGTAAGTCAAACTAAAACCAACTGGTGGTATGCTACCAGACTGTACTGGACGCTCATAATTCTGGTCAAGCCAGTTTTAGCAAAAAAATGATGTTTTTTTGGTGGTATGCTACCAGACTGTACTGGACGCTCATAATTCTAGTCAAGCCAGTTTTAGAAAAAAAAATGACGTTTTTTTTTTGCCAAGCGTATGTGTCACACGCTCGCACAGTCGCAAATGCGGTGGGCTTGATTTCTTCCGGTTATATTTGTTTTTGGGGTCGCTACATATGCCTACCGCACATGATGGTTGATATGACAGCGTGAAAAAATTTTCTTTGTGAACTAAATAGGTCCAAATTAAAATGTAACACCAACCAAACATCCTCTTACGAGTTACGATAATACGGATCCAAACTCTAACCTAGCCAAAACGTTATGTTAGGTGTCAGAGTTTTGAACTACGAATTCAAATTCTGTAAGTCAAACTAAAACCAACTGGTGGTATGCTACCAGACTGTACTGGACGCTCATAATTTTGGTCAAGCCAGTTTTAGAAAAAAAAATGGTCTTTTTGGTGGTATGCTACCAGACTGTACTGGACGCTCATAATTCTGGTCAAGCCAGTTTTAGAAAAAAAAATGATGTTTTTTTTGCCAAGCGTATGTGTCACACGTTCGCACAGTCGCAACTGCGGTGGGCTTGATTTCTTCCGGTTATATTTGTTTTTGGGGTCGCTACATATGCCTACTGTACATGATGGTTGATATGACAGCGTGAAAAAATTTTGTTTGTGAATTAAACAGGTCCAAATTAAAATGTAACACCAACCAAACATCCTCTTAACGAGTTACGACAATACGGATCTAAACTCTAACCTAGCCAAAACGTTATGTTAGGTATCAGAGTTTTGAACTACGAATTCAAAATCTGTAAGTCAAACTAAAACCAACTGGTGGTATGAGGTCGCTACATATACCTAGCGCACATGATGGTTGCCCACCGCAACACGTACGGGTTCCCTCGTGCGCCGGGTGTGCCCTTCGTTTCGGCACGCCTCACATCCGGACTGCCGCTCTTATGACCCCGCGCCCGTGCGCCAGGTTCCCCGATGTGGGACTAAATAACGGAGAACCAAGACTTTTGCGTACGTCGCTGCTGATTCGAAGTGGCCGGTGCATGAAGTGCATCCCGTGCATTCCTGCTGATCTGTGAAACAAGAAACCATCATTCCAGTAGCACGTATGAGTCATGCATAAATGATTTAAATGGTGATACGAGTCGTGCATAAATGATTTAAATGGTGATGCACAAATGTATTGCCTCTGGTCGATGATGAACGGGTGAGCGTCACTGATCAGGTCCGTCATTGTACGCAAAATACACCGCTGGGGAAAGGGATATTAGTCCCGGTTAATAACCCTTTTGCATTCCGATTGTGCAACCGGGATGCTCAATCAAGGCTAATGATGGATATTTTTAAGTCCCGGTTGAAATAACCGGGACTAAAAATCATCTTTGGTAACATCAAGGCTATCGTGTGGCTAGAGCGAAAGGGACAGCCTCCGGCCGAATTGATGGGCGCGGGAGCATCTACGACGGCTGGGGTTTCGATTTTGCTAACTAGATGGAAAGGGGATAGCCCCCGGGATGCCTTGCCCATGGTGAGCTCAATGGCGGCACGGTGGCAGCCGGGGATGGCATAGCCACGGTGGCGCGCACCCCAAATTGAGGGGGCCGCCGGCTACTAGGTCACTAGGAGGTGCTCAGGGCGCGAGGGCTTACCCCAGAGTGGAGCAACAGCGAAGGGTGGTGGCGCGCGGTTGTGGTGCGGTCGACGCAGGGGCGAACGACGACGGTGGCTGCCGGAGGTGTTCGACGTGTGGTCCTCGGCATCCAACGGTCTTCGGTCTCCTTCCTCGGTGGCAGCGAGCTCGTGTGGATGCCTCCACCCTACCCCGCCACCGGCTTCAGTTGGGGACCAACTCGAACAGATGGCGGATAATGAACAGTGCGCCCAGAAAAAGAAAAGAAAAAGAAGAGAAGGAAGAATGGAAAAATGAAGGCATTAATCTGAAAATTTACCAAGCTACCCAAATTAATATTTAGTGTCCAAAAATCTAGATTTTACCCAAAAGTTGTGATGGCACAATTATATTTCTTTATTATATTATTTAAATGTGGTTTAATCCCCGAATTAGCAGAGATAATTTTGGAGGCTTAGATATTTCTAAAACTTAATTAAATTGTCCTAATGAGTCCATTATAAATATAGTGATATATTTGCTCAATTTATTTGTGTGACCAACTATTTGACATGAGTTGATTTTATGTCACAAGGGACTTGATGAAATGTTCCAAATATTAACTTATATATTCCAATGAAATACTCATTTACAAATAGGATCATTATAGTGGTGATCATCATTTCATTTCATGTGGATGGTGTCAGGATTATGGATACCACATACCTAATAGTAGTTGACTAAATCTCGGCAGGACCCACCACATACCATGTTTTATACGAAATCAACCTTCGGATATAGGAGGAGTTCCGCATAAGGAAGTATAAATAGATTTCTACATGGAAACGACAAGGACTACTCGGATTGTATCCATATTGGTTTCCCTAGTTCTACTTGGATAAGGGAATACTTATGGGTATAAATGCAAGGCCCCCTAGGAGGAGAGGGGAGACGGAACAATAGATCAAGACACAAGATCAACATACGCCAAGACAAGCCGCCGGATATTGACATCAGAGATAAGCCTAGTTAGTCCCCATACGGTTCCTACGACTACCGTCAGGAGGGATCTAGCGCTATCTTTGATCTCGCCGGACACGGATTCGAGGAGGAAGACCATTATGTTGTCGACTACGGGATGGTTTTATGGCCGCCAAGTCGACAACAGTTAGATAGGCTACCCCAAAAATTGTACTGGTGTGATTATGGTGAATAAGAGCAACGACCGGCTTCGGCCAACAGGAGTAGGGTTATTACCTGACAATTCAGGGGCCCGAACCTGTATAAAAATCCTCGTCCCCATCTCTTTTATCTCAATCTCGCATATATCCTAGTACCAACGATCCCCATACTATGCAAATACCGTAGTCGTGACATCAAACATCGATAGATGGGTTGTCCTTTTTAAATTGGTTTGACCTCTATACAGCTCATTATAATTTAATATTTGGAACTCGATATAATATATGTAATATCAAATTAATTATTCCTAGTGAAACTATTTCATAGATAGAGATCCACTTATTTGAATGGTTATTTCATATGCACTTAGATGTCATGACACACATCACATAATCCAAGTATTTAATATTTTATTTGTAATTTGTATCACAAGAATTTTTAATTAACTTGTACTTTATTTGGCTTCTTGTCTTGTGCACAAATGATTAATAATAAATATTATTGTAAGTCATAATTATTGCTCGGAGTATCTTTAATTTAATTCCTCGTTGTGACAATTCATGGTTTGGTAGGCAATTACAATCTTAACAACTAACATGATGCAAAAGTTTTAAAAGGTTCAAAAATTTTAGTGATTTTTATTGTCAGAAATTTTCAGAATGTTACACCTCTGCAGCGTCGGCTTTACGCGCCCAAGAGGAGCGCCACGTCGGAGTTGGCCTCGCTTGCGTTTCCCCTGGTGGAGAGGGGGAGGAGGCAGCATCGATCTTATCCGAGATGCGTTGGCAGCGACGCCGATGGAGTGCGAGCAATAATAATTGGCGGCAGTGGCGCTGGTGGAGGCGGTGGCTCCCTTGTCCATGTTCATGGCCGGTGCGGTGTGGAGCTTCGGGTTGGAGGGCGTCTGGTCACCGCCCGTCTCGTCGGCAGCCTGTGTCCTCCGGGTTGGAGAACGTTGAAACAGAGGGAGAAGGAGAGGTTGTGTTACTGACACGTGGGATCGACCAAATTTTATTTGTTTTTAAAGACCAAAACGCCCTGACATATGGATTCCACACTGATTTAGCCATCACGTCAACCAAAACAGGGAGCAATACTACCTTGGGACTAAATGTGACCAGGTTTTGTAAGTTGCGAGATGTGTTATACCCTAGTATTGCGGTGAAGGGACCAAATTTCAAACTCGGTGATAAATTGAGGGACCTGAAATGAACTTATTACTTTCGCAAACACCCATGGCCGAGCAGCCCATAGGTCACAGCCCAGAAGCCAACACTTTGTCTCCCACATCCTCTCCTCTCCCGCTGTCGCCTATCACGATTCACGCATCACCATTCACACCGCCTATCACGCTGCCTCGTCCTTTCCTCTCCTCTCGCCACATCGATCACATCGGCGGAAGGGGGCGGCGGTGGCGCGCATTGGCATCGAGCCGGCGATGGGCCGACGGCAGCAGCCAGCAGCCAGCGGCGCTTCCCCTTCCTCAGCCACGGCGAGCCAGTGGCCGACGGCAGCAGCCAGAAGAGCCTGATTCCTCAAATCCAGGTGAGTCTCCTCTCTAACCTTCGACCTGCATTCTTATTCTGCATTTCATAGCAATTAGTCCATTAGAAATTGGTTTGATTTTCTAGATGAAAAGGACCTAAACATTAATACCATTATATTCTACCCCATTATATTCTACCAAGTCCAGTGCAGTGAGTTTATCCAACCCCTAGAAACAGCAGGAACCGAGGCTAGTAACAATGGGCATGTTGTTGGGTCCATGTTAACAGGTTGATCATTTCTGCAATGAAATATTTAATGTGGTACTTGATCAAATTATTGTTGATTTAAACCATCGTGCTGGAAGGTTTACTCAGCTATTGAGATGCGTTGTTTGCCTTGATCTAGGGAATTCTTTCGCCAATTATGATGAAGATAAGCTTATTGAACTTGCTAAGATTTATGTCACTTTTCTAAATATGATTGTACAGTCATTAGAGACCAACTGACACATTTATCTGTGACGGGAGATCTGATTTGGATTTCTCAAGCTGCTCTGACCTTGGTAGCCTTATTGCGAAGATGGTAAGAAGTGATAGACACGAGTTTTTCCAATGATATATATATATATATATATATATATATATATATATATATATATATATATATATATATATACCTAATTAAAAAATTCGTAAGGCTTCCGATCGATTTTTTCGTCCGTCGTCCTTGTTTGAGTCCGAGTCCGTCTTGAAAGAAAATTTCCCCGAGCTAGATCCTAGAGACAAAAAAATTGGCATTGGAGTGAAAAAAAAGAAGCCGACTCGATCAATCAGCTAATCGAGTCAATTGCTCCCAATCCCATTGCCCCCAATTCCTAAAATACATGAATCACAGAATCACTCAATTGCAATCCCAAATCAAAATCATGAATCTCCACAAAATACATAAGCCGATGATTCCAACAAAACAAATCACAAAATAAACACATAAACAATAGATCACACATCACATAATCAATATTACAAACTTTATCACACGGATTTGGAAATTCAAGATCACTTGCTGTCGTTGTTCACCGTGAAAAATTCTGGCCACTCGCTGCCCTGCAGACAACAGCTGCCAATGAGATCAGAGGGACAGAGGATGGGGGGAGGAAGAAGACGAGGGGGACATTGACCTTCGGCACCGGTGTCGGCCGCTGTAGCTGGGGCCAACTCTACTGTCGCCCTTCCCCCTCCGGCCAGATCTGGGAGGGGGGAGGGAGGGAGCGTCGCCTCTGCCACCGTCACTCCCTGCTCGGGATGGATCTGGGAGCTAGGGACGAAGGGAGGGAGGAGCGCCACCTCCGCCGCCTTCAGTGGCCGCTACCGCCGTTGCTCCCCTCCTCCGCAGCATAGCCGCTGCGCCGAGGAGCTGCCAATCCGCACCCCTACACCGCCTCTGCACTTGGGTGATGCCGAGAGGGAGAGGGAGGAAGGCGGCGACATCGAGGATGAGGAGGCGCGGCCACGATGGTTAAATGCCCGTGCTTCGCTACGGGTATAATGAAAGGTTAAATGCTATAAATACACGGTTAACATGTATGTAATAATATTTTAAGATAGATAAATTGTTCATTGGGTTAATGATAATCAAGACTAATAAGAAACACCATTGCATATTGATATAGTACTCATATTGTCATAACACACGCTCTCTCTCATATTGTCATATTGATAATCAAGACTAATCAAGACTAATCAGGCGCGTGCCATGCAAGAGTTGAGAGAGAGCGTGTGTTATGACAATATGAGTACTATATCAATATGCAATGGTGTTTCTTGATTATCATTAACCCAATGAACAATTTATCTATCTTAAAATATTATTACATACATGTTAACCGTATATTTATAGCATTTAACCTTTCATTATACCCGTAGCGAAGCACGGGCATTTAACCATCGTGGCCGCGCCTCCTCAGCCTCGATGTCGCCGCCTTCCTCCCTCTCCCTCTCAGCATCACCCAAGTGCAGAGGCAGTGTAGGGGTGCGGGTTGGCAGCTCCTCGGCGCAGCGGCTATGCTGCGGAGGAGGGGAGCAACGGTGGTAGCGGCCACTGAAGGCGGCGGAGGTGGCGCTCCTCCCTCCCTTCGTCCCTAGCTCCCAGATCCATCCCGAGCAGGGAGTGACGGTGGCAGAGGCGACGCTCCCTCCCTCCCCCCTCCCAGATCTGGCCGGAGGGGGAAGGGCGATAGTAGAGTTGGCCCCAGCTACAGCGGCCGACACCGGTGCCGAAGGTCAATGTCCCCCTCGTCTTCTTCCTCCCCAATCCTCTGTCCCTCTGATTTCATTGGCAGCTGTTGTCTGCAGGGCAGCGAGTGGCCAGAATTTTTCACGGTGAACAACGACAGCAAGTGATCTTGAATTTCCAAATCCGTGTGATAAAGTTTGTAATATTGATTATGTGATGTGTGATCGATTGTTTATGTGTTTATTTTGTGATTTGTTTTGTTGGAATCATCGGCTTATGTATTTTGTGTAGATTCATGATTTTGATTTGGGATTGCAATTGAGTGATTCTGTGATTCATGTATTTTAGGAATTGGGGGCAATGGGATTGGGAGCAATTGACTCAATTAGCCGATTGATCGAGTCGGCTTCTTTTTTTTTCACTCCAATGCCGATTTTTTTGTCTCTAGGATCTAGCTCGGGGAAATTTTCTTTCAAGACGGACTCGGACTCAAACAGGGACGACGGACGAAAAAATCGATCGGAAGCCTTACGAATTTTTTAATTAGGTATATATATATATATTTTAATTGAATTAGTTTTGATTTTGCTCTTTTATTTTTTCTGTACTTTGTACTTCAGCATATGAATTATCATGGATAGTACTTCGATTTGAGCCCTAAGCGTACTGAGATCCTGACTCCGCCATTGTAGACGCCGCCGTCCGATGGCTAGCAAACGAGTTCGCCCCGATCGGCCGGTGCCCGATGTGAGCTCTGCCGGCGGTGGAGGCGGAAGCGACAAATCGGTGCTGAGACGATGCATCGTTGGGTTCTACAGCGCTGCAATTGAGTGCCTCCCCGTGGACGAGAAGCCGGAGCTGCTGCCCGCCGTCCTTGACGGCGGCTTCTGCTTCGGCCCCCTGGATCCCGTCTCCAACATCATCACCAACGCCATCAGGCACCTCAGCACCGGTGAGGATTCCGGTGCGGATGTGGATGAGATTGAGATGCGGCGAGGCTTGAAGACAATGGCGCGGGGGTCACTGAAGGCCCTTGTGGGGTTCATGACCTCCTACTTCCGCTACCTACGTATACCCACTCTGGAGGCGTTGCACTTCCTGCGCGCCGCTGAGGGAGACCTCCTCGCCGCCGTCCACCTTGTCGAGGCAGACCGTTGCACGTCGTGCGCATTCGACATCGGCTCATGCACCGCTAGGACTGCCCTCCGGTGCGCCGTCACCGCGACCCGGGCAGAGTGGCCTCGGAGATGCTCTCGCTCGATCTTCTCCAAGGCGCACAAGATCGCCTCCATCTCCTCTCTAGGACGGCGGATCGTCTCACCTGCTCAGCCGTCGAGCACCTCCGCCACTTGCTCCTAGAAGAAACCAATGACCAAATTTGTACTCAACGACAGATATTGGTTCTCGTCCCTCCACGGTTGCCACCCGAGCTAGCCGCCGCCGCCGCCTTCTCCCCATCACTAGGTGTCACTGTCAAGGACGAGAGAACACTCGAACGATGCACCAAGTCTCTCCAAACCGTGCTCCTCGACAAAATCCACGGCTTCTACCTCGAGGCACTCGCTCTCCTACCTCAACACCTTCTCCGCGGCCGTTACCACCGCAGCGTTGTCATGGCAGGCCACTGCTAGGGCTCACTCAATCCCATCTCCAACATCATCCTCAACACCATCTGGTACGACGCCGCGTTCCCGGTCCCCAAGGAGCAGCACCTAGACTTGGACATGATTGGCAAGTGGGCGCTGATCCGTGCCGAGCGCTGTTCCATTGCTGGCCTTGTCGCTGGCCTCTCTGCCTTTGCCGGGGACAACGACTACAACCTCTCTGAACTCCAAGCCATCAGGTGCCTCCTCTACGCCAACGGGGACTTTGCCACTGCCATGAGCGTACTGCAGCAAGCACTCCTGAACCAAGAACGTACAATGCTGTCTGACTCCGAGCTGTGCCGCTTCATGGATGTTATGGCTAATAAGCGCTTGGAGCTGTACAGCGTGATGGCCATCGCGGCTCAGCACCCGAGCGCTGATGGACTACTTGATTTCCTCGTGTCTGAGCGTGCTCGTGCTATGCTGCCGAGGGAGTCTCGCAGATTCTCCCGAGAGGATGTGCGTTCCGTCATCGAGTCGCTGTTACAGGAACCTCCACCGTCGCTTGGGATGCCATCGGAGCTGGTACGTTTGGAGCTGGTGGCTAACGCACCATTGACCAGTTCCCTGGTGCTACCAAGCGCTTCTGGGCTGACATGAGCTCTTTCCACAGCAAGGCGAAGGCCGCATTGGAAAGCTATGTTCTGGAGAACGGGGTATGGCTCACTTTTTTCTCTGATTCTGTGTTCTCAATCACTAGTTTCTTGCAAGCACTGAACTAGTAAGCTAATTGTAATTGCCACATGTGCTTACAAAATTGAACTGTTTTGTATGTTTGCAGGGCCCTCAGTATGTGATCCATGTCATCTGTGGTGCGAACGAAAGTGTCGCGGACCGCAATGGCCCAGAGCTTAGCAGGATTAACTGGCCAAGATCGCGCAACAAATTTCACTATTCCCACATTAACTTCTTGGCGAGCCCTACTGGGCCAAGTGCTGTGGGTGTGTTGCCAACCCTTTTCTTTGCAGAGTGCGTAAATCACAATGAAGAAAGCGACCGTGCCAGGAAGAACAATTGCTACCCTGTTCTCGTGCCACCAACAAATGTTGGTGTGTCTCTCATTCGCTTATTGGTGCTTTTGGTTTGACATGCCTAGCTTTAACTAGTCTCATTCACCAAGGATTGTTGCTAGTAACTGAAGGTAGAATTGCAATCTGGAGCTGCATGTTCTAGCTTACACATGTGCTTGCTTTGCAACAGTAGTTGTCTCTTGTACTATGTCTGCACTCTTAACCGGGTTTGCTTATTCTTCCTCTCATTCGATGTAGAGAAGGTCCGGTGCTTCTACTGTGAGTATAAAGGGGTCAGTATCATTCACCCAGCTGATGGGAAGTACCATGGGTGCGACATAGACTTCGAGAAGATGGCACGCCGGGAGCACATTTTGACCAATAGCATCGAGAGCGTCTTCAACAATGGCCTCTTGGTCTCTAATTTCAGGGGTGCGGTGCAAGAAGATTTCTTCTACTTTGACCATGCCAGGGACCATGCTAGGGGGCCATCATCTTGTTCAGATGGTTAAAAAATTCGTCACCGATAAGATGTGGTACCGTCCTACGTAGTTGCTAATCTAATATGTTTGTTGTTTAATTTGGGTACATACTGATGATGATTAATTATGATATGCTTGCGCAGCTGGGTAGCCCAAATTAGCAGGTAGCGTTGTGCCCTGTGATGGCGTCGGCGTTGTGTCTGTCCGGCGCTGGTGGAGATGGTGGAACGCCTGGCGGAGGTGGCGCTATAGTCGGCAACCAACCAAGTGTATGGCGACGGCGGCGCTACGTTCTGTGTTTGCCGGCGGCAGCGCCAACGCTGGAGCCACGAATCGAGCCTTGGCCGAGAACCTCGGAGGCGGTGCGCAGCGTGGATGGTTACCAGGATGAAACAATGAATCGATTGTGTAGTTCTTGATCGCCTCCGAGAGGTATCAAACCGTATTAGTGAAGTATCCTGATTTCTTTTCTTTTTCTAAAAATCGTGAAAATGGCTGATACGTACGTGATAGGTATCGGACCGTAATCGTTTGCTAGTTTTCAATCAAGATGAAGTGCGGTTAGTACAGTGACCGCAAGTTAAGCAGTCATATCGATTCACAACCGTTGGATCAAGCTGATGAATGATAGGGAGATACGCCACGTCACAACCTGGCAGCCAGAGCTACAGTACATGCTACAGTGCGCTACAGGAATTTATGTGCACGCTACGGACCCTGTCGGAATCCGAGCTGTTTTTATTTGATCTGATGGTCACGCAACAACTGCTGGGATCCTGATCCGTGGGTTTTGTTTCGTATCAAGATATCAAGGGGTGGGCAGATTTCGACCGAACCGAAGAATCAAACCGAAATTAAAGACTGAGACCGAGACGGAAAGTTTCGGTTAGTTGTTCGGTCCCAGCCATTGAAGACCGAATTTATTTCGGTCATTTCGGTTATTGGGCTTGGCTAACCGAATTAACTGAATTGCCCAAAAATTTGGCCCAATAGGCATAGAGCCCAATAAGCCCAGTAGTACTAACCCTAACCCTAGATACAAACCTTATCACTTCCCGCACAGCCGCACTCCTAGTCTCCACCGCGCCGGCGCTGCATCCCCATCTCCACCGCGTCGCGTCAATTGCGCCCTCCGCCGCGCCAGTGCCACCCTCCACCGCGCCGCCTCCGTCCTCCACCGCCGCAGCCGCGACCTCTGTCGCTGGGAGTCTGCCCTGCACCGCGTCGCCTCCATCCTCCACCGCCGTGGCCGCGGCCTCCACCGCCGCCTCCGCCTCAGTGCCGCCTCCAGCCAGCCCGCCTCTGCCTCAGCGCCGACTTCGTCTCCACTCTCCAACCAGCCTCCTCCATTCCGCTAGCCGCATCCGTCTCCATCTGTGACTTGTGAGTTGTTGTTGTTGTGTGTGTGTGTGATGATGTAATGTCATCAACCTAGAACTTCCATTTGTGCTTAGTGACTTATACTGTGTGTGTGATTGTTGTGAACTTCAGTTTTGACTTTTGAGACCTGTGCTATTTAATCTTGCGTACTATCTTGTATTTTTGTGATATATATCTGTGAAAAAATATCTCAAAAGAGGAGAAGTCCTGTCAATACTTTTCATTCCAAACTTACTCTGAAAAATTTCGGTCAGACCAAGACCGAGACTGAAATGATGAAATTCGGTCCTGAGTTTTCAAAGACCAAAATGACCGATGACCGAAAGACCGAGACCGAATTTTTTTTGTCTGACCGAACTCCCACCCCTACATATATCATAGGTGGCAGGGGTCCCGCTCTATCTTGGAGTTCGAGCTGATCTGTAGAGTTGGCTCAATATGCTGTATAGCTCTCCTCTTTAAATAACTTTATAATGCGGTCTTGACAGATAATAAGTACCCCTCCGTCTCACAAATAACAAATCTATGATTGGATTTGACATACGTTAGTACATGTTCCTTAGGGTTAATACACTGGTGGAGAAACCATCTTTCGTCGGTCGGCCGAATTCCACAATAGTCCCGGATGCAATAAAAACCGGTGCTAAAGATGATCTTTAGTCCCGGTTAAAAAGGATAACGGGCATATTTGATCTTTAGTCCCGGTTGGTAACACCAACCGGGACTAAAGATCATAACTTACCAACCGGGACTAAAGATCTCAGGGATCTTTAGCCCCGGTTGGTAACACCAACCGGGACTAAAGTCCCACCCCTATATATATGTCTTCTTCCTCCTCCAGCTGCCCGAGCAAGCTTCAAAATTTCTTCAAAAAAGAGGGGAGGTCATGCCAAAATTTCTAGTGAATTTATTTTGGTGATTACATACAAATAGGAGGTGCCTAAAAGGTTTGCAACTTCATCCTCCAATGTTTTTTTTTGTCATATTACATTTGGAGCTATGTTTTGCACACTTTTTTGTCTCCAAAATTTAGTTGTAAGTTGATGAGAGAGAAAATTTGTGTGGGGGAAGAAAGAACATATAGAAATTTAGTTGATTTGCTAAAGAAGGTTTTATAAAATAGTTGAGAAGGAAAATATAGTGAAAGTTAATCTTAAATAATAGAAAACAAACTAAAATGAAAATTAAAAGAAGTAAAACACATTAAAATTAGTTTAAAACTATAGAAATAGTAAATAATAATTATTTGGTGTAATATTTTATGATTTTTGTATGAATAAAGATATGTCATTATTGTATTACTGTTGAAAGAGTTTGTAATTATCTTATAATTATTGTATGACTGTCATTATTGTAAGAATAATTATTTGTGTACGATTTTTTTTGACTCATGTAGATGGATCGACAATGGATGTACGCTGATCGGCGGTCTAAATAGTTTATTGATGGCGTGCACTATTTTTTGAGAGTGGCCGAAGCTAACATGCAAAGGGGTTTTATTTGTTGTCCATGCAGTAAGTGTAAGAATCAGAAAGAGTATTCTGCATCCAGGACTATTCATTTCCACTTGTTTGAATCGGGGTTCATGCCAAGCTATAATTGTTGGACATCCCACGGAGAGCAAGGTGTTGAAATGGAAGAAGATGAAGTGGAAGATGACAATATTCCGGACTTTGCTCAGTACGTTGGATTTGAAGGAAATTAAACGGGCGAGGAGGAAAGGGATGCTGATGGTATCGACGTTGCGGATGATCTTAGTCAGATGTTGCAGGAAGCCAAGGAGGACTGCGATAGTGAAAAGGGGGCCCATAAATTAGACAAGATGTTAGAGGACTACAGAACGTCGTTGTACCCAGGTTGCGAGCAGGGGCACAAAAAGTTGGATACCACTCTGGAGTTCTTGCAATGGAAGGCAAAAAATGGGGTTAGTGACAAGCCATTTGGCGATTTATTGAAACTCGTCAAGAACATTCTTTCGGAGGGAAACAAATTTCCCGAGACAACGTACGAGGCTAAGAAGATAGTCTGCCCGCTAGGACTGGAAGTTCAGAAGATTCACGCATGTACGAATGATTGTATCCTATATCGCGGTGAGGAGTACGAGAACCTAGAAGCATGCCCTGTTTGCAAAGCACTACGATACAAGATTAGACGAGACGATCCAGGAGAAGTTGACGGGCAGCTAACAAAGAAGAGAATTCCTGCTAAGGTGATGTGGTATTTCCCTATAATACCACGGCTAAGGCGTTTGTTCACGAACAAGGGGAATGCTAGAATGATGCAATGGCACGCTGAAGAGCGTCAACAGGACGGGATGCTGAGACACCCCGCCGATGGTTCGCAGTGGCGAAACATCGACAGAAAATTTAAAGAATTTGGAAAGGACGCACGAAACATATGGTTTGGTTTGAGTACGGATGGCATGAATCCTTTTGGAGAGATGAGCAGCGGCCATAGCACTTGGCCCGTTACGATGTGTATCTACAACCTCCCCCCTGGCTATGCATGAAGAGGATGTACATAATGATGCCGATTATTATTCAAGGCCCCAAGCAACCTAGTAACGACATCGATGTGTATCTAAGACCACTGGTCGAAGATCTTAAACTGTTGTGGAAGAAGGAAGGTGTCCCCGTGTGGGACGAGGACAAACAGGAGGAGTTTAACCAACGAGCGCTGCTGTTCGTAACCATCAACGATTGGCCTGCACTTAGCAACCTATCCGGACAGTCCAACAAGGGGTACAAGGCTTGCACTCACTGTATGGATGAAACAGAAAGTACGTATCTTAAGCACTGTAGGAAGGTTGTATACATGGGTCATCGTCGATTCCTTGCAGCAAACCACTCGGTACGGAAGAAAGGCAAGCACTTCGAACATAAGGCTGACCACCGTACGAAGCCTAAACATCACAGCGGGAAAACAGTGTTTGCTATAGTTAAAGATCTTAAAGTAGTGTTCGGAAAGGGGCCTGGAAGCCAGCCTATAGAGAGCGAAGATGGTCACGCAGTGATGTGGAAAAAGAACTCTATATTTTGGGAGTTACCTTATTGGGAATTCTTGGACGTCCGCTATGCAATCGACGTGATGCACCTCACTAAGAACCTTTGTGTAAACTGTCTTGGCTTCCTAGGTGTATACGGAAAGTCGAAAGATACACTGGAAGCACGTAATGATCTGAAGCATATGGAACAACGCGGCGACCTTCACCCGGAACCAAAGGAGAAAGGAAGCCATTACTTGAGTCCAACCAGCTACACTCTTAGCAAGGCAGAGAAGGAAAGTATGTTTGAATGCTTGGAGAGCATAAAGGTACCGTCTGGATACTCCACGAATATCAAGCGAATAATAAGCACGAAGGAGAAGAAGTTCACAAACCTACAGTCTTATGACTGTCACATGTTGATGACACAACTGCTACCAGTTGTAATAAGGGGTATCCTTCCAGACAATGTCCGGGCAACAATAACAAAGCTATGTGCATTCATGAACGCAATTTCGCAGAAGGTCATCGATCCGGATAGAATAGAAGCTCTTCAGAATGATGTGGTGCAATGTCTCGTCAGTTTTGAGTTGATATTTCCACCTTCATTTTTCAATATAATGACGCATCTGCTTTGTCACCTTGTCAAAGAGATCAGTATTCTCGGGCCTATGTACCTACACAACATGTTTCCTTTCGAGAGGTACATGGGCGTTCTGAAGAAGTATATTCGTAACCGTGCTCGTCCAGAGGCAAGCATCGCCAAGGGTTATGGAACAGAGGAGGTCATCGAATTTTGCGTAGAATTTATTGAAGACCTTCGCCCAATCGGGGTACCTGAATCACGCCATGAAGGGAGACTACCGGGAAAGGGAACTCTCGGAAGGAAAGCAATAATGACGGTAGACAACAATTTATTCCGTAAAGCCCATTTCACGGTTCTGCAACAATCTTCATTGGTAGCTCCTTACGTCGAGGAGCACTTGGCTGTAGTTCGCGCCAGGAACATCGGTAAGTCCGATGCATGGATTACACGGCATTACATTGATACTTTCCCCGCGTGGCTACGACAACATCTCATGGGTAATGAGTCGATCAACCAACAACTTGTCTTCCTAGCGAGGGGACCGTCTGGGTCGATCGCGACATTCCAGGGATATGAGATCAATGGGTACACATTCTACACGAGAGCCCAAGACATGAAGAGCACGAACCAAAACAACGCTGTTCGTGTCGATGCCATGGGACACGATGGAACAACTGGCACGTATTACGTAATTATTGTGTACGTAATTACATCAAGGAGGGAACAATAGTGAGGAGAAAGTATGTGTGGTCAACCGTCACCGCCGATGTATTGCCGTAATTATTGTGTACACGATGTAAACTGTTTTGGATGTATTGATTATCCATATAAATCAATTGATGTATGGCATATGTTAATCACGCACGATTATTAGAGGTTTTAATAAGTTTAAATCATGTATATGCTAGTTATATGCGATAATTACAATTTTTAAAAGTTTTAAATCACGCAGGTGGCATTTTCATATGTTAATTAGAGTTTTTAACAATTAATTTACTATCATTCATATGCTAATTATATATGACTATTCGAATTTTTAAAATTTTTAAATCATGCATGTGGCATTTATATATGTTAATTAGAGTTTTTAACAATTAATTTAATATCATTCATATGCTAATTATATGACTATTCGAATTTTTAAAATTTTTAAATCATGCATGTGGCATTTACAAATGTTAATTAGAGTTTTTAACAATTAATTTAATATCCTAATTATATATGATTATTACAATTTTTATTAATTTTAAATCATGCCGTATGTATATACATATGTTAATTAGAGTTTTTAACAATTTAATATCATTCATATGCTAAGTATATATGATTATTAGAATTTTTATTAATTTTAAATCATATATTTGCTTATTACGTTTTATTCACTTAATTTATTACAGACAACAATAATTTTTCGTAGTAATTGTCATTAATTTTTGTACTTTAAATAATTTTAATGCATTATTTTCTATTTTAGAAACACATATGTAATGGAAAATAATATTCAGTGCGCGTCCCGGTTCTTAACCCTAACCGGGTTTAAAAAGAATTTTGAAATAGCGGGAAAATATCTTTAGTCCCGGTTGATGAGAACAACCGGGAGTAAAGATATCTTTACTCCCGGTTGTTACTAAAGAAATAGTAACAACCGGGAGTAAAGATATCTTTACTCCCGGTTGTTCTCATCAACCGGGACTAAAGATCTAGGGGTATATATATTCCCTATGCGTGCCCTCGTCTTCTCCACCAACACTTAGAAGTTTTTGCCCGATCGATCTCTCTCGGCTTCTTCTTCACCGCCACTGCCTAGGGCAACCCCGCGCCGCCACCGCCGCCGTATCTCGCCGTCGTCTCGCGCTCGTCGTCGTCGCCGCCGCCTCCGCCTCCTCCGCCGCCGCCGCATCTCTGGGGTGAGAGCCGCCGCCGCCTCCCTCTCATCAGCTCTCTCTCTCTCTCTCCGATCTCGATCTCTCTCTCTCCCTCTCGGTTGCCGCCGGCCGCCTCGTTGCCGACGCCGACGCCGACGTCGTCACGACACGACGCCGTGCCACGATGCCGCGGCGGCACGACACGACGAGACGCCACGACGCCGCCGCGGCACGGCACCGGTGCCGCGCCGCCACACCGCCGCCGCGCAACGTCGCCGCGCGCCTCGCGCTGCGCCGCCGCCGCGCAACGCCGCCACGCCGCCACCGCGCTGCGCGCCGCACGCCGCTGCCGCGCGTGCCGCCCCGCCGCCGCCGCTCCGCTGCCGCCACACCGCCGTCCCGCTGCCGCCACACCGCCGCTGCGCTGCCGCCACGGCATCGAACGAATTAACGTGAACGTGAACGTGAACGTGAACAAACGTGAACGAGCGAACGAATGTGAACGAGAACGTGAACGAGCGAATGAACGTGAACGAGAACATGAACGAGCAAATGAACGTGAACGAGAATTGAACGTGAAAGAACGAACGAACGTGAACGAACGAGCGTGAATGAACGTCAACGAACGTGAACGTGAACGAACGTGAACTAACGAACGTGAACGTGAAATGCAATATAGGCAGGTGAATGAACGTGAACGAACGAACATAGGTGAATGAAACGTGACCTTAACGAGAACGCGAACGTGAACGATCGTGAACGAAACGTGAACGTCAAATGCAATATATGTTACTTCGCGTTTATCCTAATACATCTTTTTATATCTTGCAGAAAAGACGTTGTCGGAGTCGTCCCTCAAGCCGGATTGGTAGCTAGCCCTCGAAGGAATTCGCGCAGGCAAGTGACGTAATTATATATATGATTGTTATATTTGTAATGCAATTAAGACTATTAGATTTAATATATGACACTTAGACTTAGTTTTAATATAAGATTATTAATATAAGACACTTAGACTTAGTTTTAATATAAGACACTTAGACTTAGTTTTAATATAAGATTATTATAGTTTTAATACAAGATTATTAGATTTGTAACTAGACTTAGCATATAAGATTGTGTAGGGTTCTAATATACGACAGTTACACATAGCATATATGACTATTTGAGTTTTAGTATAAGATTATTTGAGTTTTAATATAAGATTATTAGATTTGTAATTAGACTTAGTATATAATTTATTGACTAGCTAAGGTCCTATAATATACGTCACCTAGACTTAGCATATATCACTATTTGAGTTTTAGTATAAGATTATTAGATTTGTAATTAGACTTAGCATATAAGATTGTGTAGGGTTCTAATATACGACAGTTACCCTTAGCATACATGACTATTTGAGTTTTAGTATAAGATTATTTGAGTTTTAATATAAGATTATTAGACTTGTAATTAGACTTAGCATATAAGATTGTGTAGGGTTCTAATATACGACAGTTACACTTAGCATACATGACTATTTGAGTTTTAGTATAAGATTATTTGAGTTTTAATATAAGATTATTATATTTGTAATTAGACTTAGTATATAATTATTGACTAGCTAGGGTCCTATAATATACATCACCTAGACTTAGCATTTATCACTATTTAAGTTTTAGTATAAGATTATTTGAGTTTTAATATCAGATTATTAGATTTGTAATTAGACTTACTATATAATTTATTGACTAGCTAGGGTCCTGTAATATACGTCACCTAGACTTAGCATATGATTGTTAGCATATAAGATTGTTAAAACATAAATGTCTCATGACTTAGCAGCTGTTTCCTGTATGAATAGATGGCTGATCGCGATGAGGAACAGATATTGTACGATACAATCGCGGAGGGAAGCAGCCAGTACTGGAACGAAGAAGAGGAGAACGAGGATCCAAACCAGTATTTGAACGAGGAAGGGAACGTGCAGAGGGATGCGGAGGGGAACCAGGAGGGGCACGTGGAAAGGGATGTGGAGGGGAACCAGGAGGAGGAGGCTAGTGGAAGTCAACCCTCCGCTGGACAGAAGAGAGCACGCGGGCAACGAGGTGCCGCGAAGAAGCTTGAGGGTCGACACATCATAACGGAAGTGGACGAAGACGGCCGACCTAGTGCCCCGGCAGAAGCCGCCAAGAACTATGTGCGTCACAGCGGTTGAGTTGTGCGGGATAACGTGCCTGTCAGTACGGTGTACTGGCGTAGAACAAGGGCACGCGGAGATCATGAGAGCTTTGTCCCAGATTCGGAGAAAGAGATGCTGTGGACCACAATGCTCGAGACATTCACCCTTCCCGCAGGTACAGAGGACAAAGTGAAAAGGTGGACTCTGAAGAAAATGGCATAACAGTTTCAGAGCTTCAAGGGAGATCTATACCAGAAATATATCCTGAAGGGACAGACACCGAACTTCGACACATTCCCAAAGCTAAGGGATCACTGGGACGAGTTCGTTGCATATAAGACAGGTGAACAAGGGCAGGCGATGATGGAAAGAAACAAAGAAAATGCCGTCAAGAAGAAGTACCATCACCACTTGGGATCAGGCGGCTATAGCGTCGCGATGCCGAGGTGGGAGGAGATGGAGGCTAGCTTGCTTGAGAGGGGTATCGAACCGGCCACTGCTAATTGGCCGGAACGATCGAAGTTCTGGTACTATACTCACGGTGGAACGCTCAACCCAGCTGATGGCTCCCTGGTCTTCGGCGATCAGATACGCGAGGTTGCGCGTCGACTAACAGACGCAGTGGAAGCCTCTTCTCAGGGCACGTTCCGACCGGACAGAGAGAAGGACGAGCTGTCACTCGCCCTGCAGACTCCAGAGCATCCAGGACGAACACGAGGGAAAGGGGTGATTCCTTGGAAGATTGGGTTCAAGGAGGACATCCACACGTACAGGAGTCGGATGAGGAGCAATAGAGATACCGAGGCGAAAATTGCAGATCTAGAGTTCAGGGTATCGAGCTACGAGCTCAGCATGCAACAGGAGGTGGCAAGGAAGGTTGATGAACGCATGGCCGCACATCGGTCCCATGATCCCCAGCCGACCATTCCTCCTGCAATGGTGAGCCCGTCAGGAAACCGTAGCAGCTGCGCCTCAACGGGGCAGGTAGGATCACAGAGCATGGACGCCATGCAAACCCGGGACGAAACCACCTGCCCCGTTGATGACATCACTCAGGGGACACCATGTGAGCTGCATATTCCCTTCAAGAACTTATCAATAAATGTAAGCTCGTAGTTTATAGATTTTAGATTTGGCCATTCCGCTAGTTGCTGCTTATATATGTTGTTTACTAATAAATAACCTCTCACCACATGAAGGTGGCATCGGGCATGGCCATCCCAACGGACCCTTCAGGTACTTACCACTGCAGGCCGATTCCAGCAGGATACTCCAAGGTCAAAGTTGAGTTGGTCGAAGGCGCGTACGAGGACCTCGAGCTGGATTACCCTGGAGCAGACGGTGAGACGCATCTACGAGACACAAGCCACGCCATTATTCTATGGCGCAAGCGGTACATCATCCTCCCTGGGCGACAAGTGGCATCTTATGCACCATCTCCTCCGGCTCCACCATCTCCTCCTCAGGCTCCTGCACCGACTCCTCCTCAGGCTCCTGCACCGACTCCTCCTCAGGCTCCTACACCGACTCCTCCGCAGGCTCCTCTTCCGGCACCTTCCAAGTCAAGGGCCCCCCAAACTCCACCGCTTGCCTCCACAAGGGCAACGAAGAAGGCGAAAGTTGACGCCGCCAAGAACAAGGACCCGGGGTACGATTGCACGTAAGAGGAGCTTGACGCTTACGTGGCATCAGAAGTCAAGAGACAATTCAAGCCTCGAAGTCTAGAAAAGAAGATTCCTATAGACCCGAGTGTCAGGAACTTCTTCAGGGGTATGTCTGCACCTGCCAAGGAGGCCATAAAGCTATCGGACTATGAGTGAACACTCGAGAAAGCATCTTCTGGAAAGTCCAAACCAGTCCCTCAGCTTGGAGAGCAACCAATCCAGGAGATCGAGCCGTTGGTGACCGGTGAAGATTTTGGAATACAAGAATTTATTAATGACACCGGGCTAACTACGGATCAATTGCTAGGAGACGCACCAATCGAAAAGGCGGAAGTGAAATAAATGTACGAACTCGGTAAACCGCTTGTCAAGCCTGAGCTGCTGCAGTCCCTACCCACACAAATGTACAAGTTCCATCAGCTGTACATGGAGATGAGCGCCACCAGTAGAGAGATGATCGGAGCGAGGATCAGGGATACGGACTTCTTACAAGGAGATGACATTCTCTGGATCAATTTCAAAGGAATCTACGAACTATACCAGCTGGACGCCCTCGACGTCTCTATTATGAGTTGCTGGATTTTGTAAGTATATCGTTCAGTTAGATTTCTTACTACGTCTCCTTTAATTAATTAGGTCCTTGTATATAAGTAGACTATATATAATATATAATCCCTTTTATCGTTGTAGAATGGAGATTCAAAGGGCCATACGGCGGGGGGTTTTCGATACTGGATTCATCGACCCTTGGAAAGTAAACATCACAATGCTCGACCAATATCCGCAAGCCACAGAGGACAATCTCGTCCATCTCCTGAAGGCGCAGCATTACAAGACGTTCATACTGTTGCCGTACAACACAGAGTTAGTTTAATTTTACTATCTTCCTATACCAAATTTCATTCCCGTACGAACATGCTAAGTGTTTCATATGTAATGCATCCCACGCACATTGCAGATTCCACTGGGTGCTTTTACTCTTCGACCTAGAGGCCTGCATCGTCAACGTATATGACTCAATGGATAAAAAAGAGTCTACGTTTCACAAGGTTTTCGAACTTATAGACAGGTACTGTCATAAGTTCCTATGTGTTAATTAAGAATCTTGTTATAGTTAATTGCTACTACGAATCATAGCTTTAAATTCCATATAGGGCTTGGTATCGGTTCCGTCATTTGGTCCGCGGCAAATGGAGAGAAAGACTTAGGTGGAAGTTCAAATTTCCTGTGAGTACACATGCTCTACATTTATATTTCTCTGATTCAAGTACATACAAGTGTATATTAATTAGATCTCTCGTCGTTTGTCATTTATTTATAGTGCGCAAAGCAAAAGCAGGGAACTAACTTGTGCGGCTACTACGTGTGCGAGTATTGCCACTGCCTTGCAGACCAAATCATCACCACAAGAGAGCTCGATGTACGTACAAATAAATTCAAAATTTCATTACGTATCGATTTGTTGTTTAATTACTAATCAATTTCATGCATTCATATAGTTTATTCGCATGAGGGATAACCTGATCACACACAAGGAATTTATCGCGGCGGTTCAAGAACAACTCATGGGATTCATCAACGAACAAATCCTTGATCCCAAGGGTGAATTCTACTACGACGGAAACACGATTCATAGGTCCTTAGCTTCTGAGCTAGCGACTACTACTACGTCAAAATCGTAGCTAGCTAGGACATATAATGGATTGTAATTAATACATGACTACATATGTTTCTATATGCATGTGTACACATTTTTTATAATGTAAATATATATTTTGGTCATATATATATATATACACACATATGCATTTGCACAATATATATATGTATAAACACATATATATTATGCATGTACATATGTATTGAAACATATATATGCATGGTTTATATATATATAAAAACCATGCAACAACATGGCCATGCAAAAAAAAAGGTCAGCTCGATCTTTAGTCCCGGTTATTTCACCCGGGACTAAAGATAGCGATGTTTAGTCCCGGATTGGTAGTCCCGGTTTGAAAACCGAGACTAAAGGGGGGCTACGAACCGGGACTACAAACACTTTCTCCACCAGTGATAGGAGGTACATGACCAATCATGAGGATATAAGTCTCTCGACTCAAAATATAAGTTCAATGATGTAATGTACATCTAATTGATATTGCTATATATCCTTGTGCTTTCGTGCATATAGATGTCTAGAATCGAACATTGAACTAGCTCTGATGACGTAAGTAATAAAAATATACAGCGAGACCTCCATCACTTCATCCATCGCGAGTGTTGCCATAAAGATGTAATGTTTTTCGACCCCGACGGCAGCCTAGCGATGAGCGAAAATACAAGTTTCTTCGGGAGTGGAGCCACGTGCTTGTGTAATTAACAATATAATTCGAAATGATAGTATTATAAATATTGTTGTATGGTCGACACTTTTCACTAATGTATCCAATATATGAGTATTACATGCTCCTTCTGTGTCGTCCTGCAGAATACATTTTAAAAGTGAGCTCTCCCTTTTAGTCCATAGGTTTAATTCTTCTGAGAGAGATTCTCTAAACCATTAGATTAACTTGTTGTAATTATAAATATTTTTTTCTTTTAATATATTAACTGTGGGGGCTTCCCCTACGGTGTTTTTCCTCAATAAAAATATATGTGTATTATATCTGTATTATATGTTTGTTAGCTATTAGATGTATTTATGTATTAATTAATTAATTACAATATTATTGATTAAAAATTAATATTAAAAAAATTGGCGAGAAAATTTATATTTTGGCATGAACATTTTCTAATGCGGCCATCCTACTGGAATGAAAGCTGAGCTACGTATTTTCGCAGACGGTGTAGTCCAATTTCGCAGGGGCATGTTGTGGCTTGGTCCGTCTGAGAAGATATATTTCTGTAGGCGAACGTACCAAGATGTCCGCCTACCTACCAAGATACATCTTTCTAAGCAGATCGGCTAACCACTGCAAAAATGAATGATTTTCACGTACCTTTTTGCATACAGGCGGACCGGTCGTCCATCTGTGAAAATCCATTTTGACCGCAGAAAAATCTTTTCGCTAGTAGCTAATCAATCGTAGCACACGCGTAATCTTGATGGTCGGGATTCGGCCACCAAGAAAAATTATCAGGCAAATTTGAGATTCCGGTAGTGATGGGTACCTGCTTCTCGACATGCTACTGCTAATGACGGATTAATTAGGCATAATAAATTCGTCTCGTTTTTTCAGGCGAGTTATGAAATTAATTTTTACATTCACGTCTGAAAACCCCTTCCGATATCCGGTTAAACGTCCGATGTGATACTCAAAAATTTTCTTTTCACGAACTAAGTCCTTGTTCAATTCCCAAAATTTTTTTCCCAAAAATATCATGTCGAATCTTTGGACATATGCGTGGAGCATTAAATAGAGATAAAAAAAACTAATTGCACAATTATGATGGAAAATCGCGATATGAATCTTTTGATCCTAATTAGTCTATGATTAGCTTTAGGTGCTACAGTAACCCACATATGCTAATGACGAATTAATTAGGCACAAAAGATTCATCTCGCGGTTTGTAGGCAAGTCATCAAATTAGTTTTTTTTCATTCGTGTTCGAAAACCTCTTCCGAAATTCAGTTAAACATTCAATATGGCAAAAAAAATATTCTCGAACTAAACAAGGCCTAAACACACCCTAAATTAATTAAGTTGGGTCGGTCTGCGTCGTCCTTTGCAGCTTCGTGGTGACCTGCTATTCAACATGCCCCCCAAGTTGTTTTGATTATTACAGTAGCTGACAAATACATATGAGTGCGTCGGATGTATACTAATTTGAATTAAATATAGACTAATAATAACACTATTTACAAAAATAAGATCTAATTAGACGAATTTTTTAAGCCTAATTAATATATAATTAGCAAATGTTTAATGTAGCATCACATAGCCTAATCATGGAATAATTTTATTAGATTCGTCTCGTAAATTAGTCCAAAATTATAGAATGGATTTTATAATTAGTATATGTTTAATATTTTAAGTTAGCGTCTAAACATCCGATGTAATAGGAACTTAAAGAAATAATAATTAAGTACATTGTAAGCCCCAAGTTGCCAACTCGTCGGTCGGCATGTGAATAATTGAGTACACAGTAATTAACCCGATTGTGTGCCTGATTGACCAAGCAGAGGGATGCAATCGCGAGTCGCGACCAAGTTGGCAACTCGTCGGTCTGCATATGCATTGTACAGTAACCCAACTGTGTGACTGATCGACCAAGCAGACGAATGCGGCCACGACCAAGTCACCCAACTGTCTGACTCATAGACCAAGCTTAGCCAGCTACCGATAGGACACGTACATATTATCCCTTTGTCTTAAAAAAAAATCGAATCCTAACTGCTAACCTAAACAAACAAAAGATATATCCAAAAGATTTATCCAGATACGTAGTAAGAATTTATCTATCTATCTATTATATACTAAAAGTCCATTAAACTTCCTACAAACATTCCTAAGTCACCATATCACGCTACTACAAACACTCATAAACCGCCAAATAGCACTTTAATAAATCGGTGGACCCACTGTTCTAAATTATTTGATTATCTTTTAAAATAGAGACCCCACAACCCAGCCCACCATCTCCTCTCACCGGCCCACAGCCCAACATTGCACGCACGTACCTACGTACCTGGTACGTACGTATGCCTCCCTCCTTTCATCCTATCTCACACCTTGCTAATATTTATTTCGAGAGTAGCAAATAATTTAAATATAGAAAAAATATTATAAAGAAAAAGAAAAAACATATTACTATCTACTTTCTCTTAAATCAGTGGACCTTAACCATTAGAATTAAACGTATAGATAATTCAAACAGCAAACCTATTAAATCAAGAAAACATACCCTCCTAATTTTAGACTTAACTTTAGACTGTTGTCCTTTGCACGACAACTTAAATAGGAACAAAACATTAAAAAATAATAATATCTATTATGTCACCTTTGAATCATTTTATATAATAAAAGTCGATTAAATTCTCCAAAGCGCTTTTAAGTCACCATGTGTGACGTTTTAAATTCAGAAAGAACTTAGAAATTCAAAGAAAAGAAATAAAATATAATTATTGATTTCCACCTAAATCAATATACCATTATTTTTAACCATCATATTTTTTTCAAGAAATCTTAAGCCGCAACATGTCATGTTTTAGAATCATAGAAATATGAGAAAATAAACAAACCATCCGTTGCACTTATTAGTTAGAAAGAATAGAAATATGGGCCGGCTGTTTGATTCATATGCTAAGGTTGTCGAGGTTCGTTACACTTTCTTTGCCAAGCTTGTCTAAGGTGAGGCCTTTAAAATCTTAGCCACACTTCAGCTAACAAAGTAAAGCCATGCTACACTTTTCAAAACCACTTACATGTGGGATCTAGGACCTAAATAGTAAAGTAGGAATCTTGCCACACTTCTGACAACCAATCAAACACTCATATAATATGGACAAACTTGACTAACGCCAAGTATGGCAACTTATAGCCATCAATCAAACAGCCACTAAGTCCCTTCATCTCCACCTTTTGTCACATGTGCACAATATTGTCACCCCTTCCTATCTCTCATACGAGCTCTATGCTATTAATATCTCTCCAGTCTCCTCTTCCTATTATCAGCTATCAAACTAAACAGAGAAACAACTAATAATTTTATATATATACTAAAAGTACAATAATTTTAAGCGACACACATGATTTCTATTCTAACTGTTGCTCTATTTATAATTAAATCAACAATTTAAGATCCATATGTCTATATTTTGCTATTTAAGAAATACGATAGTTGGGCACACTCAACCCGTGTGCTTTGCATATCGTATAGCAACATAATATTATAAAGAATCGTCAATATATTTTTTTTCATCAACATCATCTGCAAACATGCATGATTAAATTAAATCAATAATATTGAATAAGTATAAAAATTCATATTTCAATCAAATTTATTATCGATAGGACACTCCTACCATTTTACATGTCAACCTAATTGCGATTAAAAACTATGAAACAATTCAACAACGCATGTCGCACAATCACATATTGTTTTGCAAACCTATATAAAAATAACTTGGAGGGACAAACACACCACTGCTTTTTTACCTGTTATCCAAATTTCTATAAAAAAATATCAACTAATTCAACAAACACATGTTGCATCATCATACATCGTTGCAAATAGACAGCTAAATTAGATACATACTGTACAAGAAAAAAAACAATCGAATGTGAAGAGTTTAGGCTATTGTATAAAGAAAACTGATGCGTTTAGTTAGAGAAAAAAAATCTGATTATTTCATAAATGTTTTTTTCTAAATTATATGCTCAATAATCCAAACAAGCCAAATAATATTTTACGTAACTGCTTTGAATATATGTTATGTACCATCTAATCGACTTCAGACGATGGTACCTTTTATATAAAGCCACCACATGTTACTCTTGCAAATGCTCCTAGGCCACCATATGACACTCTAATAAATTAGAGAAAACCCTAAACTTTTTGCAAAAGTAAAACATCTCGCTGTGCTTATCATTTAAGCTAATGGACCAATTATTTTTAACTATTAGATCTAAATTATATAGATAAATTCCACCTCCACCTACTCCTTCCCCTCCTATGTATTTTACTCAAGCGTGTATTTATAATACATCACATTTCAAAAATCATATTGCCCAATTATACGTAGCTGTCCAACCGTATTTATACTAGGCTACATGAAACCTCAAGTTCCACCCAATTAATCCATCCGTTGATAAACAATGACAGCCTATATCGGTAATTCAATTAAAAAAAAACGACTTACTTTTATTCTAGAACATTATTTAGTAGATGTGCTCCAAACAAAATAAATCTACCTTATCATTTTTAGATGATAAAGAAGATTATAAATAGTTATTTATTAGGATTAGTTAAGTAGCAATGCTGATGGAAAAAATATGGAGAAATCATACATTTGAAGTGTGGCAAATGTTATCCGGTTTATATTCCGTTTTGAAGCACAACACGATACATGCCCGCGCGAATGCGCGGGCTACCTTCCTAGTTATTATATACTAAAAGTCCATTAAACTTCCTACAAACACTCTTAAACCATTATATGACATCTTACAAACTCTCCTAAATCATCACATGGCACTATAATAAATTAGAAAAAATTATAAAAATTCTCTAGCCATTAATTTTTAT
Organism: Oryza meridionalis; assembly: GCA_000338895.3. NCBI lineage: Eukaryota > Viridiplantae > Streptophyta > Magnoliopsida > Poales > Poaceae > Oryza > Oryza meridionalis. The sequence continues at coordinate 12,211,513 of CM002533.2, forward strand.
TAAATTAGGTGAACCCATTATTTACCACCATGAGAATTTATCTTAAAACAAACTGCCTAACCTCCAAACCGGGTCTACCTTGGGCCTGTACGTATTACTATATGTACGTGCGTTTCTTTTAAGGATAGTATGCACGTTACTTCCACCCCTCCTTCCCTCAATTTATTTTGCACATATTTCTTCTCCTATTATCATATTTATTAGTTAGAAAATAAACCTTTTGTGTTAAACAATTCAACAACTATAACATCTAAATCATACCACTGTTTTTTTATCTGTTTATATATTTAAAATTATTTATGACTAAATTTGCAGCTAAAGACCAAATTTCCACAATAATTCAACTTTAAGAAAAAAATGTCATTTTGGATTGTATTTTTAAACTTTTACATGCCATTCAAGCAATTATAAAAATATGAAATAATAATATTATAGTCTCTATGATTGTGCATAACTTCATAAGGATTAAATTATGTTTACAATCATAAAAGTAAGATAAAAATAGCTATGAGTAATGTTCTCAAAATATATAACTTAGAAAGCAAGAGTTATGCTAAAAAAAAAGCAGCTATAACATTTAAATCATAGGATCCCCTAAATCATATAAGTAATATTTTTGCTTATGTATTTTGATTATTTTATATTTAAAGACCCATATTTGGGGTTATATTTTCTGACTTTTGTGTGTCATTCATAAAATCGTGAAAAATAATGATATATATTTTATCATCGTATATAAGTTCACAATAATTCAATTACATCTATAGTGACAAAAGTAAAATGAACCTTATAACACTAAGTATTGTTCCAAAAAATTACTTCTCCCATTCTAATATTATTATAAATCAAAAATAACATTAGTAGATTTGTAGTGTTCTCATTTTTAATTTTATCTACTATGTAGGAAAAGGCGAGTAAAAAAGATAGATCTTAATCAATCAATAATACTTTTTTTCTATTTTCATTTAATAAAGTAATAGTAACTAAAACACTATAAAATGGGAAAAAATAATTATATGCGCGCGTACTTTGTCCCCTTCGATTTTCTCTTCTTCTCTCTCACTCAATTCATCTGTCTTATAATGTCTTATAATGTTTGACTAGTCATATCCGCCCCCTTCCCTCTCACCTCAAGTCTACCCCTTCCTCATCTCAAGTCTACCACTTCCTTTTTTATAGCAAGAAATAATCAATAATACTATTAAGACATGCATATTTTTTAAGCTGCACATCTGATTTCTAAATTCTAATCTAACTATTGCTCCATTCAGAATTAAACCAATAATTAAAAGGTCCATAACCCTTATATTTTGAACTGGTATAAAATAAAATTAAAAATATAAAATATCAATAGGAACTAAATTGAACTATTTGGAGAAAAATCAAATAAGTTCATACTTTTCACTAAAATTGGATCAACCATTACATGTTCCATTTTTATAATAATTTTTAAATCCTTACATATTAATGGCCTTGCATCTATCCTATACCATAATATTATGAGTTTGTCCACATATTAAGATACACAGTATACATACAATTGGTTGAAACGTTTTATTTATTACTATTAAATCTAAATTTTTGGACTCATGTTGACTATATTTTCTTTTAAAAAAGATACTATAAATCACACATATTATAAGCTAGTGAGGATCTACGATATATATTTGTTAATTTATATGTAAGTATGTAACAACTTGCATGAATCTGAACCAACTATAAAGAGGATTAACTTGATGGTACAAATAAAACATATTTACTAACAATAATAGTTCTTTAGGATTTGTTAAAAAATGCCACTAAACATTGAATTAAACAAGACTAAACCTTTTACTTTTAATTTACATTTAATTTGTTCGACATGTTTTCCAAACAAACTGAAAAGATACTTTTGAAACATGGCAAGTGTTTATACGGGCCATAGATAATTGTTTATACGAATGAAGTAAATATTATATATTTTAAAAGCTAACAAATAGTACTTTTGAAACATGGCAGTGTCATCCAGTTGATATTCCGTTTATATAGGTTTTTCAAACCGCAACCTAACATACATGCCCACGCAATACGTGGGCTACCTTCTTAGAGCAAGGATAATAGTAGATTTCACGTCCTATTATTAGCCCGTCTTAAAGCCAACATATATAATAGATTAGCTATAAAGTTGGCTATAATTTTGTTCTCCTCTCTCTATCTCTCACTTATACATTTAATGTATTTGCCTTGGAGTTTGGGTTAAGCTAGCTCTTGTATGAGAGCCAACACTCTTGTTTTTTTGTTACATCTCTCATCCACGTAAACTTATAGTAGGCTTATAGCTCACTATTATCCTTGCTTGCTTTGCCAGGATAATAGTGAGCTATAAGCCTACTAAAAACTTATGTGGAGAAGAGATGCAATAAAAAATCTGTTGGCTCTCATGCAAGAGCTAGCTTGTTTAACTAGTTACCACCTCCGTCCTAGAATATAAGCATTTATAGAGGTGTACACGGTTATTAAGAGAATAGGTAGAAGTGAATGGTGGAAGGTTGTGATTGGTTAAGTTGTGAAGTTAGATGGGAAAAGTGAATGGTGGAGTGTTGTGATTGGTTGGGAATAGAATGTTGGTGGAGAAGTTGTTATATTTTTGGATAAATCTTGAGAGCTAAAGTTTTTATATTTTGAAACGGAGGGAGTATATTTTAGGATGGTAAGCGGGGGATTGCAACAACGGAATATCGATCAAAACGGCTAGTTAGCGGCTACTCCTAGGCGAGGCTTATAAATCAACGAGGAGCTGAGTGAAGGACGAGGAGGTCGAGTACATATAATTATAATAAAAGAAAAACAATATGTACGTCACGAGGCGGTTGTCGCAATACCTGGACCTAAACCCGGCGGCCATGGCGGAGGCGCCGCCGGAAGGCCCGGGTTCGGGGTTCCTGGTGGTGGTGGACGAGGCGGCCGCGGACGTGTGCTGCTGCTGCGGCCTGTGCCCGGACAAGCAGAGGTACGACGCCCTCCCCCACCCGCAGAGCCGGCAGCTGGCGCTCTCGTACAGGTCCGCCCCTCATCCTGCCGAGACGGGCGTCAAAGTTGTGACGGGGATTGTAGGCCAATTGTTAGGTGTTGACTCCGGCGGAGGTCCGGCCATGAGGACGACCACGGAAACCGACAACGTCATGCTCATCCCCGTCGTCGGCCTTCCCTTGTCATCCCGCCGCTACTACGTCGTCCGCACGGACGGCAAGCACGTCAGGTACGTACGTTAGCCAAGCTAGCTAGCTCGCCTTACTACCAGTTATGTATGCCAATTTAAACAGAGATTTTCGTTGATTATTGATTCTTCTTCTTGTCCTGATAAATGTATAGCCCAAAATATATACTTGCTCTCTCCATTTCATCACATTATAGTCGATCGTTTTGACTTTTTTTTGTTAGTTATTTTTTTAGAAAAAGTTTGATCGAATTTATAGAAAGAATATAACTATTTTCAATAAAAAAATGTATCATCAAAATATATATTCAATGAAACTAATCTCATGTTGTAAATGTTGCTAATTTTTTTCTATAAACTTAATCAAATCTAATTTAGCAAGAAAAGAAGTCAAAACGTCTTATAATATTAAACGAAGGGAGTATTGTCTCCCTCCGTCTGTTATAATATGACTATATGAGTGCATTTAAGATAGGTTCAGATTTATAAATTATAATCCTATCTTAATTAGATATTTTTATATTGGGACATAGAGCCTACTTATATTTTAGGATGTAAGGCTTAATTATTTAATTGTGCGGGCGCAGGAGGGTGTCGGCGTGCTCGAGGGAGGAGGACAAGACGACGTGCTGCTTCTGCACCTGCGTCAACGACGTCCCGCCGAGGCCGTTCAAACACGACGACCTCTACCAGCAGGTGGAGGTGCAGCCTCTGCCACGTACGAGGCGCTTCACCGCAGGCGCGGTGGTGGCGGGCGGCATCCCGCCGGAGTACCTGAGGAGGAAGGGCTGGAAGGTGAGCACGGAGTCGTCCAAGTACGACCTCGCCGACGACGCCAACGGGGTGGACGTGCCCCTCCGCCGCCGTACGCCGGACCTCGGCGGCGGCGGCGGCAGCACGTCCCCGTCCCCCGTCGTCGTCGTCGTCGGCAGATGGTACGTCCCGTTCATCTTCGTCAGGGTCGACGACGACGAGCGGCGGCGGGTCAGGAAGGACCTGGTCCGGCGGTGCATGTTCTACAGGATGACGCTGGAGCAGAGCTGGAAGCAGATCTACAGCTGCACCCGCGAGGCACCGGCGCCGGCGCAAGTCACGGTGACGACGACGGTGCGGCGGTCGGAGCCGCGGCTGGGTGGCACCTACCCGGCGCAGGAAGAGGAGGTCGGCGCCGACGGGGTGAAGTGGTTCCGACCGGCCGCGACGACGGCGGCGGCGGCGGTGGGACGACGAGCGTTGGGGCTGAACGTGGTGGTGTGGGAGAGGATGAGGAGGGAGCTGGAGAGGGGAGGGTGGGTCGCCGGCGACGGGGAGGAGAGGATCGAGAGGGTGGAGAGGTGTGACGTGGAGGGTTTGCAGGGGCGCCAATGGGACAAGTTTGAATGCTACATGCTGGTGGAGACGTTCGTGCTCACGAGGATGGATGGCAGCGTGGCACTGTCCTATCAGTTCATCCATACGGACAAGATTAGAACCAGGTGGGAATAATGAATGGATCTGGATGTTACTACTGCTGGTGGTTAATTTAAATGTCGATGAGAAATAGTGTATCGTCCTGAGAAAAAAATTCAATCATTAAAATTGGCAAATTTGAAGAAAATGTACTGCAGCCTTATGTTTGCAAATCTTTATCATTACCTACTTAAAAAATAAAATTGACTTCCAACCAAAAATTAGTTCGTTCGTCAAAAATTTTCATATAACGTGCGTATGTGTCCGATATGGCCTCTCGCTTCATTCCTTTCCAGCGGCCTTCTCCTGGCGCCTCCCCTCCCCGATGCCCCCCTCCTCCCCAACGTGCCCTCCCTCCTCTTTAGTAGCCCTCTCCTCCCTACACCACTCTTCTCCCCTGATCCTCCCTCGCTTCTCCCCATGCTCCCTCTCTCCTCTCTAGTAGCCCTCTCCTCCCAACGCCACTCTTCTCCCGACCCTCCCTCCCTTCTTCCCATTGCATCCTCCCGAAGCACGCCAGCTTCAGCACTGGAAGATAGAAAACATTGTTAGCTAATTTTTCTTTGTCTTTCGTTTCTCCCGTGCGTTAAAAAGATGGAACCCCCTCACTCGGGAAAGCGTTTTGACGCATTCACCTGGCCGTGTTCACCACCAGAGCTCGTTGTTGTTTCTCTCTCTGCTGGGACCACGTCGTTGCCCTCCGTGTTCCCGCTATCAGTGCCAACCGCAACGTGTTCAAGGAAAATGGAACCCCCTCATCTGGGAACGCGTTTTGAGTTTTGACACACTCACCTATCCGTGTTCACTGTTAGAGCTCGTCGTTGCTGTTTCTCTGCTAAAACCATGTCGTTGCCACTCGCTTTCCCATTGTTTTGGTTTTCTTCGATGCCAACCGTAGCGCGTTTAAGAAAAACAGAACCTCCACATCCGGGAACGTGTTTTGACACATTCATCTGCCCGTGTTCACCACAAAAGCTTGTTGTTGTCATTTCTCTTCCTGTTGGGACCACATCGTTGTCGGCCGCGTTTCCGTTGTTCTGGTTTTTTTCGTTGCTAACCGCCGCTATCTATATATGGATGAGTCATATCATGGAACACATCCGACCACCCTCCTCACCGTCGTTTGGTGAACTAGAATATTTTAATATATGTCAAAGGAATGGGTACCTATTCAAAATTAATGATCTGTTTTTCTTCTACGGGCTAAAATAACTTTTCTAATTTCTAGCTAATTTTCTGTTGTTTTTCCATGTACAATATTAGTTTTACTATTTGATTCATTAAAAATTGTTGAAACTTATAATTTTCCTTCGTATTGAATTATTTATAGCTAACTGAAAAAAAATGGAGACTTCAGCACTATATAGAATTATCGTTCCAGCCAAAATTATTTGTAGTTTCATGTTGTTATTTCTATAATTATATTTCCTTTATCATTTATGCTTGGTTGTAATATATGGTTTAAGATTTTAATTTATATTGATGAATGTTATTTAGAACCCGTTGCAACACACAAGTATTACGCTATTAGGGCTCATTCGGAATGCAGGATTGAAAAAACATAGGAATAGGAAAAACGTAGGAATAGGATAGGAATACAAGTGTAAAACAGAGGATTTGAAAACATAAGAATTTCATGTGAATAGGTGTTTGGATGGAGTAAAGAAAAAACATAGAAATCTTTAAGAAAATAGGTGCACTATTACAAAATTATCACATGCTACTAGTGAATTAAACAACATTAATCAACCTAATAATATGCTTTAGTTGCTTGATGGCATGATTTGCCTCGTTCCCACGCAGAGGGAGAGAAAAAAGAGGTCAGCGTGGATTTTTTTTTCCTGTGATCTTCCAGTGATATGGCTAGCGCAGGAATTTTCCCTATGTATTTCCTACGAATGTTTTCCTGTGATCCGAATGACGCCACAGTAAAATAATCCATAGGAACCAAAATCCTTCATTTTCCTGTGTTTCTCCTCCATTCCGAATAAGCCCTTATTTTTTAAAAAAAACAAGGATAAATAATATTAACTCAGCTGAATGTTAATTCCAAATTAATTTAAACAAATAAAAGTCTCAAATGTCAAAGGAACAACAGAACAAGCAGAGGAAATGAGTTCCAATTTAATATATAATTCGCATTACACTAAAATATTCAATTAAATATAAAACAATCACAATAAACACGATTATCTCTAATCATAAAAATGCAAGGAAATTAAATTCTAAGATAATTTATAACTTTTAAAATAAAAACCAAATGTATAATACGTACAATTACTTAAGATATACATCAAAATTTTAGCAAAGTATTTCTGGTGGTGGAGATTTTTTTAGTACTAGATGATGGTCCCATTCTTTTCTTCAATAAGAGTTGAATGAAGATTAAGATTTTCGTGGCACGCTTTTCAAACGGCAAAACGGTATGTTTCGTGTGAAAACTTTCTATATGAAAGTTACTCTAAAATATTATATTAATCTATTTTTCAAGTTTATAATAATTAAAACTCAATCAATCATATGTTAATACCACTTCGTTTTACGTAAAAAAATTAATCTTCATCTTTATCTGTAAAAGAAAAGAACACCACCGATGTACCCATCAATAGTGAGGTGACTGTAGTGATCTGTAGTGATCTCAAGATATACCAGTACAGTCTTTTCAAGATGCTCATAGGCGCTCTGTACTGTCTTCCAAATGAATTATATATTTTTAGCAAGAAACTAGTAACTACAGCATATATTTATCTATTCAAAAAAAAGCACATGTCTATCTAGAAGGTGAAGTCTATAAATAATTTATTTTTGAGTGGGTGAAGTCTATAAATACTACTCTCTCCGTTTCATATTAAAAGCAGTTTGAATTTTTTTCATAAGCAAACTTCTTTAGGTTGACCAAGTTTATAAAAAAATTAGCAACATTTACAACACCAGATAAGTTTCATTAAATTCAACATTGAATATATTTTGGTAATATATGTTTGTTTTGTATTGAAAATAATAGTATATTTTTCTATAGAAAAAAAAGATAAACGCCTTATAATATAAAATGGAGTAGTGGATGTTGGAATAAATGGGCTAGGCCCAATTTTATTCAATTAAAATCTCAAGAGCCTACAAGAAATATTAGAGACAATAATACTGCCTTGAAAATTTAGGTAGAAGAACCTCAACTTGAATAGGGTGATATTGGAGATTCCCTGTTGACCGGTTGAGGTGATGGTTGGACTGCCACATGCGCGCGCGCCGCTGAGTTAGACTCGGCCGTAGGCGTGGCGAGGCGAGGCGGCCGACCGAGCCGAGCCTGTATGCTGCTCTTTCGTTTTGTAACAGACAAGAATAAAGTCACCATTAACAAATGAAATTCATTGTGTTGTAACCTCCACAACAAATGAGAGATTCATTGTGTTGTAACATCCACAACAAATGAGATTCATTTTGATTTTCCGATTATTTTCTAAACATATAATCGGAAAATCATGCCAACCGCAGTTGCGACTGTGCGTGCGGTAGGCATATGTAGCGACACCAAACATACACATACGCTAGCATAATTATATACGCTTAGCAATCATCACTTTTTTTTAAAAAAAAAGAAAACTGGCTTATCCACAATTTTTTTTAAGAAAGAAAACTGCCTTATCCACAAATTGTACGTAGTAGCATAATAATTATACGTAAATCACAAATTGTACGTAATTATCAATGACAAGACTTGGAACAGGTGACCAGAGAAGCAAGATCCACAAGGAAACGTAGATAGAGAAACCCCAGTTCAGTGTAAAGATTGGGAGATAAGGAAACCTAGATAGAGAAACCCCGGTTCATCGTATAAGCTAGTATTGTATAATTTGGCATTTACATAAGTACAGAACACAAAACATAGGCGCACGTGCTTTCCATCTCTTACAGCTTGAACCATCGAAAGCGTGTGGTTTTAGTGTTGCAGCAAAGTCAACTACCGAAAAAGACCTATCAAGTTTTTGGATTGTTTGAACTTTGGTCAAAATTCGGCATATTTTAATCCAAAATATTAAGACAATAAATAAATATGACCTTTGTAATTTGAGTAGATCTAGTGACAATGCTAGATGTGTACAACATGAGCATCCTTAATATAGAATAAGCATCAACATAGACAAGAGAACGTAATAATATTGCGACTGACAGTTGTAGGAAACGAAGAACGAATGGTAATAGTGAAACGTTATACCCAGAGAATGGCCCTCCGCTGGAGTTTGAGGTAGTATTGCCTCCGTTAGTGTTGACGGGAGGCTCTTTCTCCTTGTCTCCAGTGTTGTTGTTGTTATCGGCGGTAGTCGACATGTTGGTGAAGATGATACAGAAGCGCTACCCAAAAACTTGATTGCCCGCCTACCCGTGCAGATTCTCAAGCAGACGGAGTTTCGAAGGCACCTGCTCGTTCCGATCACCTGTGCACGCGGGATGAACAGAACCGGGGAAGCAGCGAGACAGCGCGGGAACATAAGGAGAGTATCGCCAAGAAACAATATAGCAGAAGGAAGACACACACCTTTATAGCCTCTGCCTTGTGTTATATATAGAGAGAGAATCTCCGTTACCACACAAATAAATCTCATTTGGTGTCGCTACGTATTCCTACCGCACGCACATGATGGTTGCCGACCGCAGCACGTACGGTTCCCCCGTGCGCCAGGTGTGCCCTTCGTTTCGGCACGCTTCACATCAGGACTGCCGCTCTTATGACCCCGCGCCCGTGCGCCAGGCTCCCCCATGTGGGACTAATATAAAAACAGAGAAAAAACCAGACTTGCGTACATCGCTGCTGATTTGATGTGGCCGGTGCATATCCCTGCATTGCTGCTGATCTGTAAAACAAGAATCCATCATTACAGTAGTACGAGTCAATCCATAAATGATTTAAATGGTGATACTTAGATTTAATTGGAAGGCCATGATCCCACCCTAAATTTTAGGGTTAATTGGATCATGCCACTGCAACTTTATAAAATTGAAGAAATGACGCTACTATTTATCATATCGGCTACGTACCATTGAAAATTTTTAAAATTGAAACCATGCCACTTCCATCCCTTTTTCCGTTCTTCCCGTCACACTTTTCGTCCTTTCCCGTCACCGGCATCGTTCTCAGCTGCGACAACCGTGGGCGCGAACAACGAGCGGCGGGATGGTGCTCACAGGTGAGGAGGGTAGATCTACGAGGACTTGAGGCAGTGGGGCGTCCTGCAGATGCTCCGACGCTACCCCGGGCTGCGTTGATGATCGGTCGCCGCCGCTAAGGTGGAGGCACCGAAGGAGGAGACGCCGGCGGTGCCGGCCGAGGAGGTTGCGCCCGCCGAGGCCGAGGTGGCAGAGACCAAGGAGGCGGAGCCAGGCTGAACCGGCGGCGGAGGAGGTCAAGGAGCCTGAGCCCGAGCCCGCTGCCGCGGTCAAGCCGGAGGCCGAGCCCTCCAAGGAGGAGGTGCCGGAGCCTGCCGCCGCCGAGGCGAAGACCAAGGAGGCCGAAACAGCGACACCAGCGGCCGAGGAGGTGAAGGAGGGCAGCATCAGATTGACGAGCCGGATCGACAACGGCGAATCAACGATGAGTCGCGCCGCCGCCGCCACAGCCGTCGGAGAACCGGTCGAAGACGACGACGAGCGCCCGCAGGTTGAGGAGGTTGGAGAGGAAGACGGCGACGCCCGCGGGGGGACTAGAGGAGGGAGCGGAGGAGGTCGCTGAGGAGGTCGCCACTATCCTTGCCTTTCTCGACGATGCGCCGGGTGAGCTCGGCCACCGGGGCTTTCCACCGGCGCTGTCCTCGATCCGCGACGGGAGTCTCGGGTGCTGCCGCCGCCGCCGTCCTTGACGCCATCCGCAGTGGGAGCGCTCGACCGCCGCCGCCGCCACTGTTGTGCTTTTGCAGTCGCAGGGAGAAGAAGAGGGAGATGGAAACGAAACGGGGGAACGAGACGGCGTGAGGGTGAGGACGAAAAAAGGGACGGGAGTGGCATGGTTTTAATTTTAGAAATTTTCAGCGGCATGTAACTGATATGACGAATAGTAGTGGCATTTTTTCAATTTCACAAAGTTGTAGTGGCGATCCATTAACCCAAAATTTTATACCATGTCACATCGAACGTTTGAACACCTGCATTAAGTATTAAATATAGGCTAAAAAAATAATTAATTACACATATTGCGACTACTTTGCGAGACGAATCTTTTAAGCCTAATTGGTCCATGATTTGACAATGTGGTGCTACAGTAAACATGTGTTAATGACTGATTAATTAAGCTTAATAACTTCGTCTTGCGGTATACTGACGAATATTGTAATTAATTTTTTTATTAGTGCCCGAACACCCTATGCGATACCCTATATAATACCCGATATGACACGCCCAAACTTTACACCTCTCTGGATCTAAACACCCCCTAAGTATATTGCACTCTGGTTGATGAATAGCGTCACTGATTAGGTCAGTCGTACGCAAAATATAATTATCCAGTTTCCTTGCCACGTATAAAAAACCTACTACTCCCTCTGTCCCAAAATGTAACAGCCTAGGAAAAGATGGGATGAGACCCATGACTACGAATCTAGACAAAGTAATTTTATAATATTTAAGCACATCCAATCATCACCCTAACATTATTTTCATAATATTTTAACTTATCCATTATTATTTTTGTAATACTTAACATATATTTATCAATATATTCCGCATCAAAGCGCGGGTATCATTTATTTGTTTCATAATTAGTACCGATAAAATTTAATATTTCATTAACGTTTTCCTTTATATTCCTATCTCGATTGTTGAAAAATACATATTAAAAATTATTTAATAATTCCTGCAAAAAGCGTGGTGACTCACTAGGTATTTATAATATGAAATGGATGGAGTAGTTACCTTAGTAATTGTGGAGGACTTGGAAGGAGGACGACGTCGGAGTGAATAGCGTCCAGACGCTCTTTCGAACTGTCCACGTAGGGACGCCCAAGTAAACGGGTATCAGGGTATGTGGGCACACTGTCCTAATGTAGCTTTTACATGCTTCCTGTTTCAGTTTTTCTCAGTTCCAACTTCCAAGTGGTGTTCTCCAAAAAAAAAAAAAAACAAAACAAAAAAAACTTCCAAGTGGTGATGTTTATTAGTACTACCTCCTTACATACATGTATGACGTGGCTAGTTCAATTTTGAGCTAACCAACGTCGAACAAAAAAAATATGGAGGGAGTATTACTTATTCGATTTAATATAAAATTACATATACAATTTATTGCCATGCTCTGAACTCTACCAAAATGTGGATCATGTTTCATCTCTTTTCAACTGGAGTTTCTCCCATATTGCAATAACTAGCTCAGCATATGCACTTCTTGCACCCTTCTCTTGAACTTTTTGAACTGAGGTAGCTAGATTACTCTTCCAAGAAATTGTAATTAGTTTTAAGAGTTAAGACCAGACGTTTTCTGAACTTGCTAGCTTTGTTTGGAAGCGATCTAGTATCTAACTAAACCATGAATAAATTTTGCTTTCACGTGGATTCTGTGAAACATTTGATAATATTCATGCACTAAATATAATCATGGTGTCAATACTTAAGAATTTGTAATAGCAAACAAATTGGTTCAAAAAGGTACAGAGTCATGTAACCTTCAGTTGCTAGCATAGCATTGCCATTGTCCTTGCCATCAAGAGTACTATTTTTCAATAGCCAAGAACTGAATGTATAGATGTTCCTAGGGAATTTTACACTCAAGGACCAGGCTTGGATATGTTGTTTGAACCTTGTTTCAACGATATAGTGGGCATTATATGCTCATGCAGTCATGCTGAACAATAGTATGGGAAAGTAATTTCATCCCTCGAGGGGATATCCCGTCGTTTCGTGCATGCCACCTAAATAGTCATAAAAAAATATAAAACAAATTGGCAACATAGACTAATGTGAAATATATCACTCCACAAATATGCAAGTTTAAATTCAACTTCTACAAGTTGTAACAAAAATCCTAATAACAAATATAGTTACGAATGTGCGATAACTATTTTCAGTTTAATTTGTTATTTTTGTTGCAACTTGTAGAAGTTGAATTTGGTGTTGCATGTTTGTGGATTGATATATTTCGTATTAATCTATGTTGTTAATTTTTTTTAATTTTTTTATAACTATTTAGATGACATGCAAACAACGAGGGAAGTCCCCTCGAGGGATGAAAACCCACATCCCAATAGTATGGCAATATGGCTTCCCTGGCTAGATCCTCTGGTGAGAATAAAACTAGTTTAAATGTTAGTTTTTGCAAGAAATAAGTAATAGTTTGAGATATGGACCTAAACTGTCCTTCTGAATTTTAGCTCTGGAATGCATGCAATCTTCTACCAGCTGCCCCAAATCCCGCAAACTTGACGAAACATAATTATCAACCCATAAGTTTCTTGAGATCATCAACAACCTGCACCCTCCTCGAAGGATTAATCTACACAAGAATTTAACGAATCAACATATAAGATACATGACAGTTGAACAGAGGAAAAATAAATTGAGATCTGGAACATGGTAGACGAAAGCTTACCTTGTTAAGAAGGTCGGAAAGATGTGAGAACAGCTTGGACACTCGTTCAGCCTTCAACTCCTCAAGGTAGTTCTCATAGTTGGTAGGATCATCTTTCCAAGCAAAGAAAGCTTCATCGTTGTTCCAGTTTTCACTATCTCCTTCAGATTCCCTGGAAGCCAGAAACCATTTCTTGATATATTCCAATGTTGATTGGTGGGACAGCTGCTCACCAGCCGCTTCTCTAACTTCCCTGGCAAGTGCATCCTCAGCAACCCTCCTTCGCAATCTCCTGTAGAAGAATGCCAAGAGTCCTCCCAGTCTACGACCTTACTGATCAAGCCTTTCGCAGCCATCCTTGCGGAGGCATCATGCAATTCAGCAAACCGTGTAGCAACCTGAGTATATATAGGCATCAGTTGCTCCATCCGTGCAGTCAACCTCTTCCAAATCGTTTCCATTTCCGAGGCACCAGAATTTTTCTTCCTCATTTCTTCGAGCCTAGTGTTTAGGTTGATCAACTGTGGGTCAAGTCTTAGCATGCATTCTTCCAGTTCCTTTGGCCTGAATGTAATTGGGATCTTAACCAAAACCTCCGGTTCTAGGACATTACCTTTTGCGGTCCTCTCCGCATACATCTCAATGTGCTCTGGATTGATGTTTCTGTCTATCACAACCCATGCACCTCCTCTTAGCTCACCAGCCATTGGGATATACACAAAAACTGGTTGCCTATATGTCCTCAGATTCTCAACAATCATAGAACCGGCCTGAAGGATTCCATCAAACAGATCTCTTTGTCCTCCAGAAAAGCCTCTCCAGTTAGCGAGGATAAACAGTGGAAGTTCTTCATGGTTGAAATCCAACAAAGCCTGGGCTGTTTTTGTGGCAGAATCTGGAAACAACACCTGCCCTGCTTGAGGGACTACACGCTCGTTAGAATCAAGCTGACCTGGATCGGCAGGGACGACTTGCATCATAGTCTGGGTTTCCACAGCTATGACACCAACTGGAATTCCACCAAGCCTTGCTCTTCCAGTAATAACAGTTCTGGCCCAACCATCCAATGTTTCCATGAAGCTGCCTCTGTCAAACATACCACCCAACCACTTCCCTTGACTGCCCTGAATTCCGCAGATGGCTGCACGAGCATCACATGATCTCTCGGGGAAGTATGTTACAGGTCTATCAGGTGGGTCCAGAGGTTTCGTGACAGGAAGGGGACCGCCAACATAGGGAGGAACATAGCTGAGCCATTTCAAGATAGCAGAAACACCTTCGAGGTCATCTGACATGGTAAGGTGGACGACACCATTTGTAGCCATGATTTTGGGGCCACCTAGCTCCATGTGAGAGCTGTATACCTCCCTCCCCAGAAGCTTGCTCAACGCAGGAAACCCAGTCAAAATAATTGGCTGATCAAGGCGTTGTATACATCTCATGCCTAACCGAGCCAGATACGCCCCAATGCCAACAGCTTGTCCAGTCACGAATGTCAGAGTAAAGGTTTCCCTATATGCCTTCGAATAGGCACTGGCAATGGCACCACTTCCCCGTAAATTCTCACAACCGAGTCCATCCTCTTTCCCAACAATGGTGTCAACAACCCATCTGGTTTCTCCACTATCGAGTTTCAGCTCATGGGCTATAACTGAAGAGCTCAGACGTGAATAATCCTGCTCAATGAGGTAAACGTAGTGAAAACCAAGTTCAGGGCTCTCATTGTCAAACCAACCAACACGGAAGCATGATTTTATTTCCTCTGCTACACCAAGCCTTGCACCAGCGGTTGCTGCCAAGTAGATAAGAGGAACCTTCCTCTCACAAGCAAAATTGGTAACAGCATCGAAGAATGCATCTTCTCTTGGACCAAAGGACCCAGCTTTAAATGTAACGTCATTTGCAACAACTATAATCTCCCTCCCGCTTGGAAATTCAGGTGTGGAGAGCTTCATGCTCCAAGCAACAATGCCAACATCATTATCACCTGGAGAACGCTCAACTGGAACCAATGGAGGACCCCACGCTCCAGTTGAATCAGAGAATATCAGCTCGGTTGCTTTAACATAGTCCTGATTATGCTCATTAGTTTCTGCAACACCGGAGGTACTTGATTTCCATGACTTCTTCAATGCTGTTTCAAATGCCTGGGGAGAATATTATGGATTTCAGTTGATCTGGTCAAAACTACCAAGTGTTATAGAAAACAAAAGAAAGGAATGAAATGCAAGCAACTCACAGATGGGAAATCGTAGCAGTAGGTTGTTCCATTTTTCCTCGCGGAGTAACGTTTGAGGTCTATTGCATCAAAAGGTTTGTGTGGTTCATGCAATGCAACACCATGCAAAGGACCTGGCGTCGATGCGACAGTGTGGTAGACAATCTTATGAGTATTGGGGTCTTCCTTTTTGCAGTAAATCTGGAAAAAGGAATTGAGAAGCATGTTTTCATTTTAAAAGAGAAATCAGCAACAACTGAGATGCAGCATTTGTCATTCACTCACTATGTATGCTAAAGAAAATTAATGTGCACTATGGTCTGTGAGGTTGTGATGGATGTCACAGCTTAGATGCAAATAGAGGTAGTTTTATGGTGTATAACTTCTTTAAGTGTTACTGAAGTGTAGACTAGAGCAATAACTAGAGAACTTACATCAATAGTGCAGGTGTGATTAGTTACATTGGTAACGACAACTCTCCAAGCACCACTTGCTTGTCCATCACAATGCAACCATAACTTCACCTCCCATTGGCACACATAAAGACGATGCATCCTAACCCCAACATGCTTGTGTATATTCAAAACCATATTCTTTAAAATTGTAGATGCAGTCAATTCATCTTGACCAATATCATCCATCATCCTAAGACAAATGAGAGCATGAACAAGGTGAGCATCTATGAGAAAATTCAGTGCCATATTTTTTTTTTTGAACACTAAAGGTAATAATATAATTTGACTGACCCTGAAAATGGAATAAGATTATACAACTGCTGCTCCCTCAATATGCAAAGGTACATGTGTGAAAGGCTTGACCTCACAGTCTCATCATGAGCATGCAGCTCTATCTCATCTAGTGCCCCCATTAACGATCTTAGTATGCTATTTGATGTATAGTATGATGAGGCTTGAGCATGGCTTCCTTCATTGTCAATACCTCCTGACAAAAAACCTCTGTTTGCACTTGGTTGTCTAACAATTGTACGAAGAAACATCCTCTGGTCATTTGATCTCAGATCTTTCTTTTTCTTGACAAGTGTGTAAATATGCCATTGGCAATCACGTGACGGGGTGTATTTTGCTTCATTATAACCTTCTAAATTCATTTTATCCTGTATTTATAAACAATTAGTCAGAGGTATTGACACTGTTGGAGATTGACAACATTCTTCCCCCGGTCGCTCTCGCGCGGGCGGCTCGGGGGCGACGAAACCTTAGCCGCCCGCGTCCACTTCTTCCCCTCACCTCGCCGCCGCCGGAGCTCGCCGGCGGCGAGCAGGGAAGGCGGCGGCGAGGCCTTCCTTTCTTCGTGGCAACTCACTCCTCGGCGCGACGTGGACGGGACACGCGACGAAGCCCCCACCGGCCGTGTCTCCGGCGACGGCGGTGAGGTGTGGGGAGGCGGATCCGGCGCCCCAAAGCCTGGATCCGGCCATCCCTCGCCTGGATCCGGTGCGGCGGTGGCGCAAGGCGGCTAGGGGCGGCTTGGCGACGTGCGGCTGTGGTGGTGGCGGCGTGCGGCTGGCCCGGGCGCGGACACGGTGGGCGTCTGGGGCGGCGACGGCTCGGCGTGGCTAGCCCGGAAGCAGAGGCGGCAACGGCGGCTCGGCGGAAGGCAGCTGGGGGCGGCAGCGGCGGCTCGGCGAGCAGCCTGGGCGTGGCGGTCGTGTCTTCGGCGGCTAGGGGTGGCGCCCTAGCCCTCTGCTGCTTGTCCTTCCCGGCCGCAGCAGGGCACGCCCGCCACGTGCACACCATGGGTGCTACTGCCGGCGTGCGGCCTCCTGCTCCATTTTGCTAATGCCACCGCGGTGGCCAGGCGAGGCGCGGCGGCCAGGCTACGGGGGCATTGGCAGTCAGATGGCAGTGCAAAGGGAGCTGGCGGCGGTGGGTCATCTTCCTCGTTGCCAGTCGGCACCCTCACCCTTCCTGGAGCTCCTCCCCTTCTTTGCGGGGAGTTTCTAGGTTGGATTGAGGCGGCTGCTCGTTAACGGGGGAAGCTCAGGGTACCGAAGCAGTGCCACCCAGTCCCGGGTTCTCCTTCAGCCAGATCTGGCGAGGCGGCCGGCGGGTGGTGGAACGGAGGGGTCCTGGGCCAGCTCTTAGGGATGGCGGTTCGATGAAGTCGGCTGATGGAGGGGCGTCGGTGCGGTGTGGTGGCAGTCTTGTCATTGGCAGGACTGGAAGCTGGCCGGCGGAGGGGTATCGGTCGGGTGTGGTGGAAGCCATGTGCCGCCGATGTTTAGATGGTGGATTCGGATGGGGAGACGGACCACGGCGGTAGGGGGTTCCGAGCGAAAGCTTAGCCCAATTCTTTGGGCCAGCAGTGGCTACGCCTTCAAGCGTGGTAACCCTCCTGAGGGCATTGTTGAGTTACCCCTCCCCCCTCGGCAAGAAGCTCTAGGTGAAAACCTTGTCCAGGATTTTGGACGGATGACGATGGCGTCTTTTGGCGTCGCGACCCTCATGAGGGCGTTGTTTTAGAGTCTTCGTGTCGTGGTGGTGTTGTTGGCCTAGTGGCCCGGTGGCGATCGGTCTCGCATAGCGATGGCCGGTTCGGTGCTTGGCTTCCCTCTCTGTAGCGTGTGTTTGGGCGGTTGGCACATGGTTCGGGGCGTGTGCTCTAGTACACATCCTTCCTCGACAGCCAGCTGTCGATGTAAAACTTTTCTTGTAACTTTTTCTTCCTATCTTAATTACATTGAATGACCTCCTTCGGTCATTCCGGCAAAAAAGGTATTGATACTGTTCAAGAGAGCATCAAATATAGAACATGAATATAGATACATACCAACTCAAGGAATGCAGACAAAGGAGGTTCCACATGGCGGTGCATCAGGTCCTCCTCATAGCATAGCTTGTCAACTGACCATTGGTAGGTGTGCCGCATTGGTGGACACCCTTCACCTCTTTGGATAATGCAGCTGATTACCCTAACACCAGCACCACTGAGATATGATCTTACAGAGTTACTATTCAAAATTTTCACTAGTGTATTCATCCTTTCTTGAGCCTGATCTTCATCACCACTACAAACAGATAATAATGTGGTAAGTACAAAACGAAAACAATGGAATTCACAGCTCGTAAAATCACTCAGGATACAGAAAGTAAGTCAGTAAACGAACATGTCTCGAAGAGTCCTCATCCGATTGTTGGTACCAACCAGAGCAATATGCAGCATGTTGCTTTGATTGGTATTTACAGGATTGGCAATTGAGAGATTTCCATCAGCCCCTCTATATTGTGAAGTATCCTTGAATGCAACTTCAAGTACAGTTGACAGAAACTGAATAGACTTGATTACAACCATGAAGCCCAATTTGTTATGTACGGGATTCTCTACTTGCTTCTTTAGAGGAATCGAGTCTTGCCCATCTCTTAGCTCATTATGTCCTTCAAAAAATTCCCATGATGCAATGAGATCAAACTGGTGCCATTGCATCCGGATACGGCCACTGACCAGATTAATCTGAGAAGGCGATCATGAGTTAGCTAGCATTTTAGGGACTGTTCATAGAAAATACAAATTAATAAGAGTGACTAGAATCCGAAAAGTAAATGGATCCATAGTTGAGGGACTAAAGTTGGTCCAAGGCCATACTCGAGGGACCAAATATAGACTTTTCTCAATTCTAAATAGTGTACCTAGACCCTAATACTTGCCAAAGATGACTGATTTCTCAAAAATATTACTATATTGCTATTGTATCAGAACAGGAGTGATGAAGTTGAGAATTCAGTGATACCTGATACAATCTGTGTATATATGTCTCGATCACTCTCCGCTGCAGGGTACGGTCACCATGATCGAATAAAGCCACAAGGGCATCTTCAACTGCAAGTGGGGCACAAACTAAATCTTCCATCCGCTCATTGAGGGCTATCTTTCTCCTGGGTCTTGACACCTGCTCTCCATCCTCAGTAAACATATCCAACTCTGAAAGAGTTCTTGCAATGTTTGTGCGAAGTTCACTCAACTTAGTGTGCTCAAGAAGTTGGCTTGCTTTAAGTGCCAACTGCATCAATTACACTAAGTCACACCATTTCTCTAGACCACATGTACTGAGTAAATAGAAATCTGGATCATCAGAACTTTTTCAATTTTACCTCCGAGTATGTCATGTGATTCAGAGCAGAAAAGCGAATCAACTGGTCTCTGTAAGCAGATGGATTTGGATAGACCAACGCTTCCATAAGCCGCAGTATTAGTTTATTTTTGTTTCTTACACGCTTAAAAAAATGCATATTATCAGCCACACAATCCCTTCCAAGTAAAACAATAAATCACATCATATAGATATTACCTGGTGTGAGAAAACAATGGATACAACCTTCTCGAGATCATTTTTATGTTGAATTTGTAGATGTTTTATCACATCAGACTGAAAATAAATAAGTGAAAACGCAAGGATGTTTAGCACATTCTAGCGAGCAATTGAGCATCAAGCAATCATTGATATACAGAGTTACCTGAATGTTATTGCTGAAGAGTTCTTCAATAGATAGGTATTGCTCAAATAGAGACTTGAGAACTAAACTAGAATGGCCTTCTCTTCCACCCTCATATGACTTGATCAGACTCATGAGTGGCTGCACTAGGCTCTCATTAATAACTCTTTCCATCTCAGGACAGTATGCAAGATTTTCCTACAATAATAGTACTGTAAGGTTGCAATATAAATATCTGAAAAGTAACAGAACTGACAATCTCAGACTGACCTCGATAAGTCCCCTTAACAAATTTGAAGGGAAATCCTTGCTCTTCCAAGAATTAAGATTTGACACGTACTCCTTATACTTAACATCCAACTGAGTACAGCAAACTAATTAGTTTTGTTTTGTTTCCCTTTGATGGTGCAAATTAATTTATGCTTTCAGTAGGCAACCAAAATGAAAGAAGAATAAACAGATGACATATGATACAGAAAAACAAAACTAGTACACTTAATCACCTTATTCCTGAGACCTTCTGGGAGCTGAGTTTCATAAACAGACATAAGTTCTTCCCACTGTAGAAAAGGGAGCTCAGGGCTATCTAGGCAGTTAAGCAAATCGTGTACAACCTGAATGAGAAAAGGGATGGTTAGGATGATAGAATAGTCAGTCACAAACTACTAAATCATTTCTTTTTCTCTGTAGACAAGAATGGTGGCAAGTAGATAGGGGGGAGAAAATTGAAGAGTACATATATCCTAAAAGTTTATACGGAGTAGCTTCTTACCTGATTAATATTATGCTCATATCCTGCTAGAATCATTTGTGCAGAATCGACACTTGCCGAAAATTTTTGGTGAACTTTTCCAGAAACAACAGTGGGTGGTCCAAGTTTCGGGAAGGTTCCATTATACGTTTCAACTCTTCTGACATAAGAGGTGTCATCCAGGTCCAACCTTGCTATTAGGTCATTCTCCTGTAAAAAAAAAATCCATTACTTGCATTAAGTAATCATACCCAGTTTACCTGCGCATGCAAATTGACTAACAAAGCGAGCACCGAGCAGAGTAAAACCTGAATAGTCTGACCCTCATGCATAACAAAGTGAATGACACCAGAAGCAGGTAGTAACAGAGGCATGCACATCTTCATGACCTCAACCTCAGCATATGGTGTGCCAGCATCGACATGAGAACCATCCACAACCAAGAACCGAAGAAGTTTGCAAGATGTATGAGCCAACAATTTTGAAGGATCATGTGCTTTCTGTAAAGTATCATTAAGAAGTGAAAATGAATTTCTTTATTTTCATACAATGTGCACTCACGATTACAGATGAAATAATCCCTGTACTATGGATATATGATTAGTCCTTCGATTAAAATTTATCATCGTGGCATGGGGAGAGCTTCTGCAATAAGACTTTAGGAGACGTGATTTGTTGTGTCAAAGTCCAGAACTAAGGAAGAGTTTTGAGCTCTATCATAATCTGGACATGAAAAGTACCCTGGGTGCCTTTATGGTACCTTCTACTATCGGCAGTAGTAGGGTACTATAATTCAAATCTATCACCATTGATTTTCATGAGTATTTGAATTATTTTATTTGAGACTTTGGTAAGGATAAATTTAATCATTCATCTATTATAACATGCCATATGACATGCAAAGTTATCATATTGTTATATATTTCGATTCTAGTTTTACCCCTCTAAAATTTCTACCACTTAATACTACTGAGTGTTGCATAACAGAATTAGATCCACTGGATCTAAAGCAATGGACAATCCATAAACCCCTTTCATATATAAACAAAGAAACTGGAAATGCCCTTGATGCAGAAAAGTTGAGATATATCTTACAGTAAGGGAGATTCAGAACATAGCTCTCACCTGTAATAAGCACGATTTCCCATTGATGAGAAGGCGTGTACCAGCAGCCTCTCTCTGTGCATAAATTACATGACTACTTCCATCCAACTGAACAATTTACAGTTAGTCATGTATTATATCCTTTCAAGTTATAAAATAAAACAACAGGTGGAGAGAAATATTTACCTGAATCAAGAGTCCTCCATCTAGCAGTGAGTGCATTTCTGCTCCAATCTCCGAACCATTCATTCTTAATTTGTAGCTATGGGGTCCACCTCTTACTATTTCAATCTACAGAAAAGATTAATCATGAAAAACTCTGAACAAGACACTGTGTTAGATGACTGTTGCAAATATAATACTTTAAGAGAAGAAATAATACCATGTATTTGATCCCATCCATAATTAAAGTAGTAGTCAAGTTGATGAGAGAGATGTGCTGCAGATGGAAAACAGATAGACAGGTAACAAGCTGAAATGCAAAAAAGAACAGCAAATCTGCACTAAGGGCATCATAGAAAAATTCATCATAAGGTATGATAACTTCCTCTGGTAGTAATTGACCTTTCATGAGATAACTGACATAATCAGTAACAACTGTTGAACTCCTGCTTGATGCTTCCTGCAACATACAGAAAGTTGGTATCAGTGGCTGGTGTACAAATCAATTTATGAATCACATTTGCAGTGAAACAAATCATACGTATAGTGCTCCACCGACAACTGAAATGTACCATGGAGGCCTGTCCGCTCTAACACACATAGCTATTCTACTGTCTAGCCAACTAAGGTAGATATTATTTTCTCGGTATTCTGCAGCCTGCGGATTGGAAAATTGTGTCATAAATTAGATAAAATGAAGAGAAGTGCCATGTTAGAGAAGACCTTTAACTGTTGTGGGGTTTTCTTACATTCAAGAGATCCACTGCATAATGAACATTTGTGCGTATCTCTCCACGTATTTGGAACTCTTTTAAACCAAGCACTAAATTTGCTATTGCCAATGACCTCGATTCCCCGAATGCAAAGACATGTCCTGCAATGCAATTATACTGCATTAAACAAAAAGATTCAATACATACTGACAGAAAAATATGCAAAGTTACATACCAAAGTGAGAATCAGAGAACTTGTGAATCGCTCCTCCAGACTGAAAGCACATAACAAAAACAATCTAGCTTAGTTTGCCTCACATCAAAGTATATACTTCGCCAAGGAAAATTACCAAAATTAAAAAAGAAAAAAAGAGCTCCAGATTAATTATAAGCAGCCCTGAGGTGATATCTTCTATAAAACAACCACTTCGGATGGATGTGTCTTGCCTTAATGGAGAAATAGGCCCAAACATTTGGTTTGCTTTTAAAATTTAGCTCCTCTACTCTTCCACTCGTAGGCTTAAATCCATCATCTGGATCCTCACTAGTAACTCTGACTGCTACACAATGCCCCTTTGGTCTTACTGATGGTGCTTTATCCAAATCAAATTTAGTTGCAAGAGCTGATATTTTCTTCCAAGCATCGTAGCCACCAGCATGTTCCATTCCATAAAAGCGTCTAATATCTACAGTCGTCAATTTATTTTCTCAGTTCAAAGGGAAAGAGATAATCTCATTGATAATCAAGTGGGAAATTCACGCACCTGGTATATTGTACAGGGGTATACCCATCCCTACTGCCACTTGAGCTGCAGGCAAGTTTACTTCGGTTATCCATTCAATCACAGGGTGTTGTGCCTGCAATTGGGGATTAAGCTCCAGGAAATAGTATTGGCCTGTTTCCATGTTGTAAAGATATTCCACTGTAGCAGCACCTATATACTGCACACATTTAGCGAGCCGGCTTGCTGCCTGCTCAAGCTCTTTAACCGTCTCTGGAGGAGCAATTGTTATTGGTCCCTCATCAATAATCTGTTGCAGAAATACATGATGAGAACTAAGAGTGAAATAAATATATCTTGTAGGTTTTTTCATTTTTTGCGGGAAAATCGTGGTAGGTTCTGGTGGCAAATAATAGGATGTGGAAGGATTAGTGGCATGCAATGAATTATCTCATGTTTGTGTAGCTCTTGTTATGCTTGATGTTTTGCTAAACAGTATTCCCTATGTTGTCAGATACATATCATGAGCTTTCAACTTTTGTTTCTAAATACATGAGTTTCTGTCTGTCCTTATATACATCTCCCTTATTTATTTCCAACATATTCCATTGGCTGGAGTATATATCATCGAAGCAGCAATGGCTGATGTAATGAAGGAGGATAGTGTAGTCTTTCGCAAAAAGGCCTTGATGGAGGTCAGAGATTTTAACATGACATATATTTGGGAACAAAGCATCATGGAAGATGTTTTATTTCGATGGAGCTACACAAAAAAAATATGCTAGTCTTTAATACGCCAATCAATTGATGGAACTGATTCCATGAAATTTCATACTGAAAAATCCAATGCATTTCAAATAAACAGCTAACCTTTTGGTGTCTTCTTTGAACAGTACAGTCTTGACTGTGCAGTACTGCCACATTACCATGCTTGTCACAGAGCAATTGAACCTCTAGATGCCGGCTCATAAAAAAAAACAGATCATAATGCAAGGTTAAGGCAACAAATACAGAGAACATTAAACAGATTTCGTTTTCATTTTGCTCCCCACCAAAAAAGAGAAACAGCACAACAAAATGAAGAAAAAGCAATGTACTTCAGAGCTTTTCTAACCTTTGATGCCACCTTGATAACAAATATAGGTGAACCAGGAACTTCTCCTTGCACTTGCTTGAACAATTTTCTCACTTCTCCATCATTATGTACCTACAAATTCATGCAGATCACGTCAAAACCATCTTTGGTAATCTACAATATTTAAAAGAAACACAGAGTTCATTTCTTCATGGACAGCGGGTACTTCCATATCATTCTACTAGATTTGAGTTAAAAGTAAAACTGACCATCCTTATTCCTTTGCCACCACCACCCCATGATGCCTTGATCATGGCAGGATACCCCACCACCTGACAACTAGCAACTGCTTCCTCTGTACTGGAAACGCAGGCACTCTTATAGATCTCTTCAGGAATTGGATGGTAGCTTTCTGGTGAAAGTTTCACCTGCAAAAGAATTTTATCTAATTATGAGCAACATATCAGTGAAGAGAGGAGAAAAAATGGGGGAAGAGCTATGCGAAAATTGAGAGGATATACTTTTGATCCACTCCATGGAAGGGTCGGAATGCCTTCTGCTTGTGCAATAAGATACGAACTGATCGTATCACCTAGTGGAGCCATAGCAGTTGATGGTGGCCCAAGAAAAATTATTCTGGTCTCGTTCAGAGCATCTGGAAGTTCAGGATTCTCAGATACATGACCCCAGCCAGGCCAAACTGCAGAAACCTGAGTTCTCTCTGCTATCTGCGACAGGCGTGTTTACAATATTAACTCTATTCATTAACTACCAAATAATCTAGAGCAAATGAAGAATAATTTAATCCATAAATAGGTCAAAAAGACCAAGAGGGTGGCCTATTGTGCGAACCTCCACTATGAGTTGTACATTTGCGTAGTTGTTATTGTTTGTTCCACCAGGAACTTCCACGAATTTGTCAGCGATTCTTATGTGCTCTGCATTCATTTTTAAGTCATCAGGAGTCGCCATAGCTACCAAAAGAATCGCATTCTCCAAGCCAAAGGTCTCCAAGTTCCATATATGGATGCTGCGTATGAACTTGACTGCAGCCATCCCATTGCTGGCCACCAGCACACTGTGTATTGGCGAGTCACCACCAAGAGCTTTACAGAATTCACCAACCATGGAGGGCAACAACTGATGCCTCAAATTTTGCGCTATGTTTCTAAAACGAAAAACATGTAAACATCCACATAAATATCAGGTTATATACCCACAGTTGTATGTACATTGTTCAAAACAATTGCTGCAGGCAGTTGCAACATTTTGCTGATTTTGTTGCTAGAATACGTGAGACTGAATTATGTAAATTTTACTGATGTATAAGTTAGCACTTTAATTTTGTGGGCTGGCATTGCTATATCAGATTGAAGTAACTGAAATGTCACTTTCCTAAATTTGCCATAAACAGTACATGTATGCTTCATTGTTACTTAAAACTTAATAGTATGGTATCAAATTATAATCTAAAAAATATGTCATATAAATATCTTGCTTAGTTATACAGCATGCTGCAATAATTCTGTGGAAAGTCTCCAAATAGTTTTGAGTGAAAAAATAAAATGTTTTCTTAAAATGCTGATAAACACAAATTACTAAGGTGTATTTACATGTGTAAACTTTGAAAATAACTACTACTATGTCATTAGTGGAAAATACTTACCCACAGGAGTTGACATTATTCTTCGCAAATGGATATTCTTTCTCTGGTTGATCTTCTTCCTTGGTATTTGATTCATCAGAATTTTCTGCCTGATCTACCCAACACACGTTGACAACAAGGGTTGTACCATGCACATCAATGATACTCTTCAGTGCAGACTCAGCAGCCTGTGTGTCCAATTCGTTTGCACCTAAGCGCTCAATATGTGCAGTAAGTACCTCTAGGCTCAACAGGTGCTCCATCCCAGTGGGCATATGGCCAGATCGTGCAGCACCCTGGGCACAGAAACAGAGGACGAAACTTCGCAGATCTGGCATTGTTCCTTCCTCAAAGGTCAGGCATGCTACGCTGCAGCCAAACTTGAGGTACTTGAGAACTGGAAATTTTGCAGTATGGAATACAATTCTTTCTTCTGGGACCTTTTTGGCATAGAGTGACAGGAGGGTGAGGGCATGCAATCCTCCAAGAACATCAACATCAATCCTCCGAAGTTCCTTGACTGCAATCTTCAAATTGCAGAGCATGCCAAGTTCTCCGACCCAGTTTGGAAGTCTGGAAAATGTGCAAATATGTGGTGAAAGCTCAAGTCTCTGAAGCAGGTGGGGAGGATTGGATATAACCCAGGACATGCATGCAGTTGAATAGGTACGAGAAGTAGATTTTCCATGCAAGAAGCCAGGAACCAGAGTTACAGATCTGAGGTTGGTGAGACTAAGGACAACTGAACCAAAACATTCCATATTTTCAGCCAGCCGGACTGACTGCGCAGTAGAACAGGTCAGATGCAGATCCTTCAAATTGGTCAGTTTGATAAGGTTTTGCACATTCTCTAAGCTACTACTGGGATCAAAATATCCTCATAATGTACGAAGAGAAATCATTTGTCCGATCATATCAGGAAGATCTGCCTCACCATGAAGACTTAGATGCAACAAGTGTGACAAATGAACTATATCTGATGGAAAATTAATTGATCTTGCTTCTATTTTCAGTGTCTCCAAACAATGTAGCCCTGAAACCTGTATTGGTAGTTTAATCCTGGAATCACATGAAATCTTCAAATATCTCAATTGTCGTAATTCTCCAATTCTACTGAGATCAACAATTGTGCCACATTTATCACCGCAAACATGAAGGATTAGTACTCGAATAGACTCAAACTCTGTAATCAAAGGCAAACAGTTAAAAAGTCCAAAAAAGGCAAGTGATCGAACTTGTGATAAGCTGATGCTTTCTGGTATATTTGCATATCTTGCATTGCCGAAATGAAGTGACAATCGACGAACATCTTCGGAAATTTCAATTGTATTTTCAGAATTATCTAGTACTACAATGAAGTTGTCTTCTATGGACTTGTATGCAATAAGATCATGGACCATGTTGTGCACTGTACAGGACAATACCTCATCATCGTAGTTGATATCCACAGGTTGGATCATTCTTCTATTTACAAGTTCATCAAAATAGTTCCCTGCAATTTCTTCCATGTCTTGTTCATTAGTTGAATTTATGAAACCTTCAGCCACCCATTGTTTCACGAAATCCTCCTTCAATATCATATAGTCCGATGGATATATGTCAAAATAGAGTAAGCATGTCTTCATATAATGAGGAAGATTATTGTAGTTAAGGTTCAGTGCATGTTTTGTGACTTCTGAGGTGGAACTTCTCAAATTAGTAGCTAATGAATTACATATGTCATGCCATTGTTGCTCCGACAATTTTGGCTGGCATGCCAACAGGCTAGCTGTATTGAGAACTGCTAAGGGAAACCTTCTGCATCTTTTGATAATATCAAGTGATATCTTCCTTAAATGTTTAGGGCAATCATCTTCAGAGCCGAAAATCCTACTGAAAAACAGTTTTCTCGAGTGATCCATATTCGGGCGTTTCATCTTAAAAATGAACTGTGAGTGATAACCACAACATGTTAACGCAATCTCCTCAATTTGGCTAGTAACTATTATTCTGCTGCAATTGTTGTCCTCTGGAAAAGCACGACAAATACTATTCCACAATGATATAGCCCATACATCGTCAACTATAACAATGTACCTGTTAAATTAATTGTTCACAAACAAGGAGTTTTTGAAGTCTTAGAATAACAAAATTAAAGAAAGATAACAAAAAAAATTATTAGATGAATTAAATATTCATTCAAGCAAAACTAGTATTTCAAGATACTAGCAAGATACCCATTAGTTGCAACGGATTTCAAATAAAATCTGGTTTGCAGGCAAAAATGATACATCTGTATAGTCTTAGAAGATTATGCCAACTCTAGAGGTGGTGGTGGGATGCATGACGATTGACTTGAAATTATCCAATATCCAGCTAAGCACAAAATATGCATAAGGTGCCACGCCAGATTCCAACCATAGGAGACTACTGTAACACGGAACATCATGAGACTATACAAACAAAATGGCAATTAAAATTAGGCTCTATAATGCCATGGAACTTATTTTAGATGCACTAGATCTTCTCCCAAAAAAAAAAAGGCACACTAGATGGTTGGAGAAAACAAGAATTTAATGTGGGAAATAATGGCAAAAGAAAGAGGGGTTATACGGTAAGGACTAGCAGGTGGTAGAGGCAGTTGGAGCTTCTCTCAAGCCATGCCTCGCCGCGCTCGAACCGACCAATGGGGTCTTGTCGGGAAAGGGGGGCAGCCGCCACCAAATCCCGGCGGCGACCACGCGCAACATCGAGGGCAAGGGGGCACGCACTGCCGGGAGCTGGAGGGAGACATGGCGGCGCTGAATCGGGAGAAGAAACGGTGGGGAGATGGCGAGGCGCAGTCGGCTTCCGCCCAGAGTCCAGAGAGGCTGATGTTGGAGAAGGCCGTCGTCGATTGAATTGAATTGAATTGAATAAAACATCGAACTTGCCGAATCCTATATATGGTTCGATTTTTTTTCCCATTTGTTTTTCCTTGAATTGAAGCAAAACACTGAACAAATTGTAAAATTCCAAACCTACTCTTTCCGTCAAATAATATAAGAAATTTTGCTCCTTCAAGTTGTCTCACAATATAAGAGATTTTTATGTACTACTTGTCACATCCATCAACTCCAATTCAAATTTCTTTCTATTTAACCCTCAATCATCCACTCAAAAAAAAAAACTCATTTAATAGGGGCATTCTAGTATTTTCTTACTCTTCTTAATCTTAACCAAAAGAGAATAAACTCTTATATTATGTGATGGAGGAAGTGTATAGGAAAAAGGTGTAAGGTGGCCATTGAAACAAATTATTAAATCTTATGGTTACTTAAATTCCTATGTAA
This sequence comes from Oryza meridionalis, assembly GCA_000338895.3. Classification (NCBI taxonomy): domain Eukaryota; kingdom Viridiplantae; phylum Streptophyta; class Magnoliopsida; order Poales; family Poaceae; genus Oryza; species Oryza meridionalis. The sequence continues at coordinate 12,240,858 of CM002533.2, forward strand.
ATAATTATTACCTCCATTTTCTAATCGATATCGTGAGATACATTTGACCATATTTAAAAATTATGTAATTATCGTTTATTTTATTATTGATTTGATTTATTGTTAAATGTTAAATAAGTATTACTTAAATATTTTTATAATTAAAAAGAATTTGAATAAAACGAATGATCAATTGTTAACGGTGCCATATATTAAAAAATAGCGGTAGTAGAACAGAGTCTATTTGTTTTGTTAGTTTGGCTCTTTAAGTCATCAAGCCCACAAAAGAAACTAAGATGTTATGTTAGGAGATGAAACAATTTATAGTTTTAAGGTTTAGCAGTATGCCGCTAAATATTTGAGTTGACACAGTGGCTGAGATTTTGTACCTGCCTGGTACCGTGGTACCTGCTGTACTCTTCCAAGAACTACCACTCCTATGTGTAGATCTGAACGCTTCAAGTAATTCATGGGTTGTGCTACAGTTTACAAACCAAAAACTAAACGAAGCAACAAAACGATTTTAGAAATCGGTGAAAATACTTGTATTAATTAAAATTAAGTTTGAAATTTAAAATATTGTTCAAATGATGTGAATGTGATGATTGGATATATATGTTTGCATGTTGATTTGTGGAATTAAATAAATTGTAGATAATGTAGTATGCTTACATGAGATTAAATATATAATTATTGTTAATAGGTGATAATATGACATGGTTGCATGTTAAGCTTTAGAATTAGTGGATTATAACTCCATAAAAAGTATAAATTGGATTCGGTTTTTCTGTAATAATTAGATAGGCACTGCTATTGTGAGGAAGATAACAAATAAATTCAGTGAATAGCAACCCTTTAACGTGGCTATTATATTTCAACATGTTTTATTGTACTACCTTTCTCTCAAAATACAATAACTATTAACTATAAATCTAGACATAAAGTTGTTCAGATTCATAATTAGAAATGCTTATATTTTGAATGGACGAAGTAAATCATTCACCTTGACAGTTCATCTGGACCATCCATCACACATCTAATGATCTACGGTGGCCCCTACTGTCTTACACTGTAGCTCTAGGCGTAGCATGGTGTTACAATTAGGGGTGGATGTCGAGCTGGCTCGGCTCGGCTCGGTCTGGCTCGTTAGGATAACGAGCTAGCTCGGCTCAGCTCGTTATCCTAACGAGCTAGAAACCAAGCTCGGCTCGGCTCGTCAGCAAGCTCGAGCTAGCTCGTTTAGCTCGTGAGCTTTGGGGAGAAGAGAGACAAGGGGAGGAGCCGAGGAGAGGCGCCGGGGAGGGGTGGCACGGTCGGCGGCGTCCACGACGGCATCGGCGCCGGGGAGGAGCGGCGCAGGCGGCGCCTGCGCCGACCATGGCCGCGTGGGCGTCGGGGAGGAGTGGCGCGGCCGGCGGCGTGCACGACGGCATCAGCGCTGGAGAGGAGCGGCGTGGGCGGCGGCGTCCACGGCCTGCCGCGTCAGCGTCGGGGATGAGCGCGGCGTCCACGGCCACGTGGGCGTCGGGGAGGAGCGGCGCGGGCGGCGGCATCCATGGCCTGCCGCGACAGCGCCGGGGAGGAGCTGCGGCGTCCACGGCCGCGTGGGCGTCGGGGAGGAGCGGCGCGGGCGGCGGCATCCACGGCCGGCCGCGTCGGCGCCGGGGAGGAGCGGCACAGGCGGCGGCGTCCACGGGCCAGCCGCGTCGGCGCCGGGGAGGAGAGGCGCGGCGGTGGCGGCAGCGTTGAGGTCGGGCGGCGGCTTAGGTGGGGATTTTGGGGATGGGGACAAGCTAGGGTTTTCAAAAGGGGATGGGATGTTGGGCTGGGCTGGGCGCCTGGGCCTCATCTGCTCTGGCTCGTTAAGGCTCGCAAGCCAGCTCAAGCTGGCTCGTTATCTCTAACGAGCTGAAATGCCAGCTCGGCTCGTTAGGAAATTCAAACGAGCCGAGCCGAGCCTGTCACGAGCCGAGCGAGCTAATGAGCCACGAGCTTCCTATCCACCCCTAGTTACAATAAAGGATACTAATCCAAAGAAATTTGGACACTTCTAGAAAGCTCGGGATGGAAAGAAAAGATTATGATAGCCCTTATTTGATGAACGTGGTTAGAGGTGGGAGCATACTTAGGGAAAAAATTGCATATCTACCATTATAAAAGAGTGGATTCGTGATGGAATACTACTCTTAACTAGGACGTTTTCACTAGAATGCTATTCAGGACTATTTTACCCTTGAGTTTCTTCTTCCTCCTCCTCCATCCATCACCGGTGGTCATGGCGGCAAGAAGAGCCGAGCTTATAGGGAGTCCGTGCCCTCTTCTTCCTTCTCCCACATCCATCACCGATGGCTATGGCAACGAGGAGAGCCACATCGTCTCTCATCTAGTCCTCCTCCTTCACCGACTGTTAGTGATATGCCCTATCGGCAATCATAGAAATGATTGTATCACATACTATGTTTACATATTTATCCGACTTTGTTCCTTGAAATAGATAACTCATTATTGGTTAATGAATATATGATTCTTTCATGAGACTCTTTATGTTGTGTGTTGCTATTTCTAAAGGATCCCTGATCAAATACCATGTGTGGAACAAATATGTTTAGATGATCAGCACATGTATTAATTGATGATCATGTCTCGTGGATCATGGTATAGAGATACCAAATTAATAGTGTGGACACATGTTGGTGAACATATTGTTGGATAGACCCAACATGAGACACTGCAATAACCATATGTGTTGTATCATCAGTGATCTCATTTAGTGTTGGTGTTGAATCCTTAGACCTGAGATTATCATAGTTCCCAACATGTATAGTAGCTTACTTAGGGACTGCTAAACGCTACTCCGTAATTGGATAGTTATAAGAGTAGTTTTCGGGTATGCTATGAAACATGTAGTGGGATATGAATAATCAAGATGAGATTTGCCTCTCCTATGGAGAGATATCTCTAGGCCCCTCGATGTTGTAGATTATGGAAGTACATGGACATGCCAAAGGTGATTGAGGAGTCAATCACAAGTTATATAATCTATCAACAGGTTCGAGTGAATGATTGAGCTATTAAAGGATGACACATATCTACCCTTGAGCTTAATCGATATCGTGAGGCAAAGGGGTTCATACAGGTATACACTAGAGGTTCAGCCGATATGATCTTTACGTATGCTCGGTGGGTCAATACGTTCTGCTAGAGACCGTTGTTGACGCGTGGACCGAAAAAGGGTTTTCGGGTTACAGCCAAGTGTACATGAACCTACAGGGTCGCACGCTTAATGGGCCGGAATAAGGGGATTGGATGAAGATCCAATATGAGCTTAATTCGGATAGGGATCCGAATAGGAGTCCTACGGGTCTTGGAGGCCCGAGTGATGGATCCTATATATTTGTGAGGGGTGTGACCGGCGGAGGTATTGCATCACGTAAGAAACCCTAGCCACCACTCCCCTCCCCGAGCAAAACCCAAGCCGCGCACGGGTGCACACACATCTGCGCGGGGCGTTCCATCCCTGTACGTGTGGATACCGGTAGAGGCGCCGCTGGTTTGTGGTGCTGATCGGCGTGGGAGTACGGCGAGGAGAACGCACGAGGAGGAGAAGGTCGAGCCGGTGAGATCGACTACTTCCTCTACATCGACGCGCGCTACTTCGCGAGAATTCCTTCGACTTCTTAACGCCTTCTTCCGCTGCGCAGCGCGTCGAGTGGTAACGATCTATGATCTAATACTTGCATAGTTCCTGGTTTACGCGATAGAAAATTTTAATTTATGCTATCGTAGCCTACGCGTATCCCAACACCGACCACTTTGGTTCCTCCTGTCTCATTGGATTCTTAGCGTACGTGAATCGTAAGGCCCGAGAGGAGGGAAACAGGCCTCCAAGCTTTCTAGCACCCTCCTCGGCACAGACCTGACGAGCGGGAGATTCTCATTGAGGTCCCCTGGTGGACGAGGGCCCGGAGGAGACCTCCAGAGGAGGAGGAGGAGCGGTGAGGGCCATGATGGTGTGGGCGGAGGCAGAGCCCGATGCAAAGTCGCGGATGCGCCTGGGAGCCATGGGTCTGGGTGAGGGGAGGGAAGGGCAGAGGTGGACGAGGCGAAGGAGAGGAGATCGATTATGGCAGGCACGGGCACGGCTCTCCACAGGCTAAGCCCTCGCTGGTGCCGTGCATGGCCACCGATGATGGATGGAGGGGGAGGAGGGAGAATCCCAAAGGTAAAATAGTCCAGGGTAAACATTCTAGGGGAAATGTCTTGGTTGAAAGTGGTATTCCATCGAAGCCCGTTTAAGTGATAAATTATAGTGAATCCACTTTTTTGTGATGGTGGATATGTAATTTTCTCCATACTTAGGTGTGAGATCGGAAAAAGAAGGTGACATGGATAAGACAAGCAGTGCTTAAAATTTTTTTATATTTATGGAAAATAAAAATAATTAAAAATGCTTATATTTCTGAAACAATGTAGTACTAAACTAAGCACGCCTCGCAAACAGATCAAAATTCAATTCTCATCAATTAACAAAAAGAGCAAACCGCAAAGAAATTACTGCTGATAGTGACAAGAGTACGTACTCCCTCCGTCCCAAAAAGACTGAATTTTTTGGTTTTCGTGTCCAACATTTAACCTCCCGTCTTATATGAATTTTTTTGTGATTAGTATTTTCATTATTGTTAGATGATAAAACATAAATAATATTTTATACATGACTTATCTTTTTAAATTTTTTTAAATAAAATGAACGGTCAAACGTTAGACATAGAAACCTAAGAATTGAGTTTTTTTTTTTTGGGACGGAGGGAGTACAACTGAGTTACCGACGCAATCTGACAATAAACGTAACGTGAAATCGAGCAGCGAAAACTGGAAGAAACTACGTTACCTGCGGCGATGCAAATGTTCCCTGATATGATCAACCAGCTCCGGCGTATCGCAGGCGTCGCCGGGTTGCCGGCGGCCAAGCTGCGAGAGCATGTCCCTGAGAAGCCTCCTCGTGTCGGTCTTCTCCGCCATCCGGACGAACGCCCGGCGCTCGAACTGCCCTCCCAGCCGCCGGTACACCTCCCTGGCCAGCGTCGTCTTGCCGATCCCTCCTGCTCCTCCCACGGTGCCCACCACCTTCAGCCGCCGCTCCTCGCCGCCCTTCGTCAACCACCCGGCGATCTCATCCGCCGCCCCAACGTCGGCAAACCTATGGTTAATGGCGGACGACGACGACGACAACGACGACGAACATCTACGACGGCTGCTCGTAGGATGGCAGAGGCCGTACCTGGTGCGCCGTTGGCTCGCCTCCTGCGCGCGTTCCCGGAACTCGGACACCTTGCCGGCGATGAGTGTGACGGCGTCGGCTCCGGCTCCGGCGCCGGCGAGGATGGCCATGCCCAACATGTCCTCGACGTCGTAGGAGAGCTCGCGGACCTGCTTCATCCAGCACTTCTCCGTCATGGTCGGCTCCTCCAGCTCCGACAGCTCACGGAGGAAGGCGTAGTTCTCCTCCAGGTCGCCTCTCAGCGAGTTGACCTCGTCCATGGCCTCCCTGGGCACCCACGCCAGCGCGACGGCGACGGCGGCGAGCGCGGAAGCTTCCGGAGGAGGGAGCCCATGGCCCCGAGCGAATTGCTCGCCGCCGGGGCCTCCTCCATCACAGCCGGACCGGTCGAAGCGGACTAGAAAGAGCAGAGTAACAGTGCAGTGTGAAACACAGTTGAATCGCTGAGATCGGTCGTTCGTGAAATTTTCAGGTGTTTGTTTGATTGAATGTTGGAAAAGGTTTTCGGACACGAATGAAAAACTAATTTCATAACACCTGTAAACCGCGAGACGAATCTTTTGAGCCTAATTAACCCGTCATTAGCACATATGGGTTACTATAGCACTTATGGCTAATTATGGACTAATTAGGCTCATAAGATTCGTCTCGCGATTTCCCCCTAACCGTGCAATTAGTTTTTTTAATGTATATTTAATGCTCCATGTATATGTTTAAAGATTCGATGTGATGTTTTTGGGAAAAACTTTTGGGGAACTAAACCAGGCCTAGGATATATATTACGCTTTCGTTTCTTCAACTCCCCGCTACAACTCTTTCCGGTGGGCGCTAATGCGCAGTGGGCGTGCGCCCTACTGTACTATACAAGCATGCTACTCTCCGTCCCAAGATATAAGAATCTAAAATTGGATGAGTCATTTCTAAGTAATACGAATTTGGAAAGACACCCATCCAGATTCGTAGGAAATATCTCATCGGATCTTACGTCTTTATGGCTGTGTTTAGTTCCCTTCAAACTTCCAAAAATTCCGTCACATCAAATGTTTGGACACATACATGGAGCATTAAATGTGGCAAAAAATACCAATTACACAGTTTATACGTAAATTGCGAGACGGATTTTTTTAGCCTAATTACGCCATGATTTGACGATATGGTGCTACAGCAAATATTTGCTAATGACGGATTAATTAGACTTAACAGATTCGTCTCGCAGTTTATAGGCGAAATCTATAATTTGTTTTGTTATTAGTCTACGTTTAATATTTTAAATATGTGTTCGTATACTTTAAAATTTTTACACCTAAACAACTAAATACGGCCAATATTTGGGACGGAGGGAGTACTATACTACTACTATTGTAGTACTACTATACTATATATGCTGCTACTACTACTACCGTTGTTCCTATATGCATACATATAACTTTGTATGTATATAAAGTATATACATTCATATATATACGACGTATATATTTATATATACGTATATAAATTTTATGTATATGCATACACTTTTGATGTATATAAATTTATATATGTGTATAAAAACTTTGTATACGTAAAATACACATATAAATTTTGTATGCGTACATATACAAACCTTATATATGTACGTATACAAAGTTGTATAAAAAACCGGGAAAGACTGAACGGAGAAAAAAAAGTTAAAAAACCACAAAAATTCGAACGAAACAATAGAAATAACCGGAAAAACCGAAAAAAAAACACATGTTCCTCCTCCCGTGCCCGTTCACCACCCCCCTCTACGCACGCCACGTGGCACGTTGCGTGGGGGGAGGTGCACGACTAATCGCATATTAGCAATTTTGACTCTTTCCAGCCCTATCGTTTGGCTTATTCGTGGAATAAGCCGAACGACATATTTACAAACGAAAAGTAATTTATAAATTAAACTTTTATATATGTGTTTTTAGCGATATAAAACAAAGGATAAAAAAATAAACTTCGATAAAAAAACCTCAAAATCATATTCAAATTTAAGGTTGGAAATTTAAATTTTAGCTGTTAAATATAAATATAAGAGAAAAGATGAGACCGCTCATTTGTTTGTTGTCACTTTTTCAAATTTTAAATGATGTTTATTTTGTAAAACTCTTTACATGGAATTTTCTTAAAAGATCAAATAAATATAATTTTAAGTTTATAATAAATAATACTTAATTAATCATATCCTAATTACTCGTCATGTTTTCTTTGTAATAGAAAAGCTCTTTGAACGCATCCTAAATTTATTTGGTGCAAATTAGTAAGAAAGGAATACCCACTATGTAAAAAATATTGTGCTGGAACAGTGGTAAGTTAAAGCATTTGTACCATGCATATTTATTCATGAGAATTTTCACAAATTATCTGCTTATTATAGGATTAAATTAGTTAGTTTCAAAATAAACTTAATAAATACTCTCTCCATCTAGTTTTGATAGTCATATTTCATCTTGGCACACAGACCAATGATAAGTAATTCTACTTATCATCCATTTAAACATGCTACTAGTTATTCCTCGTAAACAAACGATTCATTAATATTTACATTTTTTGATGCCCATGTAGCCAATCTTGTGTGGAAGAATGGAGAGTCACGTATTAAATCCGAGAAAGTCATTAAGAGAATAGGTTGTTGGATTGAAATATGCTTATCAAAAATAAATTTTTCAGATTTGGAAATATACCTATCAAAAATAGATGGAGAGAGTAGCTTAGCTTAGAACAAGTAATAGTAATGTGGTAGAAGAAATTTTTTTAAGTAACGTAGAGCAGATAATCCACGATAATATTTCCATGAAGTATCACCAACTCAAATCCTATTTTAAATCAGCTCATCTTTATAGACCAAGTGAGATATATCATAAAATCAGTAGCTTGTATACCTAAGTACCTAACACGTTAGAGTGTCTACTCCCAAACAAACTAATGGTACCAAACACGTTAGAGTGCCTGCTCCCAAACAAACTAAAATTAATGGTACATCGCCAGGATATCTTCAAAGATTCCCTTTAAAAGTACATATTGTCTTCCAAGATATATAACGTGTGAAGTTGCATTGTTATACATTAGCCCTTTGATTTCATATAAATCAGATTAGAGAGGAAAATACATTGTCATAATATATGCAACCTTTATTTCCCTGCTGTCCAATTTTATCAAATTTTTAGGCAAATTATACCACGAGACATCCAAACTTTATGCAATTGTTGGTAGACATCGTAAACATATGCTATAGCTGAAAGAAGCCTCTAAATTTAGTAATTTGCTGGAGAACGCTTTTGAGCAAATTAGTCGAAATGGAGAGAGATATTCTTCAAATAGAGTTACATGCTTCTAATATAGCGTTGCCGTGAAAATTTAAAATTCTACAAGTCTGAATCGGCTGACTAATAGGGCTTGCTCCGCCCCTGGGAAAAATAACAAAAAACAAACCACTATCTGTAATTCAGTATGAACCAATTCATGGAGAGGTACCTATAGCTACTCTCTAAATTCCAAAAAATAACAACCATTGTGTGGATTAGACTCTTCCCGGTATAATGAATCTAAATATAATGTCTATTCAAATTTATCGTACTATGATATTGATATTCTGAGATAGAAATAGTATATGCCTAGGTCATGCTCGGCAGCAGCCAGATTCCTCCCTATCCGTATACCAATAGCTGGGCATTCCAGTTGCTTTGCCGGCAACCTAGCATTTTGCTAATGGATGCTATGTTTGCTTAAAAAAAAAAGGTACTATATTGTTTTCGTTAAAATAGTAGTACCATTTTAATAAAATGCAACTAGTCCACGGCATCCTCAAGTCAGCAATAAAAATGGAAGTCGTTAATCTACCCAAACTAATTAAGTGGTATTAATGGCAGTTAGTACACCAAATATAATACAACCTAATTAACTAAGCATGTGATGCATAAAGCCCTATGCCATATATAGTTGTACATGGATATATATACTTCCTCCGTCCTAAATTAGATGCACATTTAAATAGTTTAGTAGAAATTACGATTCGAGAAGGAAAAAATTATAATCCCTACACCAATATGTGTGCTTACAAAATGGGAGGGTGATTGGGTGCAGAGACGGATCCACTGCCCGAGCTAGCCCAGCGGATACACAATAGAATTTTATTTTTTTTTAATCGCAAACGGAAATTTCATGTATATCAAATATTTTTAGAGAAAAAGGACAATATGCCACTCCTTATGTGTGGTTTCAACAAAATACCACTCATTAGACTGTAAAGGATTTCAGGATAGTTTACCACTTTAGGGGGTTTTACCTATTTTCTTTTCTTTTCTTCTCATTTTCTTTTATAAACTGACCAATCTGCCTCTGGCTCTGATCTAATCAAATCAGATCGGTTCTCTCTGTGCTTCAATAACAGTACATCAAAATTAAATAGCAGGCTCTGATCTAATCAAATCAGATCGGTACTCTCTGTGCTTCAACAACAGTACATCAAAATTAAATAGCAGGCAAGTATGAGAGGGATGTGAGGAGGTACTGGGACATCTTGTACAGGCGGCCATACATAAGAGCATCAAACTCAAATTTTCAGTTAATATGAGCAAACCAAAAATGCACAAATTTTCAGATTAATAGCAGCAAACAAAAAATGCACAGATTCATAGCAGCAAACCAAAAGGGGAGAGGGAGAAGTCGCGTTAGGGAGGGGGGAGGCGGCGCGCGGCGAGAGGGATGGACGAGCGGCACGCGGCGCTGGAGGAGCGCGTCCGCGAGCGCGAGGCGGCGAGGGCACTGGGAACAGGCGCACGCTCGATTTGGATCGGCCCGATCTGATCTGATTAGAGCCAAGGGTAGTTTGGTCAATTCATAAAGAAAATGAGGAGAAAAGAAAAGAAAATAGGTAAAATCTCCTAGAGTGGCAAACTAGCCTGAAATCTAACATAATGGGTGGCATTTTATCCTTTACAGTCTAATGAGTGGCATTTTGTTGAAACCACATATAAGAAGTGGCATATTGTCCTTTTTCTCTTTTGTTACAATAGGATTTGCCTGGATCCTTCATTGGTTCGGTTCAGGATGATGAGAAATTCAAATAAGAGGTAATTGATAAACAAGTACTAGTATTACTCTAAACAAACACTCTTAATTTTTTGGAACACATTTTAAATCATAAACAAAAACACTTGCCATAGGATCGAGGCAGCAGTTTTCATTTTCTGGAAGGAGGGCCAATTTTGTCTAAAAAAGATTTCCCTCTTTATTAATTGTGCTAAAAATGTCCTTAAGCAAATTACCAACCACGACACACAAACAACTTTAAGTATGATGTAGTTTTTTTCTGTAAGAACCGACGGTAGGAAATCTACCGGATATTATAAGAAGAGAATTGGCCCTCTTTATAAAGAAACCAGGCAAAAACCATACAACTGCACAGTTTGCTATAGGAAAACCAGCAAAAACCTACACAGAAGACAAAGCAAAAAGCCCGTGGCAAAACGACTATGAACCACGAAAGTGACCGAGGGAAGAGCAAGACCTTTAAGGCGAAGCTTCCAAGGAGGGAAGCAACAACAGGAGCCGCTGCCAATGCCTGCCCATATAATGGACTAGTTTTTCACCCAAAGGGGAGAGAGTCAACAAAGCAACATCTTCAATAAGGATACGGCACCCACAGGCATTGATGTCACCGATCCTAGAATACTAGGCAGGGTTTTCGCCCGAGACTCCCTCGAAAGATGCAAGACCTCCAGGAAAACAGAGTGAAAGTGTTGAGTGTTATTGTTGCCTAGCTCATCGGCTAAACCCGATGCAGTAGCTCTGACTCCGCCTAAAAACCGAGACTCTAGTACAATTGAGGGCAAGCAGACTGCTCCTAACTCGACACTACGACAGATTCACTAAGACATAGGACACTTGAAACACCGGTGAGGTCAAAGAGCCTTGACCACAAACAAGTTGGACCATCTTCACGGACGAACACTTCTTTTCATCCACTGAAAGACTCCACGGCCATGGCCTAGAAGCAGACCGGCCAATAGAAGTGAGGAGCATCAAGGAAGGGGGTCTGGCCAGCCGAAAGAGGAACCGAAAGTTGAAGACATCGGTGTCATCTATGTTTCCAATGAGATCCAAGAGGAGCTCAATGGCGGAGGCCACCATCAAGGGCCGTCGGGCTTCGGGGGAAACCACCCCATGCAACTGTGACAACCACCTCCAACTTTACCACCAGCACAAAGAGGAAAGCTGGGGTGAGCAGAACAGCAAAGCGAGGGAGGAAGGGAGTAGCAGCAAAGCAGAGCAGAGAAGCAACTAGCTTCAAGGAAGCAGAAGCAAGGGAGGAAGAGACATGAAGGGATGTTAGAATAGGTGTCGAATATGCTAGTCTTATTTGGTTACAGTTGGACTTGGAGTTGTAATAGGTGTTAGGGGTGGAGTTAGAGTCGGACTCTGTAACTCGGCATCTCTCTTAAATAGAGAGGGGGGCACCACAATGTAACCATGGCGACTACAATGTAGCATAGACACACATGGAGATGATGGCGGCGTGGCCATGGACTCGTAGCGGCTAGGAGCTATATTGGTTAGGGAGTAGCGTCCATAATCAGAGCCCCAGGGATATAGGCTTCAGCTGAACCTCGTTAACAAATATCGTGTGTTCCTGTGTCGTTATCTGGTGTGTCTTGGGTGATCAATGATTGAAGCGATCGGGAAGGTTAGTCGTCATTCCGCTATATCGACTAACTTTTATAACAAGGGAGGTGGAGGTGGCAGCAGTGGTGGGGGGAGGGGCTAAGGCCACGACGGCCAGAGAGAGGTCAGCTTCGCCCCTGCGCTGGAGACGCCAACGCGCCCCACTGCCGACGGCCCTGCCGGACAGAGTGACGGTGGGCGTCACCTCGCGTGCGCCGGCTTCCACCGCCTCGCGAGCCATCTCACACCGCGCCACGCCGCCTCCATCACCGGAGTCGCGCTGGACCGCCTCCGCCACCAGAGAGGGGGCGACAGCGGGCGCCACCTACCTCCGCCAACGCGTGTGCCGCCCTTGCGAGCTGTCCCACAGTGGACCGCTCTGCGGCCGGCCACGCCGCCTCCGTCGCGCCGCCGCTACCCGCTTCGGCCGAATCCAGCCTAGGGTAAGCCAGATATGGTGACAGCAGTCGCAAATCTGCTGCCTCCGTGCAGGGAGGGCTCGCGCGTCGCCACACCCTGCCACCGGCGTTCGCCGCCTCCCCTGTGGCTGAGAGGAAACGCCACTGCAGGAGAAGGCCCCGCCGCCGCCCTCCTCGCTCGCCGGCCAGCTTTTCGGCGGTAAGCTCCGGTGGTGGCGAGGTGTGGGAGGGGTGGAGGGAGGGGGCGGCGGCGCTGGGTTTTGCCCCCCGTGTCGCCTGCGCGTGGGCAACGCAGGGGTCCCCTCCAATACGCTCATCCCTGGGTTAGATGACATGCATGTATGCTAAGAGCAAGTCTAGTAGTACAGCCCAATGCTTACTCCAAATATTACCACATCAGTATTCATACTATAATGATAAAAGCATTGTTCTTAATTTAAACTATCATTTTTCTCCTAGCTAGTGCCATGTGCTCTCTCTCCTAATATAAGTGGCACTGCATGGCATTGAATTATTGGTATTGCTCAAGCTTGTCTTGGAGCGTGAGTAGAGCCGACTCTTAAACAATCGTCTATCTTCTCTCTCCTTCAGCTCATTATTAAAATCGATATATTAGGTTTATAGCTAGTTATTGTACCTGCTCTAAGTATGATGTAGTAAAATCTGCCAATTTTAAAGACACTTGCTATATAGGACAGATGTTTTAGTTTTAAGTACAGATGTATATGCAATTTGGCATGCATGATCGATCAATTAGTTTAGAGCCACAGCTACTAGCGCAATCGATCGATCAAATTAAGTCTCTTTGAGGCATACACATGGAGATGGCCATCGTGAGCGCCGTGCTGAGCTCGCTGGCGCCGAAGCTCTACGCGCTCGCGCGCGACAGGTACAGCCTCGAGGAGAACGTCCGGCGAGACGTCCATTCCGTGAAGGCCGAGCTCGACATGATGCTCGCCGCCATCCAAGACCACGCTGCCGGCCACGGATCCGGACCCGCCGTTCAGGCGGTGTGGGTCGACAAGGCGCGCCGCCTGGCTCACCGGATGGAGGACTGCGTCGATCGCTTCGTCTACGACCAGCTCGCCGCCGCCCACGGCTCCTCGCTGGCGCGCGGCGCCGCTCGGCTCGCGTCCGACGTCAGGGCGCTCAGGGAGGAGTCGGCCCGGCTGTACGAGCTCAAGACCAAGTACGCCGGCCCCGTGGCCGCCGCCGGAACGACGACGGCGACGACGAAATCTTCTGCTATGTCCGAGCCGGCGCCGGCTCTCCGACGTAACCTCGTCGGCATGGAGGCTCCCCGGAGGGAGCTGCTGGAGCTGGTGGAGGAGGAGGAGGATGAGGAGGAGGAAGCCGAGGGCGGCAACAAGCGGCGGCAGAAGGTGATCTCCATCGTCGGGTTCGGTGGCCTAGGGAAGACCGCGCTCGCCAAGCAAGTGTACGACGACGTCGGCGGCGGGCAGTTCAGCCCGATGGTTTGGGTTAGCGCGGCGGAGAAGACCGCCGAGGAGGTTCTCGAGGAGATACTGATCAAGAAGTTTGGGTCGCAGGTTAGGGATGACGACGACGACATGGCCGACGTTGAGCATCTAAGCTTGCGTCTCAGAACACACTGCGTAACAAAAGGTGAGAACTACTTCCATCATTCACTAAATAGTAGTAGTACATGCATATGCTGATAGGCATAGTTAAATAAAGGACATGATTACACAGCTAGTGATAGCTAGTTTGTCTAAACCAGCTACCACTCTATCTGAGAGAATTTCCTATATACCCCTGAAAGTTTTCATTTTGATATTCTCTATACCCAACTCCGTTAGTTGACCATTAGTTGACCGTTAAATATTTTAAAATGACTTATTACCCATCCTATACAAATGTGATACCTACCCAATAAATTTTCATATGAAAAAAAATACCTTATACAAAATACAAGCAATATAATTATTTAATGCCCAACTTAAAAAATAAAAATTATTATTTTTTATATTTTAAAAACTATGATTAAATCCATACATTAGTTTCACCAGAAAATTAGGAGCAAAAACTAAATGTTATTTAGGTTTAAATTTTTGGGAAGAAATACGAAATTCATCAAATTTGATCTGAAATTTATTTAAAAATTTTAAATTTGTTTTCTAATTTGTGATAAACTAATTACATCCCCTTTGTTTTTTCACAACGAATCTTTTTTCACTAAATATTTGTTGAAAAGTAATTTTCAAATTTTATGCAGAACTTTTTTTACAATAAATCTTTTTTATTTTAATGAAATAATTTTTTATTTTTAAAAATTCATAACAAATATTTAGTAATTTATTCCTTATTGGTTTTCACAACTCAAATAATTTACACATAAAACATTTCTAGCTTTTAACAATATACCAAGGACAATAAAGTAATTTCTACAATAACTAACGGTCAAACTAATGGTCAACTAACGGAATGGGTATGTAAGGGATCCAAATAAAAACTCAGGGGTATATAAGAAATCAAACAAATTTCAGGGGCGTAGAAGGGGTTGAGTGAAATTACATGGGCATGTAGGGAATTGGCCCCTCCATCTATGAGAGACTCTATCCACCTATACTTTAAATAAAATTTTCTCTTAAACTACTCATCCGATCTATGATCCGATTATACCATTGTGTTCGTAATAATTAAATCTTTATACCAAGATCTCACATGATTATATTTTGATGAAAAATCACAAATTACTTTTATGATATGTCTAAATTACTTTTAGATTTCACTAAGTTACTTCTTAGACATATAAAAGTAAATTCAGCAAAGCCTAAAGGTAATTTACATATATTATAGAAGTAACTTAGAACAAAAGAAAGTAACTTTAATGCATGCATTTTTCACTGGACATGACTACACAGCTAGTCGTAGCTGGTTTATACTCCATCTAGTGTCTCCTTTCAACTTGAAAAATGCAATAGTATGTATCTTATGTGTGTTGAAGTTAGCATTGAACTTACTTTTAAAATTTGTTAAACTTATGTGTGTTGATCTGTACTTATTAAATAAAGTTTTCTATATAAATTCATATTTTATCCCTACAATGAATTTACTTCTAATGTCGTGACAAAGTTACTTCCGTTTTGTTTTAAGTTACTTTTATAATATATATAAATTACTTTTAGAATTTATTAAATTTATTTTTATATGTTTAAGAAGTAATTTAGTCAAATCTAAAAGTAACTTATATATATATATATATATGATAAAAGTAACTTACGTATATAATAAAAGTAATTTACAAATATAAATATTTTTTCATCGTAATATAATCATGTAAGATCTTGTTGTGAAGATTTAATTGTAACGAACACAATGGTGTAATTGGATTGTAGATCGGATAAGTAATTTGAGAGAAAACTTTATTTGAAGAGAAAAAAGGCATACATGTCTATCTCAGTCCTTCCTGCTACGTGGGTGTGTTAGCCTGTCTGCAGTCAAGTACTAGTGGAGAAAGCGATAACGTAAGCCGAAAATGAATAGATAACAAGATCGGACGGTCGGAGGTGCGTCGCGCGATTAGACTAAAACGAGAGCGCGCACTGTTTAGATTTTACGTTAAATAAAAAGGAGTTGTCCGAACGAATTTGATACCCCCACTTATAGATGGCCATAAGGCCCGAGGCCCGAAGACCCGACCCACAACACGGTATTTTGGCCCGACCCAAGCACAGCATGGCCCAACTGCCAGGCCATGCCTGGGCCTCCCAATAGGCATGCTGGGCTGACCGGGCCGGCCCGGCACGATGGGCCGGCAGGCCAGGCCCAGCACACAGTATAGGGACTAAAAATAGACATATTAATATCACAGTCCAAAGAATAGGATCTAAAATAGACTTATTTTAGCTATTTATATGTCACATCCCAAAGAAGAGGGAGGGAAAATAGACTTTTTTAGCTATGTATATGTCAGCCCAGGAGGAGGGAGGAAAATTAGACTTAATCTGTGGAAAAGCATGATGGGCCGTCATGCCTTCAGGCCGGCCCGAGTTGTGTTGGGCCGTGCTTGGGTCGTGTGTGCGGCCCGTGGGCTGGCACGGCACGGCCTGGTGCGTCGGTCGGGCCGTGCCGGCCCGATAAGCCTTGGCCCAGGGTGGCCCAGATGGCCATCTATACCCCCACTCTCCCCTCCCCCTCCCCACCACCCCGCAAGTCATTGTCTCACCGAAATTTTTTATTTTCCTAAATTTTTATGAATTTGTTCAATGTTTAGTAAAATTCAATCAAAATTTATTAACATTTCAAATAATTTTGGTCCAAGAAGCATTCAAATTCATGAAACCAGAAATTTCGGTGACACCCGCTACTAGAAAAAAGCATTTTGCAGGTGGTCAAAATAGGTTTTCGCAAGCGATTATCCATCGACCATGTCGCAACTTAAGTCCTGTGAAAATCACGTATTTTCATAGGCGGACAAATGGCCGCTTAAAAACTGAAATTTCACAGGCGGCTACATAACACGTCGATGACCTCTTCCCCTCTAGCCATATCTGGGAGAGGGATGGGAGGGGATAAAAGAGGAGGGAAGGGGAGTGGAGCCTCCACTGCCACCCCTCCACTGCTGCCGACCTCACCTCCGGCCGGATCTGGGAGAGGGATTGGAGGGGAGGGGAGGAGCCGCCGCCCTACCGCCGAGGAGAGGAGTGGAGGGGAGGGGAAGCAGTGGAGGGTAAGGGAGGAAGAGGTGTGGTGAGAAAGGGGACGGGAACCGGTGGAGGAGAGGCGTGGGGGAGGAAGGAGGAGAGCGTGAGACTTAGTCATTGTGAGCTCCACTCGATCGATAGGGTCTTGATTTTAACAATGTCCCACTGCTCACAGGCAGACGTCTTTAGACCTGCCTGTAAAAATTGTTTTTCGTAGGCGAAGCTAGATCTATGTGGTCTCTTGGTACTTTTACAAATGGTAAATGTGGGAATATTTTAACATGTCTGGAAAAATAAAACCTAGTGTTGGAAAAAAAATGCCTTTTCTAGTAGTGACCGAAATTTCGAAATTTTGGTGAGAAACAAAATGGGAAACCCTGCTAAAAATGAAGTTACAACCTTGCAAATTCTATGTGCGATTGCAAACTGAAGTTACAATCTTGCAAACTGAAGCTCCAGTCAGCTTTCCCTCTAAGTGCGAAGATCAGTGACGGCAACTACCCATTAGGATTCGGCGGTGCAAGCGGAGACAGAGCCAGAGCCATTAGGGCAAAGGAAAAATAAAACTGAAAGGACGGTTTATTTGACATTTGATAGGAAACAAACCTCACAAATCTTGCGAATTCTAGACCATTGGATCGTTTCTGAGATTCATGCAAGCATCTCCCTCTCCCCTCCCTCCTCCCTCACTCGGTCTTGCCATCGCCATTCACCTCAACCCAATCTCTTCCTCCTTCCCCGCCACTACCCCACCGCACTGGACCTCCTCCTACCCTGACCTTAACTCTGAACCTTAAACCGTAACTCGCCAAGTGAGTTAGGCTACCATTGGTCGCTGAATCTAGAGGAAGAGTTAGGGCACAAATCTCCAAACAAATTAGATGAACAAATCGGAAAAAATAACCTCAAGTCACTCTTTTCAGGAAACAGATCCTGATGTGGACTAGGGTTCCCGATCTTCCGAAAGGTTCTGATAACCAACGATTTGGGTGGAGTTGCGACACAAATCGATCCGGCTTCTTGAACGCGCACGCTCTTGAGCCCCGCAATCGCAGCACCACGTCTCCTCTGGTTATCACCCGTGCTGAAGCGCGGATGACCTCGCCAAGAAGGCTAATCCCTATTTGCGAATCGAAGAACACAAACAAGAACAAGGTAGAATACAACCAAATTTGCAGATGAATGATTAAGCTTGCAAGTTGGGGTCTTACAAACCGATCTAGCGGCTAAATTGTTCTAGATAGAATAATCTAAGCAAAACCCAAACCCTAAAGGTGATAGTGGCTAATGATATATAGAGTTTAGGGTCGTGCAACCAACTCTTGACGCAACCCTAATGGGTTCCAACACGATACACGGCCCAAAGGCCCAAATACGGTGATGCAGCACCGGGACAGATTCTAGACGTCAACTTGTTCGGACAATTCCTGTTGACTTGGAAAGAATTTCGATGTGGGAACAAAACCATTAGAAAGGTTATCTTCTTAGCTTTCTATCCATATAAAGAACGTCCCAATCCGAGCACATATGCGACCTGGGCGCCCGTTTTAGTGTAGACTGGTCCTAGACTCCGAGTTGCACTCGAGGTCGACTTGGTTTGGGCC
The DNA here is from genome assembly GCA_000338895.3 of Oryza meridionalis. NCBI lineage: Eukaryota > Viridiplantae > Streptophyta > Magnoliopsida > Poales > Poaceae > Oryza > Oryza meridionalis. Next base: position 12,259,477 of record CM002533.2, read on the forward strand.
TCCACATTGACTTGGACGTCCTCGATGATCCTCCATGTCTCTAAGTCCTTCTCCAAGTGTCTCCTTGTCCCTTCCATTGTTCCTAATCACAATATAATCATTAGGTAGCAATCTATTCTCAAATTGATATAAAGAAGAACATAGGAACGAGCTCACCTCTAAATTCAATTGTCGCGCGCAAGCTCTTGTTATCGGTCCTTGAATGAACGTTGGAGGATTATTGTGCGTATCCGCGGGAGTGATGTCTACATCAGATCCTCTACAATACTGCCCTCTGACATGTAAGCAAGTTCACATCTCAATGACCCATGTCAAAGTATAGTAATGCAAAGGAGACTCATCCCCCTACCAGACATAAGAGAGGGGCAAACTAGTCCTTCTTTACTTTCGGCTTCTGTGAGGTCGACACGACAGCTACGGTCGATCGTTTGGCTTTTTCTTTAATAAGCCAAAACGGGTTATTAGAGAATAAAAATAAATTTATAGGTAAAACTTTTATATATGTGTTCTGATTTAAAAGTCAATGCTGAAAAAGATACTACATTGAAAATATCTTAAAATCAGTCTCAAAATTTAAAATTAAGTTTGAAAATTTAAAGCTGATTAGGAGCCTACTAAAAGAAAAGTTGTATGGTCTTGTTGGGCTCTTGCGCTTCTCGAGTTCCTGTCGCTGGGTCAGCACTTAGCAGTAAGCCGCAGCAGCCGCCGCCGGTGCTAGTTGACGGATCCTCGCTAGCCGTCATGTCCTGCTGGGAAGGATCTAGGACTCTAGGTGAAGGAAAGATCGGGTGGTGATGGCGTGATGCTCGCCGCCGGCCGAGACAGGGGGACGAACAGGGTAACTTGCTTTCTTGCACTTCGATCTCCTTTCTGGTTTTCTGTTCCATCCGTTGCCATTTTAGACTGTATTTTTTTCTTTCTCTCGCTGAAATAGCATGGATTGGTGTCACGGGAACATACCTTTTGGGTATTGTGTTGGCCCTGTTCCTCCTTTGGTTGCTCCACGGGCGGCTGCAATTTCTAAGAAATTTAGTGGAAACTCACCTTGACGCTAGGGAAATGTGGGAGCACTACAAGATGAGAAAACGCGCTCTCATCAGAATTAGTCTTAACACGTATTGTATTGTTTTGGTTGCACGCTACCAATTCGTCAGGGCCAAAGATTGTGATAACAACGTACACATGTGGTTTCAAGCTTTCAAATAAATGTGCATATCCATAGCCTAATTTCATTCTGCTATCATAATGTTTGTAACTTAGTGATGATACCCTCTCATATGGGGATTGAGGGGGATTTGAAGGGGTTTTACTTCACACCTATTGTGGTGTGGAATTATTCCCCCTCAATTCCCTCCAATCCCTCTCTCTTCGGGATTAAACGAACAAGCCCTACATGAGGAAGCTTCCTTTGTTGCAAACTATATAAGAGAGATAAGAACCAGCATTTTTCTTAATTTCTAGAATCTGATCTTTGTCTAAGAGCAAATTTCGCTCTTTTTTTTTCAGGGAAGAATAAATTTCACTTAGGCCTTGTTCGGTTTGGAGGGGGTTGAAGGGGATTGGAGGGGTTTGAGGGGGAATAAGTCCACATCACAATAGACTATATTTGGTTAATTCCTAAGAGGGAGGGATTGGAGGGGCTTTATTCCACACATATTGTGATGTAGAATTATTCCCGCTCAGGCCTTGTTCGGTTTGGAGGGGATTGAAGTAGATTGGAAGGGATTGAGGGGGAATAATTCCACAATAGGTGTGGAATAAATCCCCTCCAATCCCTCTCTCAGGCTTTGTTCGTTTAATCCCCAAGAGAGGGGGATTAGAGGGGATTAAAGGGGGAATAATTCCACACCATAATAGGTGTGGAATAAATCCCCTCCAAATCCCTCCCAATCCCCTTGTGGGAGGGATTAACCGAACAAGGTCTCATGGGGATTAACCGAACAAGGCCTCAAACCCTTCCAATCCCCTTCAACCCCCTCCAAACCGAACAAGGCCTTATCTGCCAAAAATCCTATACTTCCCTATACTACGGCGCACTGTTATCAAGTCGCCCGACTAGTTGCAATTAGTCGTAAAGTCGGCCAAGCTAGTCGACTAAAGAGCCACGACTTGACCAAATAGCAAGTTGTGCGATTAGTCGTGGTTAGTCGTAGATTAGTTGTAAAGTCGGTCATAAATTAGTCGTGATTAGTCATAGCAAATCATCAATTCACCATGCTAATTGGTTTATTGTGTTTTGTACTTTAGTTTTATTTCCTATTGACTTATTGTCTTGCTTTGCTACTCCATAATCCATAGTTTATACTATATACATTGCTTAGCATAGTATAATAGTAGTAAAGATTATATATTGCATCCCCTGTTTTTTCATGATCAAGTCGTGGACTAGTCGACCAAGTCGACAAGTCAGTCCAGGGGTATCTCGACTCGACTTTACGACTTGATAACCATGCTACGGCGTACTATAGTAGAATATGACCCATTTGATCAAAATCATTTGACAGCCATATTCAAATCATTTGACAGCCATTTCATACTGTTTTGAGTATGATATTGGCAGCAGTAACCATTGAGAGAAGATGGACCAAACTAGTTCAAAAATAACATGAAGAAATCAAATTTGGTCATTTATGCAGCTTCTCTGTCACTCTTGGTTTGCAATGATGCTACCTATCATGCAAAGCAGTAAAACATGCTAGCTACCTGATAGTTGACCAATTTCATAAATGAGATTTTGTGTATGCTGCTCTTTTGAGAGGAGAAAATTATATTGAGTCTGGTGCTTTTTCCCTGATACCATGCATAAGCATTAGGAAGAGAGACAGCTTTTCTTTTGCTGGGCAATATGGTGGATGTGGCAGTAAATTAGGAAAGGAATGGTAGAGTCACGGACTGGGTTGAGGATTATTTTGGTTGAAATTACTTCCTCCTCTGTATCCAAATCATCTGCTCCTAAAATTCCCACAAATTTTAAAGCTGAGTTAGGATTGGATGATTATTTACCCTCCACACTTGCTTTATTACTCCCTCCGTCCCACAATATAAAGGATTTTGAGTTTTTGCTTACAATGTTTGACCACTCGTCTTATTCAATTTTTTTTTTTGCAAATATAAAAACGAAAAGTTGTGCTTAAAATACTGTAGATAATAAAGTAAGTCACAAATAAAATAAATAATAATTTCAAAAAAATTTGAATAAGACGAGTGGTCAAACGTTGTAAACAAAAACTCAAAATCCCTTATATTACGAGACGGAGGGAGTAGGATGTATGGAACAGATATTTCAGCTTCATAAATAGATAGGATCCACCTTACTAGGGCTAGATGTTTTTCAGAGAATTTCTGGCATACTTCTCTTTTCTTCCTAGACTGAAAAAACCATACATTTTTAATGTGCGATAGATAGAAGTACTTGCAAAAATTAATCATAGAGACAAGCATGCACACAACAGACCATGCACAAACGATGGAATTGGACAAAACCGATGACAAATGACATGTAGTCTCCCATATGTATTATTAGTAGTAAAAGTAACAATATGGGTCCCACAACAGTACTAGGGTCAGTCCTCTGTGATTTCGGTGCTGTGATGTGAAATCTGGGTAGTTAGGGGAATCATTAATAATTGAGTAAATTTCACAAAACTACGTACTAAATTATTATAAAACTACAAATTTAAGATGATATATCACAGAACTATAAATTTATCAATAAACTACATATTTAAGGTGGAGTATCCTAAAACTACAGATTTAGTAATAAATTTATCACAAAACTATATTTAGCGTCAGTTCAATCACCAAACTTGAACACTTATAACTCAAACATAACATTAGTGCCAAGGATTTAGATCCAAAACCTATAGTTTTGTGATACTTTTATTACTAAATATGTAGTTTTACAATGCTTTGCTTTAAACCTTTAGTTTTGTGATAAATTTATTGTTAAATTTATACTTTTATGTACTTCTGTAATAACTCGGTAAAAGTATATGTAGTTTTATAAAATTTACTCTTAATTCAAGTAAGATTTTGCCGTGTCATTTAATTCTTTTGAAAAGCCACCAGAGTACTAAACAGAGCCTTTGAGATGTAAGATTGTTGCTAGCTTTACTTTTCAGCATTGCTTTGCTTCAAAATACATAAGTTGCTTTATGTGCTAGAGCCAATTCCATTTACAATTTTCCTCGTTTGTTGGTGTCTTTTCTTGTAGGTATTTTATTGTGATTGATGACATGAGGGAAGAACTGTGGTGTGATATAGAGCCTGGTTTCCCTGCGGACGACGGTGTCAGCAGCAGGAAGTTGTGACCACGAATATCCAGTCCATAGCTAATGCATGCAGCACTGCAGAAGGTTATGTGAAAATGGGGAAACTCAACACTGAATATTCGAAAGGTTTGTTCTTCCAAAGTGCTTCTATTGAGGATTGTTCACCAGACATGGAGAGAGGTTCTGAACAACTTCGGAAGAAATGCGATGGTCTACCTCTAGCTCTGATTTGCGTAGGCCAGTTCTTGCGGTCAGAAGGTACAGTAACAGGGCCCACTTGCAGTGATGTATGCAGCAACCTTGGTCACCATCTGGAAAACAAGGGCAACAGCAATGCCCTGGCAAGAATGCAAAGGGTACTAACCAGGAGCTACACCTGCCTCTCTAGTGATGCTGCCAAATCATGCCTGCTATATCTTGGCATGTTTCCAGGTATGGTAATTTTACCCTCCTTAAGTAGGTACTGAAAGTTACACTATTTTCTAATGACAAACTTGGTACCTCCAGGTACTAGATACCTTAAAGATACTAAAATTTTTATCTACATGCACTTTCTCAAGGATCGTAAAATTTCTGCTCCAGGTAACCATTCGATCAGGAGGAAGAGGTTGTTGAGGCGATGGTTGGCTGAAGGGCTTGTCAAGAGACAGCCTCACCCCCGGCTCGGTGACAGTGCAGTCGAGAGCTTCAAGATGCTCATGGACCAGAACATCGTCCAGCCCGTCGATGTGAGCAACAACGAAGGGGTGAAGACATGCCAACTGCCTGGGATGATGCTCGAGTTCATCATGCACATGTTCATATCATGTTGAGTTGTGATCCAAATTCATTTACACTTAATAAAGGCCAGCTTCTGCCGTAGTGGAGCGGAGGCCCGTCGCCGGGAGGCTTGGGCCGTCGCCGGGAGGCTTGCCCACCATCCGAGCACTTAATAAAGGCCAGTTTTGTGGAGTTGATAGAAAGGCAAACTGAAAAGGAGGTAAAAGTACTTCGCACTGACAATGGTGGTGAATTTTGTTCGGATGCTTTTGATGATTACTGCAGGAAGGAAGGCATCGTTAGGCATCACACCATCCCGTACACTCCACAGCAGAATGGTCTGGCTGAGCGCATGAACAGAACCATCATCTCCAAGGCTCGTTGTATGCTGTCCAATGCTCGCATGAACAAGCGTTTTTGGGCAGAGGCTGCTAACACCGCCTGCTACTTGATCAACAGGTCGCCTTCTATCCCACTTAATAAGAAAACTCCCATTGAGGTATGGTCTGGTATGCCTGCTGATTATTCACAGTTGAGAGTTTTTGGATGCACTGCTTATGCTCATGTTGATAATGGAAAATTAGAGCCTAGAGCTATTAAATGTCTGTTTCTTGGTTATGGTTCAAGAGTAAAAGGTTATAAGTTATGGAATCCTGAAACTAATAAGACATTCATGAGCAGGAGTGTTGTTTTCAATGAATCTGTTATGTTTAATGACAGCTTGCCCACAGATATCATACCAGGTGATTCTAATAAGGAGCAGCAATATGTTAGCGTGCAGGTGGAGCACGTGGATGATCAGGAAACTGAAATTGTTGGTAATGAAGTTAATGATACTGTTCAGCACTCACCTCCTGTTTTGCAGCCACAAGATGAACCTATTGCACATCGCAGAACAAAGAGGAGTTGTGGAGCTCCAGTCCGCCTTATTGAGGAATGTGATATGGTTTATTATGCTTTTAGTTGTGCTGAACAGGTGGAGAATACTCTTGAGCCAGCCACATACACTGAAGCTGTTGTTTCTGGAGACCGTGAGAAGTGGATCTCAGCTATGCAGGAGGAGATGCAGTCTCTTGAGAAGAATGGCACATGGGAGCTTGTGCACTTGCCAAAACAGAAGAAGGCTGTTCGTTGTAAATGGATCTTCAAGAGAAAGGAGGGTTTATCTCCTAGCGAGCCTCCAAGGTATAAGGCAAGGTTAGTAGCAAAAGGTTTCAGTCAAATTGCTGGAGTTGATTATAATGATGTGTTCTCTCCAGTTGTAAAGCATAGTTCAATTCGCACATTCTTCAGTATTGTTGCTATGCATGATCTTGAGCTTGAGCAGTTAGATGTGAAGACAGCATTTTTACATGGAGAGCTTGAGGAGGAGATATACATGGACCAGCCAGAAGGGTTCATAGTACCTGGTAAGGAGGATTATGTTTACAAGTTGAAAAGATCTTTGTATGGGTTGAAACAGTCTCCTCGTCAATGGTATAAAAGGTTTGATTCATTTATGTTGTCACATGGCTTTAAGAGGTCTGAATTTGATAGCTGTGTGTATATTAAATTTGTTAATGGATCACCTATATACTTGCTGTTGTATGTTGATGATATGCTGATTGCTGCCAAGAGCAAGGAACAAATCACTACATTGAAGAAACAGTTGAGTAGTGAGTTTGATATGAAGGATCTTGGTGCTGCTAAGAAAATTCTAGGTATGGAAATTACTAGAGACAGAAATGCTGGTTTGCTATTTCTTAGTCAGCAAAGCTACATTAAGAAGGTTCTTCAGCGTTTTAACATGCATGATGCAAAGCCTGTTAGTACTCCTATTGCACCTCATTTTAAATTATCAGCTTTACAATGTGCTAGTACTGATGAGGATGTAGAATACATGTCTAGAGTTCCATATTCTAGTGCTGTTGGTTCTTTGATGTATGCCATGGTTTGCTCCCGTCCAGATTTATCTCATGCTATGAGTTTGGTTAGTAGATACATGGCTAATCCTGGTAAAGAACACTGGAAATCTGTTCAGTGGATTTTTAGGTACCTCAGAGGCACAGCTGATGCTTGCTTGAAGTTTGGCAGGACTGATAAGGGGCTTGTTGGATATGTGGATTCAGATTTTGCTGCAGATTTGGATAAGAGAAGGTCACTCACAGGTTATGTGTTTACCATTGGTAGTTGTGCTGTGAGTTGGAAGGCAACGTTGCAGCCTGTTGTTGCTCAGTCTAACACTGAAGCAGAATACATGGCTATTGCTGAAGCATGTAAAGAATCAGTTTGGTTGAAAGGATTGTTTGCTGAGTTTTGTGGAGTTGATTCTTGCATTAACTTGTTTTGTGACAGTCAAAGTGCTATATGTCTCACTAAAGATCAGATGTTTCATGAGAGGACAAAGCATATTGATATCAAGTACCATTATGTTCGTGATGTAGTCGCGCAAGGTAAGTTAAAGGTATGCAAGATAAGTACTCATGATAATCCTGCTGATATGATGACAAAGTCTGTTCCTATTGCTAAGTTTGAGTTTTACTCAAGCTTAGTTGGTATAGTGGTTTAGCCCAAGAGGCTATTTGGCGCCGAAAGTGTTTTTGTCTTTGTTGTGTTCAGGGTGAAGGATTGTTTCATGCTACAAGAAGGAATTTGTCTCAAGGTGGAGTTTGTTGAGTTGTGATCCAAATTCATTTGCACTTAATAAAGGCCAGCTTCTACCGTAGTGGAGCGGAGGCCCGTCGCCGGGAGGCTTGGGCCGTGCACCCGGGGACGCCCGGGGGTGCGGGGGCGGAGCCCCCGCGAAACGGATCGTCATCCCTTTTAGGGTTCCACTATATATATGCCTCTTGTAAGCCGCCGTGCGGGGTTGTAACCTCACCCCAGATATAGTGAAGATATTTTGCTGGCTGGCGCCCGTGGTTTTTTCTCTCCTACTTTGGGAGGGTTTTCCACGTTAAATCTCGTGTCTTCTGTGATTGATCTATTATTTCTTTATCGTTTGTTCGCTTATCGTTTCCTAACATATCAGAGGGTTTCATCACCATATTCCGCGGCGAGGATGAGATGCTCCTGCTGCCTGATCAGTACACCGTCCGTTGTCTCTCTGTCCAATGTCGTAGCACCGCTGCTGCAAATATCGGACTTGAGAGAAATGATCTCTCTCTTCTCCGGTCTCTCACGGTCTCTGGTGAAGTATGCCGAGATTTTTTGGACTTCAAGGAGTACAAACTGCTGCGAGTCTTGGATCTGGAAGAATGTGACGGCTTGATGGATGGCCATCTCGACGGCATATGCAAGCTGTTGCTGCTCAAGTATCTGAGCATTGGGGGAGCTGTTACCACGCTTCCAAAGATGATTGGTAGACTAAAATTTTTGGAGACACTTGATGTCAGGAGAACTAAGGTAGAGGTGGTGATAATGCCAGCCGAAGTACTCGTGCTTCCTAAATTAGTTCATCTCTTTGGAAAGTTTGAACTTTCAGGCAGTGTATCAAACAAAATACAACAAATTATCGAGTCCGGAAAGAGCAACCTGCAAATTCTGTCAGGATTTGTTGCTGGCAGTAACCATGGTTTTGTGCAACTGATGTGCCATATGAAGAACCTGAGAAAAGTCAAGATATGGTGCAAATCTGCAACAAAAGGAAACAAGTCTATTTCCCTTTCAAGTGCCATTCAGAAGTTCATTGAGAACGGCAATGATCCAAATGATGCGCGTTCTCTGTCAGTGGATTTCAGTGAATGCTCCGAAGACATCCTGCAAATTTCTCCTCGAGGAGATTGCAACCTTAGGTCCCTGAAACTCTACGGCGAACTGCAAAAAATCCCCAAGTTTTTCGCTTCGCTATTAGCTCTCAGAGAATTGTACCTTTCATCAACTACTATCCGAGGGGATGTCCTAACAGCCCTGAGTGAGTTAAGATACTTGGTTTATCTCAAACTTATCGCAGAAAACCTTGAGGATTTTATGATAAAATATGGGGCATTCCAAAGCCTGCAAAGGCTATGCTTTGTGATTCAACGTCTGACTCTTCCTGGAATCCAGGAGGGAGCTCTGCCACAGCTTGTCTCCCTCCAATTAATCTATGAAAATCTTGCTAATGTTTGTTTGATCAACATTGGAGGCATCAAACGTCTTAAAGAAGTGATGCTTGATTCTAAGATGAATGTAGAATCAAAAGAATATTGGGAAGGCGCCGCAAAGAAGCACCCCAACAGGCCCAAAGTTTTGTTCATTTAAACGGAGAGCAAGGCTAGATAAGGTTTTGTTGCATTTTGAAAAGATAATACGAGCTAAGTTATAAGCAAGGATGAGACAGTCTGTTGTTATAGAAGAAATGGGGAGGGGAATGTTTGTTGCAGACTTGCAGTAGTTGCCAATTTCCAACTGGGTGCAGTATCCTGCCTTCAAGTAAATAAATACATATATGTACTATTTAGAGATTGTTTAGAACACGGGATATTTTAAGCAATCGGTCCATGCTTATAAAATTTCTATAAACATTATACCTTTCAAAGTATTCTTTGGTACCTTCTCGTTTTATTTTTGTGGAATACCGAGGAAGAAACAATGCATCATAGTAATACACATTGACGAATTGGTGAAGGTGCTATTCTAGAGGATAGTAAAGTGTATTTTCTGAATCACAGTTTTGCATATAAGCTAGTAATAGAATTAGTAGAATCAGAATTAAATATGTTTTGTTATGTTCATACTTGCTAATAATTATTTCTCATTTTCTAGAAATATATGATATCAGTAGGGTTAAGTTATTTGTTTACGATTTTCCTAGAAATATATGACCTAGGAAAAGTGCATGCGGGAGAGGAGGAAGGAGCCGGGAGGAGAGGAAAAAATAGACTTGAATGCTAGGATGGTATATAGCGGGTGGAGTGAGAAAATTGGCATGCATGCTCTTAAAAGGCCCGAAACAAAAAATTTTTTTTCTCTAAAGAGGTCTTTACTATATACATTTCATGTCGTAAATTTGAGTCGATGATTATGCACCATTTTACCAACTTCGGATAGAGATTCTCGAATACAATTTAATAATTAGGCTGAAATATTATTCTATTATCTTAAAAAAATTATTTTTATACGGTACTTTTAGTCCGCTTAAAAAAAGTTATCGAAAAGAGTAAATTTCACATTGCATCATATATTTTGACCAAAGTTTCACAATGGGCAAGGGCCAAACCAACCTTTTCACTTAACACCACGTATGTTTGCACTAGTTGGCACTTTGGACTAGGGTTGAGCACATTAAAAGAAGTAATGAATAAAAATAAAATAGAAAATAGTTAATTACCACTCACACTAAAAAGAAAGAAGAAAACATAAAATGTTTTTCCTTTTATAATTATCCATGTGTAAATCATATGAAGTTTTCTCACATTCCCTTGCTTTGCTCACCCCTAGTGCAAACTGAAAACTTATGTAAAGATGTATGGTGTTAAGTGAAAACATTGATTTAATCCTAGCCCATTATAAAATCTTGGTCAAAATTTATGGCCCAATGTGAAATTTACTCTATTTTTAAAATAGCGATGCAAAGACATGTCCTGACATCATGGATGATGATGGATTTTGGCACGCAGACATCACGGATGATGCATCCAGCAGTGACTCCAGTTCAACATCAAGCAGCATGTATCACCGGCCTCTTTTTTTTTCTTATGCTTATGCTTATGCTTAATTATCAGTTAAAATTTTAATTTTTGACCCTAAATTTAGATTTGATTTTAAGGTTTTTCAATGAAATTTATTTTTCAGTATTTGCTTTTATATCGCTAAGAACACTTATATAAAAATTTTATTTATAAATTATTTTTCATTTGCAAATATGCCGGATCCGGTCCCGTTTGTCAACATCACCATTATTGCCGTGATCGATCAACCACCCAAACACTCAGCAAAAACACACAACAATCCAAAACACAACGTGTTTTAATATTATTATTACCCAATCTGCTTCTCTCCCTGACCACTAGGACGAGCTAGCTGAGATTGCCGGAGGGGAGGGGACGAGCTGAAGCTGCTGGGCACATGGCCGAGCCCGTTCGTCACCAGAGTGGAGCTCGCCCTCGCCCTCAAGGGCCTCAGCCAGGACCTCGTCGGCATGAGCGATCTCCTCCTCGCCTCTAGCCCGGTGCACAAGAAGGTCCCCGTGCTCATCCACAACGGCAAACCCATCTGCGAGTCGCGGATCATATTAGAGTACATCATCGATGAGGTCTTCCCCGTCGACGGTGCCGCCCTCCTCCCCGCCGACCCCTATGACTGGGCTGTCGCTCGCTTTTGGGCTGCCTACATCGATGACAAGGTATCTATAGTAATAACTCCCTACATTCTAAAATAAATCTTTACCTATATATAAATCTGAACATGTAGCTGTATTTTAGGACGAATGTAGCTGTATTTTGGGACGAAGGGAGCGAGTAATGTGTCATAGACTCATAGTTGGTCCAAGCATTTTTAATCTCTCGTGTAAATGGTGATAATCAGTCATGTGATTTTTTTTTTATTTTTTTAGAGAAAGGTAATTTTTACCCGGCCGCTATATCCAACTGGATATATGTAGCCTTTTTAAATTGGGAACTTAGCCATCAAACAGGAAACTTAGCCCTCAAATAACCTAATATGAAATTGGGTACTATGAAGATTTGAACTCAAGACTTTAAGATATTACTCATGTCATTTGCAACTGGCTATGTGCCCTTTCGCAATCACTCATACGATGGCTGACAATGTACATGCAATACAGTTTGTCGCGCCATGGGCGCCGATGTTCAAGGGGAAGACGGAGGAGGAGAAGGCGGAGGGGATAAAGCAGATACTCGCGGCGGTGGAAACACTGGAGGGAGCCTTGAAGGGTTGCTCAAAGGAGAAACCCTTCTTTGGTGGCGGCACCGTTGGGCTCGTGGATATCATGCTGGGTGCCCATATCCCTGGGGTGAGGGCGACCGAGGTGCTCACCGGTGCCAAGATCTTCAACGCTGCAATTACCCCCCTTCTGGCCTTGTGGACAGAGCGCTTCGGTGAGCTTGACACTCCCAAGAAGGTGTTGCCGGATGTCAACGGGATGGTTGAGTACGTCAAGAGGAGGCAGGCACAGTGAGCTGCCGCTGGTGCTGCGGTGGCGGCGGCTTCGAAGAGCTGATTGGCCGGCATTGCGACGTACTCTCTCCGTCCTTAAAAAAAAAACAAACTCTAGAGTTTGATTCTTTTTGGGACAGAGGAGTCTAAAACTCCCGTTGTTGCTTAATTTGGAGGAAATAATGTGTTTGTTGCTGAAAAGTAGTGGAGACCAGACAGATATTAATTAGTTGCTTATTTGACTTGGTTGTGAGTGTAGAATAAATGTTTCTGTTAGTCGCTTGATGACTTGGTACGTTGTGAGTTAGAAAAGAATTATGCAAATCAATATTATTGTGTTGGCTTATTTGGACCTCATTTTCTCTCTTATTCTCAACTCTAGCTCAGTTTTCTTTAGTCTTCATCACCGTATCCTCCACCTAGTTGGAGATTTACAGGCCTTAAATTGTAGGCAGATCAGCCACTGGCCGTATGTGTTTTGAGCGCCTGCGAAACTGATTTTCATAGAAACGTGGCCACAGTTTGAGATAGGAAGGGGAAAGTGTCACAAAGATCAGAAGACCCACATTTAAAATAGGGAAAAGTCTATTTGACGCCCTCGAACTTTTATGTTTGTCTAAAACACACCCCCGAACTACGAAACCGGGTATAATACACCCTCTAACTGTCAATACCGGATACCTGACCCTCTTGGGCTGTTTTACCCTGGTTTTTGCACACGTGGATGACACGTAGGATGCTACATCAACCCTTCACCACGTCAGCACTTACGATTATGTGGGCCAAGCCCATATCGCTGGGTTGTTTTGATCTTACTTTTTCACGAGCGGTGGCGGTAGCGGCACTGCGAAGGCAGGGTCGAGCGGTCAATGGTGCGCATCTCCGACAAGCAGCTGCGGTCGTCGGCGGAGGAGGTGTCGCAGGAAAGTAGCAGCTCCAAGCCGTTGCGCGCGGTCGTCGACGGAAGCAAGGAAGAAGCAGCTCCGACACAAGCGCGATATAGACCTCGACCTGTCTCTAGTGACTTGTGTGTGATGCTTCTCCTGTTTATCGCAACTACTAATATACTCCCTCCATCCCAAGATGTTATGTTTGACGTCGTTGACTTTTTAAAAAATGTTTGGCTGTTCGTCTTATTTAAAAAAATTAAGTAATTATTAATTCTTTTCCTATCATTTGATTTATTGTTAAATATACTTTTATGTAGTTTTACACATTTCACAAAAGTTTTTGAGTAAAATGAATGGTCAAACATGTTTAAAAAAGTCAACATTTAGGAAAGGAGGGAGTATACTATTACTAATCTCGGCAAGCTATTACGTTGTGCTGCTAGCTACTCATCTTTACAGTCATGAGCATGTCAATCCCAAAGCTAAAGCTGTTCGGCTTCCACACCTCCAAGCAGGAGACGACGGATTAGCACAAGCACGACTAGGAGCAGGACAGGAGTAGTACTCGACTGAGCGTCTGAGCCGGAGAACGCGCCGGCCGGTTTGTGGCAACGGAGACGGAGCTTGATCGCAGAGGAGGAGCTAGGCAGCCAGCGATGACAGAGCTAGCTCGTAGACAATCTGATGGAGGCGTGCCCGCTGCTCATTGAGTAAAGCTCGAGCTTGCTTCCGCCAAGCTCGACGAATGGGTGCGCCAAACTCGCGGTAGTCATGGCGCTCGAGCTCCTCCCCGCGCATTATCTTCGGCGAGCTCCGCCTCTCCACTCGGAGTTGCTTCGTCCCTGCGCCGCTGCCTTCGCCGGAGAACGCCGCCCCCACTGCCGCCTCCACCACCACCGCTGTAGGTGCTGGAGCTCGATTTGGTTGCGCGCTTGCGGTTGTCATCCTCTACGGCGGTGGAATGGGTATTGGAGGACGGTGTTTGCAGGCGGTGAATCTGCAGCTCCGTCAGGGACGAGATGTCGATGGGTGTGCGGTGGTCCTCGCTGGGCAGATGGATAAGCCATGCGCCCATGCCGAAGGAGAGAGAGACAGTGGGGAGGAGGAAGGAGGACCGGACTGATACGTGGGACTAACTAATCTATACAGGTGGCATCCTAATGTGCAAAAAATAGTGTAGAAAACCACTAGAGGGTGTCTTTTGCACTGTATTGAAAGTTTGAGGGGGTCAAATGTCTGTCTGGTTTTAAAGTTGTGGGGTGTGCTTTAGACAAGCTAAAGACTTAGAGGGTGTAAAATAGACTTATCCCTTTAATTCTGAGAGTGTTCTGGGTGTTGGTGTCGGCTGCCGTAGTGTCTCTAGCCAGTGTTGGCTGAAGGAAATCTGTTATTTTGGTTTAAGTTCTAACTTGTTAGCTGGAATCCCCGACAAAATGCTATATTTGCTTTCAATAGAAGCAGGGTCACTGGCTGAAGGAAATCTGTTATTTTTGTTTAAGTTTTAACTTGTAAGCTGGAATCCCCGGCAAAATGCTATATTTGCTTTCAATAGAAGCAGGGTCCTAGTGACCTTTTCTCTAAAAAAATACTCCATGTATTAAAGGGATGTAAAGCGAAACTTTATTACAAGCCAAACTAAAATTCACTTAGAAATTACTACCTTCGTCTGAAAATATTAGGTATTACGTGAGCTCAACCATTAATTTCTTTCATAATTATCAACAACTACGAAACGAACTCAGTATGGAAAATACTTTCAAGTACAAATCTAATAACAACACATGTTAGTTCAGTTATTAATCAAAAGTTATATTAGGTTGCCTATTATTTTTTTTAAAAAAACATGGGCTCGTTATATACGGATGGAGTACAGAAGAGTGTATTTTGAAGTTCAAAAAACGTGAATTTCAACTTAAAAATCGTGAATTTTTAATCTCGAATATTGTGGATTGAAACTACCCGGGAGAATTAATAGTTCATTTCGGTTATGAAGAAGCAAGCATACAAAGTCCTGATCTTTTAAGGAGGTGACGGGAGAAGCGCCTTGACCAGCCAGTTTTGTTCCTGCAAAACTCGCTCAGTTCACAAATATTACAGGTATTTTTACGTTATTTATAAGTCGAGATTAAGGTTTACGAGAAAATACTGTGGACTGAGGAGAAAATTGTTCTGAAAATGTGACTGTCTCTATGATCTATAGCATATATGTTCAGTATGCCGTCCACAGTGCTTGACATGCCCTTTTTTTAAACTGTTGAATCAGTTGTTCATTGGCAACTGTTCTGAGTCCTCTAGTTTTTCCTTCTCTCTGTACATTGGACTTGCTGCTACTTGTATTGGGTTGTTGCTGATAGAGTTGGAGTTGGAATTTGAGAGTTGGGCTTGCTAACATTTTCATAGAAGGAATAAGGGGCAATTACGCAAACAACATTTTGTAGTAATCATTTCCAGAAATATAACTCTGTTCTAGGTTGACAACTGACATGCACCCATGTTTTGGTATGGTAAAATTATAAAAACTTCACAACGTCATAGATGTTGGAAAATGTTCAATTGGCAAAAGTAAAGATCATCCTATTAGTACAAATACAACACATTTTATTCTGTAATGTAAATTTCACTTTTTATTTAATAGTGCAAATTTTATCTTTTTTACACAAATATCTGCACATGCAAATGTTCCAGTATGTTTTACATCGATGATTCTTTAGTTTTAAGGTGTGCACACATGAATAGACACAAATAACTGCACATGTAGCTAGATGCAAAATATCCACTTCAACTTTATAACCAGTAAATGTTTTACTTTCATCAGCGTAATGTGCTTGTAACAAAATTCACTGCAACTAGCTGAGAACTTCCCTTTCCAAACTTTCAAGGATCCTAATGGAAGCATTTTTTCACAGGCGAGCACACAAGCGAACACTACAATGGCTATGTCCATAGAACATTTCTTGCAGGAAAAAGGTTAGTTCTATTTTAGATTAGATGGGCCATTTCTATTCTGTGATTCTAATTCTATTGCATATATGTTTCTAAGCTACATTTCTACACTCTGCAGACATCTTGATCAAATATTGCAACTTTGCAAGAAAAGAAGTGCATATACAGAAATACCATGTCCAGGGCAAGTGTGATTAATTAAGCTAAACACCGAAGTACGGATTTTTTTAAAAAAATTGTGTATGATTCATATTTCTGCAACATGTGTTTCTAAGCTATAACCTCGCAGGCATCGTGATCAAATGTACCAAGAAAGTATGTGCAAATATGGAAATACCATGTCCAGGGTAAGTATGATACTCCTTCCGTCCCAAATTAGTTGTTTCTTTAGGATTCAAACTTTGTCCCAAAATAGTTGTTACAATGGAATACTACTTATCCCATCAGTCACTTCTAATTCAAAATTTTCTCTTTTCTACCCTTAACCATCATCCCACATCCAACCATACATCATTTAACAAATTTTATCTTTATATGCGTAGTGCATAGTATTCAGTCGATATAAGATTGATAGGTCAATAATCAAAATAAGCTGTAGATGATACCAAACCAATCAGTAATTAATATAGAATTGTATTAGATTAGCATGGAGTTTTTTTTTATTATTTTGCAACTAATATAAGGTTTTCAACCTATTTATCCTAGAGTAAATAACACAACTCACAGCAAAATAACATTAAAGAACAGAGACGTCATCTGTCATATTCTCATTATTTCCTATCAGGTCAAGTTTAATAGCCTATGCACATGGAAATCGTTGATGGTTACACATTGAGGTGAAAAATCTATAGAAGCACAGAGGCGGTGGCGATAAGCAGAACAGTATGAGGCACTCCCCTGTTGGATAGCATTTTTCTAAGAAGTTTTCTCCATCAGGTGGATTGGTGCCAAGATGTTCTGTTTACTAGTTTCGACAATGCAACCATTCATCACCATCTCTTCCAGCATGAAGTGCACCTTCTCCAGATGGAACATAATGTCGAGCTCACACTGTGCAGACAAAGAAGAAAAGATAAGAATCATCAGTTCTAGTCATGTAAGGATATTCACGATGATAAGAAAATTTTGTTGGGATTAGGCAAGCTTACCACATTGCCAAAGTGACGGTCCATAGTTTCAACCAAAAGATGAATGAATTCAAGGATAGCTAACTCATTCTGCCAAAACAGACACAGCTGAAACATATTCAGTTACAAGGACGAAAGCAAGAAAATGGATGTGACGATGGTTAGAACTCTTGTGTATAGCTACAACATAATCTACTCATCACAAAATTTGAAATGCAAGTGCTCATCTCTCTTGTAAGTTGAAAAATGAAAACAATAACGGTTTGGAGGGAGAATCCTCTTTCTTAGATACATAAATTGTTTGAGTAGAAACATATTAGATGAGAAAATGAACGATCACCAATTGCAACAAAATTCATAGATAAGCCAGGTGGTTAACAACTAACCAAAGGGAGCAGGCTCAATAAAGAGACATTGTAAAAAATTAATCCCTACAAAATGGGACCATACTAGAATATAATCTACTGTCAGATGCCCAGGGCACTGTTTGGTGAAATGAAAACAGCACCTACCCTCATGCCCCCTCTAGCCTCTGCTGTTGTGACCCACTATTGTAATAACCAATCTGACAGTACAGGCATAAACAAACCACTGCACCCAATTAATGAACCATTGCACGTGACTATAACTGAACAAATATTAACGTAAATGAACCGACATGACTGTAGATCAAGGCAGTAGTCACTTTTTTATTGATATACATTTTTAGGGGTTCTGGAATGGATGGTAAGATCATTTCTCCTTATTTCAAACACCTATCTTTCTCTCTCCCTCTCTCGCCACTCCCTACCTCGCATCGTTGATTCTGATGTGCTTGATCCTGGCAATGTGCCAAAATGAGGGGAAGTTGTGTTTCTGATGGGAGGGCTGACAATCCATCATTAGATCATTTTGTCCACCTCACCCGTGCTTTGTTTAACTACCACTGAAGACATCGTAGAAGATCGATGTTCAGGAAATATCCGTCAGACTAATCAGAGGTTAGCAGTTCCAAATGCCAAATAGAGGGGTTCTTTATGAGATAATTTGATGCTTTCAGGCAACAAAGCTTTTGCCCAAATTGTATCAGCAATGTAGAATACAATCAATGCTTGCTCCAATGTCTGCTAAAAGAACATGTATAAAGGCTGCCTTTTATGTTTATTTGAACTGAACGTTTGCAGATTTAATACATGCACAGTCTGAGTACACATGAGCTCGACATTGCAAAGTTTCTAGAGTTAACTCCAGAGCTCCTTTAGTCGATGTAATTAGTAATATTAGTCCTTATATGATGCTCTTGCGACCTTGCCAAACAAGGGAATTTGAAACTATTATGATTCATCAAGTAAATCCAAATAATTTGATTTCCAGTAAATAGCAAATCAAACTTATGGATTTACATTAACTCTTAGAAGCCAAAATAAGTGCTGTTGACCTCCAGTTAGATTTCCGCTTCAGACGCACAGAAGTGTGCCAGGGGGGAAGGGGAAACTAGTAGCAAAGATTGCTTGAGACACTAGAAACAAATCGGAGCTCAACAATACAGGATTGAGACGCGGTGCAAACAATAATAGTGGAAATTAACCAAGTACAGATATGCCATAGAAGGACAGGTCAATAATGATAGGACACAAGTTAATGATGACATTGAGCGAGCCAAATATACATGTAAAATTGCAAAATCTATCCCTTTTAGACTCAATCCTAAGCACATCATTTGTGTTTGGGTTGAGCAAAGACAGATGACAAAGAGCAAAAAAAGAAGCGAATATTAGGGAAGGACCTAATATCAAATAATTAGAAGGTGTGAGGCTTTGAACCCAAGTCGTCTAGCCCACCACCTTATAGAGCTAGCCAGAAGACCCCGGATGACAAAGAGCAACCACACCTCTACAGCAAAGACGGATTTTCAGCCATTGACACGTTGTCTATACAAACCAATTCTACCTTCATATCAGTGCTTATTAATCGGTGCTGCCTAAAACTGAATCCATGAAGATGATGGGGAGAGAGGAGGACGATGAATTCACACGCATTACCTCATCGTTGTCGACGCCGACTAGGAAGAAGAGGGAGGCGTAGCGCCGGTACACCACCTTGTAGTTGCGGTGCTCCACGAAAGAACACTGCAAATTTTTGACGCACCACACAAATCCAATCAGATCAGAGCGGATCTCCTCTGTCTCTCTCTCTCTACCAAGAACCACACAAGATTCGGCGGCGGAGAAAGGAGAAAGGAGAAAGGAGAAAGGAGGGAATTGGGACCTGGTGGTCGGTGCGGGCGAGGCACTTGCGGACGATCTCGCCCTCGAGGGCGCGGCGCTCGTCGACGGAGAGGTGCTCGTAGTATTGCGCCACCCGCGTCTGCCCCTGCTTGTTCACCATCACCACGAACCGGATCCCCATCCCCTCCTCGATCTCCTCCTCCTCCTCCTCCTCTGTTTCTTCTCTCTCTCTCTCTCCTGTTTCTGTTTGTGTTGCCGGCGAGAAATGTACTCGCCGTGGTGGTGGCGGCGGAGGCGGCCCATTCCGGCCCAATCAGGCCCGGCCCGCATGTCGCGACTGCATCCCTGGGACCACTGTTTTATCTGGGTAAATAAGGTCATCCGACGTCCCTGAACTTTACGTCGAATCTGTCTAAGGTCCCGAGGCAGTATTGATCTAATTTTTCTCCGGTTTCGCTGACGTGGCATACGGTGAGCCCCACATATCAGTGTCCTCTAGGTTAGCTGTTGCGGTGGGCGTCGCGGTGAAGGAGGCGGTGAACGCCTCCATAGGCCCCCGCGATGGGTGAGCTCATGGGTGCGCCGTCGCGGTCGTGGCAGAGACGGCGGCGAACGAACTCCCAATCATGCTGGATTGTCTCCGCCCACGGATTCGGCGTTGATGGCGGCTCAGCGATGGGCACGAGGCATGGGGCGGAGACACAGAGCAGGGACGTCCGGGCAGCGGTAGGCAGAGCAGCCAGTAGGGACATGTGGGCGGAGCAAAGCATGACCGGCGATGGTTGTGGACCGCACAATGATTGGGAAATACGCCAATGAGACGTCGTCGCAAAAAGGACTAGGCTCGGAGGCAAGGATTGGGGACGACACCGATTAGGCTCGGAGGCAAGGATTAGGGACGACGACGGACGCCGTCGCAGAAAGAGAGGAGGCGCCGATGAGAGAGGGAGTGCGGCGAGCTCCCTTCACTTTCTCGGTGGTCACGCTATGCCTACCGTCCCCTGACTGCTTCGCTCGCCGCTGTTCCGCGCTCTGCTCACGGCGGTGCTAGCCCGCCGCCGCTTCATCTGCCGCCCGCTGCCACACTGGCCTGCACTGCCGGCAGCCTCGCTCCCTGAAGTAGACAAGAGAAGAGAAGAGCAGAAAGAAAATAGAAGAGAAAAAAGAAGAAAAAAGAGATGCGGTCCCTACTTTTTTTTTCTTCTCACTTACATGTGGGCCCCATAATTATTTTTTTTTCCGCTAAACTAGGATGCCACATCAGTGTAACTAGAGATCCATACTGCTATAGGACCTAAATTGTACGGTTTTGTATATTTTAGGAGTGGGTATTGGGGATTAGGGATGTCATACAGACTCGACGTAAAGTTGAGGGATGGCTGGTGAACTTATTCCTTTTTTGGGAAATATGAGTGAAAATCATTGTACAACTGAAAACCATATCTAAAAGGAATAAGTCCACTTTGACTCCCTTAACTAGTGGCTGAATCTGATTCTTATCCCTAAACTACAATACTGGATATTTCGATACCCGAACGGTTTTGGAGAGCGGTTTTGCTGACGTGGCGGTGTTGACCTGTCTTCGTCCCATGTGGCGTTGACGTGACGTTTATGTAGCAGTAGAATTTATAAAAACATGTGAGACCCATTTTTCATCCAACAAAAAAATTGTGGGACGCACTGACATATGGGGCCCATATGCCGTCCTCTCTCTTATTCACTTCTTCCCCCTCCTTCTCTCTCCCCCTTATCTCTCTCTTTCTTTCACCCTTGTGCGTTTGTTGTATTTTGTTTGTTTTGTGGTGATGATAGATTTCTGGCACTAAAGATCATGTCCTTTTTATATGTCTTCCTCCTCTAGCCCGAGCCATTGCTGCAAAGTGAAAGGAGGAAGAGAGGTGCTGCCAAAATTTTCTATGAAAATATTTTGGTGATATGATACAAATCGAAGGGAACTAAAAGGTTAGCAACTTCATTCTCTATTAATGTATGGTTAACACATTATATTTCTAGCTATGTTTTAATACATCATTCCTTCTCAAAAAGTTATATCTAAAAAGATGAGAGATAACAAATTTTTAGAGAAAATATGGATACTTCTTAATATTAGAAACATTTGGATAAAAATATTTAAAAAAGACAACAAAGGAAAAATATAGAAAATGAAGACAAAAGAATAGGAAACAAAGTTGATTTAAAAGCACTAAAATAGTTAGAAATAGGTAGAGTGCATTAAAAATATGTTTACAACTTCAAAATAACTCTTAAAAATAATTAAAATAAGGATAATACATGAAAAAATATATGTACAATTTTTTAAAACTGGTAGAATTTCATGTAATTAACCATGACTTCGATTAAGTCCATTTAAAACTCGTTAAAATCATTATAAATAAGAAGAATTC
This sequence comes from Oryza meridionalis, assembly GCA_000338895.3. NCBI lineage: Eukaryota > Viridiplantae > Streptophyta > Magnoliopsida > Poales > Poaceae > Oryza > Oryza meridionalis. Next base: position 12,281,156 of record CM002533.2, read on the forward strand.
ATTAAAAACGTGTACCGTCAGTTTTGAGTTTAATTATGATGTTTTAAATTATTATATGATTATTTAATTATTTTCACTTTTGTGGACTTACTCTACATTTGTTTATTTGATGTAGATGAATCGGAAATGGATGTACACCATAGACTGACGGTCGAAGGAGTTTATTGATGGCGTGCATTATTTTTTCGAGTGTGCCAATGCCCACGAACCTAAGGGTTTTATATGTTGTCCATGCAAAAAGTACAAAAACAAGAAGAAGTATTCTTCATCAAGAACTCTTCATATCCAATTGTTGCAGACGGTATTCATGCCTAGCTTTAATTGTTGGACCTCGCACGAAGAGTTAGGAGTTCCAATGGAAGAAGATGAAGAAGAAGGCGACAACATTCCGGACTAGGCTCAATATGATAGATTTGTAAAAAATACAATAGGCGAGGCGGAAGGAGTTATTGAAGAAAACGACGGTTCGGATGATCTTGGTCAGATGTTGTATGATGTAAAGAAAGATTGCGAAAGTGAAAAGGAGGTCCGGAAATTGGAGCGTATGTTAACGGACCACGAAACGTCCATTTGGAGAAATGAGCTGCGGTCATAGCACTTGGCCTGTGACCAAGTGCTATAATTTTTAACCTCTTTTTAATGTATTTTACTTATTTTTTATGATTTTTTAATCTTTAATGCAATTAATTGGGCCACGGTTAATTACTAAAGTTTTTAACCTATTTTTGATGCAATTAATTGGGCCATATTTAACTTATTCTCATTAATTTTTAGTCCCAGATGTTATCCAAGGCGGATACCTAAAAAATTGGAAATAGCGGGAACGGATTTTTAGTCTGAGTTGGTAAGAACAACCGGAGCTAAAGCTATTTTTAGTCTCGGTTGTTCCTACCAACCAGGACTAAAAATCTAGTTAAAAGTAGATCGAGACTTAGCAGTTTTTCGCAATCATCTTCTCGCCATCATCGTCATTGCCGAGTGGAAGCCCCATGAAGATGCCTGGACTTGACGAGCCAAAGAAAGCAGCTCTCAAGAAAAGAGCGTATGACAGGACTGACGAGGAAGTGAAAAGGCAAGCGAAGGAGTTCTTCAAGTCGCAGAGTCCACGGAACAAGACTCCAATAGACCCGACAACAAAGGTCTTTTTTTAGAAGATGAGCGAATTGGACAAAAATGCCTTAGCATAAGACTAGACCACTCAATTCGCAAATCTTTTGAGAAGAGGACAAGAAAGACAAAGGATGTCCCCTAGTTTGGAATGCAAGATAAACACGCGGTTGACCCCTTGCAAACTGTTGATGAAATTACTTTATTTATGGCAGATACATGTCTTATCAAAGAGCAATTGATGGGGATAGCGCCTATCAAGAAAGCCACGGAAGAAGATCTAAAACACCCATACGCAATCGGCGCACCACTTGTCAAGCCAGAGCTAGTCAAGGAACTAAGTACACAGATGTATCGATTCCATAAATGGTACATGGATCAATCAACTCATGGTAGGGTTATGTTCGCTGAAAGAATTAAAAATGAAGACTTCTTCCGTGGGATGTATGATGTGGATCAAGTTCGAGGATGTGTACAACGTATACCAACAAGACGCCCTTGACGTCTCTCTTGTCAATTGCTGGGTTCTGTAATTAACTGTCGTTTAATTTTATTTCATTGATTAGTCTGTCGTATGTAACATCAAAGATTTAACATCTTTTTTTGGCTGTGGAATGGAGATTCAAAATTGTCGTAGGGGTGGATACTTCAAGTGTGGATTCATGGACCCATACATAATCAAGGAGAAGACTGTAGATGATTTCACAGGAGAAACCGAGGATAACATTTACAAATTCCTAGTGCAACTACATTATAAGGAGTTCATATTATGGCCCTACAACACGTGAGTTTTTTACCGCCTTTTATACCAATTTCCTTCTCGTATTCACAATTTTTTTTACTGCCTTTTATACCAATTTCATGTAATTTGCATATTTCACTATATTCATGTATTAGACTATATGCGTAATGAACAGGAAACATTCGACACAATATTCGGCATGATTAACAGGTAATGTCATCCACTGCTACTGTCATTATGATAGACGCTATCGCTACTATGTAGATTAATTATAGTTTGCAACTGTATGGCGTTGGCAAATTTTCGTTAAGACGTCCGTGGGCATTTCAAGGAAGAACTGGTTGTGAGTATGGACTTTCTGGTACATATCGTCCAAAATTATATACTCCCTCCTTCCCAAATTGATCATCATATATGTTTATTCACCAAAACCAAGGATAATTTAAATCACATCGATCAAGATCACCATGCACACATTCTCCCACAATGCATACATTGATTGGAATTACTATGTCAATTACACCTTAGCATGTACACATTCTCCCATGCTGCATTAATTCTATTATGATGAAATCCGTGTACATGCAGTTATATGATGATTAATTTGAGAAATTTTAAAATCCATCATATGATGATCAATTTGGGAAAGAGGGAGTATTCTATAATAGAAATATTTCATAAGCTCCTTTCTCCTTTTGTGTTTACGAAGGGGGAACTAACTTGTGTGGCTACTATATGTCTATGATTTTATTCATTGCATAGCACAAGACATTAACATCACCTCGATCTTACGTCAAGCCCTAGCACCATCTAATCTTGCGACAACCACATGGGATCATCATCTCCTCTTGCGTCACCTACCTAGCGATCCATGCGCATCGTGCCTTTAAATACGACATGTCCTATACCTAGGGTGAGTAATTCAATCCAACATAGATGTTTGGGTTTTTTACCCTGAAAGAATGATGAGGACAACATGTTATTGATAAATAACAATTAACTGCAAAAGACTCCATAAAGAATATGATCCATGAAGAATTTGATAAAAAGAAAAGAAAACAATATTTTCACCATGAAGCATTGCATTAACTACAAATCCATACTTATTACTATCCAACAGAGTGTGCGCATTCTTTGTGAAGGAAAGGTCAAGTGCAATGTTTGCATACGAACCGAATGCCCGTGCACAATAAATAACAAAATAGCATCATATAGATTATATAAACCCATATTGTTTGCAATTCGATGAAAACATTAAAAAAATGTTGTTTTGCATAATAAGATGGATCCACTAAGAATTTTTGTTATTCTTTGCATACCTCAATCACTTTTAAGCTTGGGAAGCATGCAACAAATTTACTGCTGTTACCGGCATACCATTGGCCACAGTCGTTTCAGGAATTACCGCAATGGAATGGTTGTTAATCTAAAATTTGAAACAAAACTAGAAACATATACAACTACTCTAAATGTAACTTTGCATGTCGAGCTCAAATATGAGAGATACTGGGTGACTTTTATCCTCGGTCGTAATAGATGGATGTGCGACACTTAGAAGATTATCAATTTCTAGGTCAAAAGATAAACTATCAGAATGTATGCCCTAATGGATTAAATAGACGAGCTTTTGTGGGCACGAGCGCTTTTAGAGAATAGCTGACAACACTTTCATGCTATCGCCCCTCTGACCCAATCACAGATGATCTTTTGTTAGCAGCGGGAGTCACACTATGTAATGCACCTAAATTTGACATCGTGTTCTCAGCAATTGCCTATCTATTCTCAATGGGTACACATTGGTTGCTGGAGTACACTTCAAAAGATACGCATGATTTCAAAAGATACGCATGATTGGTGCCAGAATTGGTAGAATGCAAGCAAAGCACTAAATGGAATACATGGATGATCTATCGAATGGGTGTGTCCTGAAACTTTTGAGGTTAAATGAATACCTCCAGCTAAAACATTTTACAAGACAATGTCTAACGTAAGAATGTTATGCCATGGTGCTTACTCTGCTATCAACCCATTGAGATTCATAAACAGCAAAATGTTAACTAGAAAATACGTGGGATTCCAGGTGACATGGCTTGCCCGTTGTCCTGCTCAAACTATTCAAGCATGACCTCTTAAAAAACTTCGTTCTAATTCTATTTTGATTTTATTAAGCTTTGTTTTGCTCATTTAGACATTTTTAGGTGTATAAATGATATAACATAAAGAATACAATGTTAAAACCTAAATTTTACAACCATGATAGTTTCTAAGTGAATCATTCTAATCCTAATTGTTTTATTAAATCTTGTTTTTGCTCATTGAGTCATTGTTAGGTGGATAAATGATACAACATCAAGAATGCAAAGTTAAAACCACTTAATTTAATGGTGAAGCTCTTTGATGACATTGAGTTTTGTGGCCTTTAGATTGATATGAGTTTGGTTATCTTGTCTGTAGGCTTCTGAATGTAGTCTTTTATCTTACGATTTGGATTGGAAAAATGATAGCGTAGGATTTTTCCTCCAAAACAAAAAAAAGATACCGAAGGACCTAGAGCCAGTAGCAAATTAAGTGGTTCTATTGTACATTTACTAAAATGTTAATTTCCTCCATTATTTGCCGAGAATGTGATATTGGAAGTGTTTTCTGATTTAAAAGTTGGAGCTAAGCTAGTGGTCACGGCGACCACGAAAAGCATTGGTGCCATTATTTGATTTGCGTGTTGTAGTAATGGGTGTAGTTTGCATTGCATTGCCTTAACTTATTTGGAACATATAAATAGAAACTGGTATCCGTTGTAGAGGGAGGTGAATAGCATGCTAATTATCTTCCCATCGCTCATTTTCGCTGGGGACATATAAAGTAAAACTGGTATAATAGCATGCTAATTATCTTCCCCTTAATACTCGCTCATTTTATTTTTCTCAAATTGCTCCCTTAGACCATAGCTATAATCAAGCTAATCTAGGTGGAGATCGAGAAGGAAACCTTGCTCGCTCGTTAGGAGGCTTTATCCTCTTAATTTGCTCGAAAGCCACATGAGGTTGTCTCTTCCGTCATTGCAAGGAAAATCAAAAGAGTTGAGAAGAAAAAAAGCACTCCACATAAAATAGAAGGAAGGAGGCAATACCCGTACAAAATTAAATTGCGTTAATTTAAATTGCAAGAAAATAAAGTGCCAGAACTTGAAATTAAATTGTACAACTCAAATCATTCTAATTATAAAGATTTGAACAAAAAACACTCAAAGATACACCTTCACATGAATTTTGAATTCAAACTCTCAAAAAACCATTAGGCAATCTCTCACAAAGGGACACAAGCGGCACCTCTAACACTAGCATCCACCTCTCTATTTATAGCCCAAAATAACTAAAATACTTCATAGACAATGTCCAATTTGCCCTTAGGGAGAAACCCTAGCTCACCCAAAATCTGAGCCATCCATTCATCGTTAGCTTCAAAGGAAACCATCAAGATGGTTGCCAACCACACTGAGCATCAACTCACCACACCAAACCAAAGAAGATCCACCACCACCATGTCACCGAGTCACGCCTATTAACGCCTAAATTTGGTAAGGTTCTTTAGTGATTCGGTTAAGGAAAGAGGTCGATCAACCAATGGAAGTTTATCTAGAAGCGACCTAATCCAAGAAGGAATCATGAAGACCATGGCATAGCAGTTTAATTCTATCTATTAATTAGACAGGATTTATAGTAATTTCCCTTTATCTTTATGAAGTTTTGTCTAGTGTCCGATCAAGACTTGTATTTTTTCCGTTTATATTTAGAAACATGTGTCACGTCCGATATGGACTAGTATTTACCTGTGGGTATAAATATATACACATGGGGTCATTGTAATTTATCTCTCGATCATTATAAATCTCCGTGCATCACCACTCTGTTTTTCGGGACTTTTATCACCGGCGGAACTTGGCACCTGACGTAGGGCTACATCGCTTTGATCTCCGGTGAAGGGGTAAGTCCTAAGTTCTTTCGGCCCTGGCAATTGTATCGGCTATGTTGACATTGTTCTAGGCTGTATCGGTTCGATCTACTGGATTGCTCTGGTTCAGTTGGTATATTTGTCTACCTGATATTTTAATTCTATCTTTAATTGCATCGTGTTTAGGGACGTATCGGTTTATTCGGGACTGTCTCGGTTAGGTCTTATCTTCTGTCTTAGCTGATATATCTCTACAATCACAATGTTGTTTTAAATAGATTTGTTATATCTATCACATTAGTATAAATATATCGACTTATCTAACTTATTTGATCAAACGTAATCTAGAACTGTCTTGGTTGGATCCGATCATCAATATTACTGCTGATAATCTAAGTCTTGCTAAGTTTATAGATTTATGCTACATTTTATTAGAGTGCAAACCAATAAGTTATGTTTTTATTGGACTTCCAGCCGACCATCGAGCTTACATTTAATATTTTGTATCAATATTGATCAATTGATTCATTTGGTATCTACTTCATCAAATTATCATTGGTTGATTGGATTGTTTGTTCAAATTCTTCCATTTCTTTATCTAAGTGTCAAATCTACATCGGATATATAGTCGATTGTTCAATACCTATCGACATCGGCTAGTATCGCTACATCGATTTATTGGCCGATTGAATCTTTGATTATCAATTTATCTATCTTATCAGTTATAGGATCAAATTGACTGGCATGTCCTGAACCCGATCGATAGGACCTACACTGGCGATAAACAGATCTCTCAGATCTTCGTGTGCCACGATGAAATTTGACGTCAACATCTAAATACTAATTAATTTTGGTAGATAGAAGTACATTATTATAGCTGACGGCTTATGGGATGCTAATTATGGATCATGAATTAAATTGTGGAGATTGCAGCGGCATCCAAATAGAGGAGATTCATTTTTTAAGATGAAACGACTGATTATGAATGCGTTGAGAAAACTATTTTTCTCAGTAGATTTTTTTTTTTGAGTCTTAGCTAAAAAAATCTTCCTCATTATAGAATACATGCTTACTTTATTTTAACTTGTATCCATCGGACTATAATTCTTTTAGAAAATGATTTACATCTTCAGCCTCTACCAACAAGCATACGGCCAATATCAGACTACACAATATTGAAGGCGGCTGAAGGTTTCATAAATTTGGCTAATAAACCACACATGGAAGAAATTGCCGGGAACTGTTTTGATGAACTTGTAATTAAATAGAAATTTGCAGAATGTTTTCGGAGCATTCACTGAAATCCACTGACAGAATGCGCGCATCGTTTGGATCGTTGCTATTCCCAATGAACTTCTCAATGGCAATTGAAAGGGAATTCAACTTGTTTCCTTTTGTTACAGACTTGCACCATATGTTGACTTTTCTCAGGTTCTTCATATGACGCATCAGTTGCACAAAACCATGGTTACTGCCAGAAATAAATCCTGCCAGAATTCGCAGGTTGCTCTTTTCTGGCTCAATTTTTTTTTGAATTTTATTTGATACACTGCCTGGAAGTTCAAACTTTCCAGAGAGATGAATTAACTTAGGCAGCATGAGTACTTCGACTGAGATTATCACCACCTCTACCTTATTTCTCCTGAAATCAAGTGTCTCCAAAAGTTTTAGTCCAGAAATCGTCTTTGGAAGCGTGGTAACAGCTCCCCCCCCCCTCCCAAATGCTGACATACTTGAGCAGTAACAGCTTACAAATGCTGTCGAGATAGCCATTCATAAAGCCATCACATTCTTCTAGATCCAAGACTTGCAGCAGTTTGTACTCCTTGAATTAAGTCCAAAAAATCTCGGCATAGTTGACCAGAAACCATGAGAGACCGGAGAAGAGAGAAACCATTTCTCCCGAGTACGATATTTGCAGCAGTGGTGCTATGACATTGGAGAGAGAGACAACAGGGTCGTCCTGGTCAGGCAGTAGGAGCATCTCATCCTTGTCACAGAATATGGTGATGAAACCCTCTGATATGGACCTGTGCATGATGAACTCGAGCATCATCCCAGGTAGTTGGCATGTCTTCACCCCTTCGTTGTTGCTCCCGTTGATAGGCTGAAGAATGTCCCGGTCCATGAACATCTTGAAGTTCTTGACTACACTGTCACTGAACCAGGGGTGAGGCAGTTTCTTGACAAGCCCTTCAGCGAACCATCACCTCAACAGCCTCTTCCTCCTGATTGGATGGTTACCTGGAAACATGCCAAGATATAGCAGGCAAGCCTTGGCAGCATCACCACACAGGCCTTTGCGTTATTGCCAGAACATTATTGCCCTTATTTTCCAGATGGTGACCAAGGTTGCTGCAGACATCACTACAAGTGTGCCCTGTTAGTGTGCCTTCTGACTGCAAGAATTGGCCTACGCAGATCAGAGCTAGAGGTAGACCATGGCATTTCTTCCCAAGTTGTTCGGAGCCTCTCTCCATGTCTGTGAACAATCCTCAACAGAAGCACTTTGGAAGAACAAATCTTTCAAATATTCAGTGTTGAGTTTTCCAATTTTGTACACATAACCGTCTACAGTGCTGCATGCATCATCTATGGACTGGACATTTGTAGTCACAACTATCCTGCTGCGGACACCGTCATCTGCAGGGAAAGCAGGCTCTATATCACACCACCGTTCTGCAGTCATGTCATCAATCACAATAAAATACCTACAAGAAAAGAAACCAAAAAAAAAGGAGGAAAATTGTAAATGGAATTGACTCTGGCACATAAAGCAACTTATTATGTATTCTCAAGCAAAGCAATGTTGAAAAGTAAAGCTAGCAACAAACTTACATCTCAAAGGCTCTGTTTAGTACTCTAATAGCTTTCCAACAGAATTAAACGACACGGAAAATCTTACTTGAATCCTATCTTACTATAAATTTATCCTCCACTAACTCCTTAAACTTAACATGCAACGATACCACATCATCATCCACTAACAAGATGCCACATCATCATCCACTAATTAATAAGATGTCACATCATCATCCACTAACAATCATCACATTTAAACATCATGCAAACATGCTATATCTTTATAGTTTTTATAATTTAAGAGCTTTTCAAATACAAACATGTTAAATTATCATCTAACATAATTCACATAATGTTTCAATGTATATCTTCATGCAAAAATGCCACATCATCATGCACTAATTAACAAGATGCCACATTATCATCCACTAACAATCATCACATTTAAACATCATGCAAACATGCTATATCTGTCACACCCGGAATTTCTATCCAAAATTCCAAACGCTTACATGTACGTTAAATCCTCGTCCAGGAATCAGCTGAGGCACACAATAACAAATTGATAATATAGTACTAACAAACAGCTAATTAATACTCGCAAAATAATAAGTTATTACAGAGGTGGATAGTTCTTCTCAAAAGAATAAAATTCTACGCAGCGGAAATAAAAACAAAAGACTGATCAGCTATGGCGACTCCATTCCACGAGCAACTTGACCCGAACAAAGCCTAATCGTCCAGATCATCACTTTCACTAAAGTACCCCTCCTCTGATGAATGAATATTGCAAGAATGAGCATATGACATACTCAATATACACAGCAAATATGCAAGTGCACAGGATAGCAAAGGATGACCAAGTACAGCTTATTTGCATAAATAACATTTAATAAACATTTGAGAGAATAATAAAACAGTTAAGTAATTAAGCCATATTAAATAAACACTATACAACACACCCGTGTTGCATAGGCCCAACCTCATCTGAACAACCAACCCCAGTTGTACAAATTAAACCTCCATACCAGGAATATACCATTCCAATCCAGGAGTCAATGTAATTATCACAGGTTACCACCAGTAATGAGTAGTGTGAGACTAATCACGAAAAACATTGTTAGACCCGCCCATAACCGTGGGCAAGGCTATTCGAATAGTTTTACTCTGGCCAGAGATGTACCACTGAACCCACAAGACAGCTCCACAACATGTCACCATGCGCCTCAATACCACCACGGTACCTCGGAAAGGAACTGTGACAATACCCCTCGCACAACACAACTCACCACAGTGCACCATACCTGGATCATAATCACCCCCTCTACAACCAGAGGCATGGACTCTCCAGCGACCCCCGTGGACTTCTCGCCGCTTCTCAGTCTAGCACCCCATAATGAATCATGCTATACAAAAGGTAAAGCCGTTGCCCACGTTGGCTTGTGGTTGGCACGGTTAATGTTTCACAACAGTAGCTCGCGAACCGGTTCTTAATTGTCATGAACACGACCATCAAAACCATGTGCTCACAACCCACCTTTAATCAGGTTTTAATTATCAATTAGTTATCATAACACGATTAACCATCTTGAGCTACCATTAATTCTAACCATAAGTAATAATGTAGTGTGATTCATCCCATTAATGAGCTAATGTTTCTAAGCATGGCTAAGCAATTATATATATATAGCATTTAACTGAACCAAACCAATATATAAGGTCCAAGCTAATCAATTTATTACCCATAGGAAAATAAAGTCATCTTCGGCCATTAATTAATTGGGAAAGGCTCACCACCCGATGACATTCGAAAATAATGCATAAATTGAAATAAAACATTAGCTTTAAACGGGTTCAATATGCTCAAAGGGTTGTTTGGGATCTGTGTGACTTGCCTTGAGCTTCTTCAAACGCTTCTGAACCTTTTTCAACGTAAACGCTCTCCTCCGGAACGTCGGAAACTAAAGCAAATGAACAAAATCTACAAAACAATACAAAAACAAGCATAAACAGTACATGTGGATATTTTTAACATGTAGATCTCGATTTTAAATGAATTTAGCAACTTGAACCACTTGAATCTGAGTTACGATGATTTAGTTATGATTTTTCGAAGTTTAATCGATTTTCATCTAATACATAAAATTATTACGAATTAACTAAATGATTTATGATGTCATCATGACATCATCGCCGGCCATGGCACTGGACGACGCGACCACCGGTGATAGAGCTCGGCCGGGCTATCCGAGGACACCTACGCGAAGAGGACGATGACGCGAACTCACCGGTGCAAAGCACAACGACAGACGACGACGAACGACGGCCGGCGACGAGGTCCGACGACGGCTCGGCTCGAGTCACCGACGGCGACGGCGCTCCGGCGGTCTTCGGCGGCTGCGAAGGGGCGGACGGGGTGCTCCTCCTCCTCACGAACCCGACGGTGGCGACGGCCACAGCAGCAGCGTGGCGCGGCCGAAGCGGCGTCGGCGGCGGCGACGCTAGAGCTCACGTGGCGGCGGCGCTACGGGTGACGGCTGTGGCTTGGACTTGAGGCAAACGGAAGAGGACGACCAGGGGATGCTTTATATAGGCTTGGATTAGAGAGATCGGACTCCAATCGAGAGGATTTGAGCCGGAAAATCCTAGGGTTAGTTTGGAGAGATAAACTCGAAAACGAGTTTGATTCGGATAAAATACAAAGAGATTAGCTCCGATTCTTGGGGAAAAAGATAGAGGACAACAAAGGGATAAAAACCCCTCAACCAATCGGACTCGAGGATGGCCGGTTGGGGCGGATTCGATGGGGGACGGCGGCGGCTCGGTCTCGGTTGTGGCCGGCCGGAGGTTGAAGAAAGGCCCAACATGTGGGCCCCACATGTCGGCGGCTGAGAGGAGGGAGGGGCAGCGGCTCGGCTTGGGCCGGCTTGGGCCGCACGGCCGCGCGCGAGGAAAAGAGGAGTTGGGCCGCAAACGGCCCAACGACTTAGAAGAGGGTTTTCTAACTTTCTCAATTAACATAATTCGTGAAATAATGTTTCATTTATTAAAAATACTTTCCTTGCTCAAATAATTCCCAGAAAAATCTAGAAAATAGATAAACAAGCAAAGTATTTAATGAAATTTTATCTAGCTCAATTTTATGTTGAAATTTTTCCTAGATTATTAGAGTTTAACTTGTAAGCTTTTAAAATAATTTCTAAAAATGCACTAAAGAATGAATTATTAAATTAGGCGATTTTCAGGGCGTGACAATATTTTTATAGTTTTTATAATTTAAGAGCTTTTCAAACACAAACATGTTAAATTATCATCCAACATAATTTACATAATGTTTCAATGTATATCTTTATACTAAATTCCCGCAGTAATGCGCGGGGTTTCACCTAGTTATTAATGATTCCTCTAACTACCTAGAACTCACAGCACCGTACTGAACCCACAAATGACTGACCCAGAACAACACCGAACCCACAAATGACCGACCCTAGTATTGTTGTGAGGCCTATATTGTTACTTTTACTACTAATACATATGGGAGACTTTATGTCATTTGTCATCGGTTTTGTCCAGTACAATATTCCATCATTTGTGAATGGTCTGTTATGTGCATGCCTCTGTGTATAATTAGTCTTTGCAAGTACTTCTATCTATTGCATATTAAAAATGTATGGTTTTCTCATGGTCTCTATGAAGAAAAGAGAACTGTGCCAGAGAAAACATCTAGACCTACCTTGTCTATTTATGAAGCTGAAATATCTGTTCCATAATCTATCTATCTATCTATCTATCTATACTAATCGGACACTTTCTAGGCATAAGCTTGTATCTATTATTGTCTCATTAAAAACTTTGTATGAGAAAACCAGATGGTAAAAACTCAAAAAAGGAAAAAGAGTACAACGAGAAGCGTTTTAACAAGGTTCATCATTCAGAGAGTCTCCCCCATGAAGCTTGCAAGTCTCTGAACAGTCTCATACCAATTCCCTTAACACATCTCTCGAATGAGGAAGTAGGTAGAGATTTGGTGAAGAGATATACTAGATTATCACAAAACTTTGTCTGTAAGATGTTTATTTCTCCACTTTGCTGAAGCTCATGGGCTAAAACAACTCAGGAGAAATATGTTTGGTGTTATTACTCTTGATGAAGCCTGTTTGCATCTGTGTAATACAAGTAGCAAGATAATGGTAGGTGATTCTGAGGAACCAATACCACAAGATTGCTCAACATGATGCCTCAAACAGTGCGATGATTTCAGAATGATTTGTGGAGGTAGCCACTAATGTTTATTTAGATGACTTCCTGTTGATGAAAAACATGAGGCTTGGGAGATCTGCTTAACTCCAGTGCAGGTCCAAAACTAGCCTTCGGGTATGCTAGCATAACAGTTGATTTGATCCTGCAATCAACAAGAACAAAGACAAAGAAACCGCGGTTAAATCCATAAACGATAGCCGATCGGCTAAATGCCGATGGCATATCATTTATCTTTGAGCCGATGTCATATGTAGATCGATCGGTAGTGATGAATAAGTAAGAAAGAACCAAATCTACTCGATCGGTTGTAGATATTAACAATATATAATCCTCATGTTGATATATAGTTAAATCAAGTGATTGGGATAGATCTGTCGCCATGACGAGACATTATCACTTAGATCGAAATATATACTAACAACAAGACTGTATATGTTTATAGCATAGCCGATCAGATAGATCTAGCATGTATCGGCTAATACTCCGATACCACTCTATATTAGGATATCAAAGCAAGTAAAATATATCAAACGAAAGCCTAATATACCTAAATGCAACAAGATCTTAACATAAAGGGCGGATTTAACATGTCAATGAAACATACAGGATAAAAGTAGTTAAATCAGGTAAGATCGGCTGAAACCCCGATACTACCCTAATCGGCAACCAAGAAGCAGGCTAGAGATTGAGATTCTAATCACGACTCATAAGATCAAACAACTGATGCAGCTATAAGTATGAAAAGAAGGACAATATCTAGACAATCAAGCCATTTGATGTTTCATAGAGTGGTGGATATCATATATAATCTAAACCAACGTCGATATTTAACCTAATCGGCTGCCCCCTATTGGTAGATGTTAGCCGATTGTAGGTTAGATAGCGATATTGCCAGAGATTATATAAGATATTTGATAACCCGACGAATTACACAGACAAGATTAGAGTATCATAAAGATGGAAGCACTAATCCCGAGAACGCAAGCCGTCATACCAAGTTTTACCTCTTGTTGAAGATCGAAACCGATGCAGCTCAACCCGATAGCAAGAACTCGTCGAAATAAAACTAAAGCAAAAAGGGTGGCGATGCGCCGAGATTGTATTGAACGTGTGTTAATTTGATTACATAGGGCTCGGGGTCTATTTATACCTGAGAGTTACACAACATGTCCATATCGGACACGACTCTTATCCCTAACAAACTCTAAGATACCATAAGTCTTTGCGGCAGACGTTTGCCCAAACATATATCTAAGGAAATTACATAAAATATCCTAATTAATAAATACAATTGCCTTCTCAAGACTCTATTCATGCATGGCAATCATCTTAAAGCATATCAACTCAACCCGATGTCGTACACCAAGTCGTATTGTCGGAATCGGCTGTATCACCTAACCCAGTCTGACTCGGACCTAGCCGATCCTGATCGTAGCCGATTTGGACTCTAGCTGATTCTTACTCTGTTTCCGCAACGATCTTCGTCTTTGATTCCGCTTCAGTCTAATCTTCGTCTCCGATACTGATATTACCAAATTTGGTCGTTAACATTTCCATGATATGGCCATTCCTCCATGGAGGAATACAAAACCTGTTTGGGATCTGGCGTTGTGGGGATCAAACATATAGCCAGCATCAGTGTACCCAACCAAGCTAGGATCAGCAGTTTTTTGAAATAATAAGCCAAGATCCTTAGTGCCATTTGGGTACCTAAGGATTTGTTTTCCTCCGGTCCAATGGCGCTTAGTTGGAGCAGCACTATGTCTTGCTAATAGATTTACTGCAAATACAATGTCTGGCCTAGTACTATTTGCAAGATACATGAGTGCTCCAATGAGACTGAGATAGGGATATTCTGGTCCTAATATCTCCTCTCCTTCCTTCTGTGGTCGGAAAATGTCCTTTTCTTTATTGAGTGATCGAACAACCATGGTGGTTTTGCTTGGATATGCTTTGTCCATATTGAATTTCTCCAATAATTTCTGGACATAGGTAGATTGATGCACTAAAATTCCTGAGTGAAGGTGCTCGATTTGCAAACCTAAGCAAAATCTGGTTTTACCCAAATCCTTCATCTCAAATTCTACCTTAAGATGGTGGTGGGCTTCATTAATATCTTGTGTGTTGCCAATGGTATTCAAATCATCTACATACACTGATATAATACAAAATGCTGTGGAGGATCTTTTGATGAATATGCAGGGGCAATCATCATTGTTGGAGTAACCTTTTTGCAGAAGGTACTCACTCAGTCGGTTATACCATATTCTATCCGACTGTTTGAGACCATAGAGTGATCTTTTGAGCTTTACACAATACATTTTGCGATTTGCGCTTTCATTCGGTATAGAGATCCCATCGGGGACCTTCATATATATGTCCGAATCTAGTGACCCATATAAATATGCTGCCACGACATCCATCAACTACATAGATAGATGCTTTTGAATTGCCAGTAATATCAAATATCAGAACAAAATTCCACTCATGACTAGAGCATATGTTTCATTGAAATCAATGCCAGGCCTCTGTGTGAACCCTTGTGCTAAGCCTTGTCTTATATCTCACCACCTCATTGTTCTCATTCCGCTTCCGGATGACAACCCATTTGAAACCTACGAGGAAGGTTTTTGGAGGTGTAGGTATTACTGATGAGAATACCTCTCTTTTATTGTGGGAGGCTAACTCTGCTTCAATTGCTTCCTTCCATTTGTTCCAGTCCGGGCGCTTCTTGCACTATACCATGGATTTTGGATCTGGATCATTTTGGATGGTATCTGCAACTGATGATGCAAAGTATATGTCGACAATTGTAGTCTTACGGTTGAATGATTCTCCAGACTCAACATAGTTTACGGAAATTTCATGTAGCCAAGTTGACGCCTCAGTATTTCCCAACATGATCGTGTCGGGGCGTTCCAATGTCCCATCATCAGAAATTGAGTGCATTGTTGATGTGGGAAGTGGATTGGATGAATCCACTTGGTGTCTCTCAACTTGAGGTTGAGTTTCGTTTACTGTGTCAGAGGATTCTCTCCTTTGTTTCCTCTTGCACTTTCAAGGATTTGCCGTACTTCTTCCACTATCTTTTGAGGAAGGGAGTTGAATATTTTTATTTAGTACCTCTATTCTTTCTGGCACATTCCTTGTGGGAATGTATGATTTTATAACACTTTTACTCACAGTAAATGAGCCTGGCAAATTGTTTGCAGCTATCTGCAAATCGTTTGCAGCTACCTGCAAATCAATGATCCTTTTAATCTAAAGTTCTGATTCTGTGGTACGAGGATCCTCCTTTAGGGTGTCTAAGGCATTCCAATTTATTTCTGGGCATTCAGTGTGATACTTGAATTCTCCCCCTAATGCCGGGAAATGTTCTTCATTGAAGATACAATCAGCGTTGAATCAGGAATCAAGTCAACTAGACGAATGAATGGTGTGGCAACACTAAAAAAAAATTCTTCTCACATTGAATCGCTACACCGTTCGCACGCGCCACCGCCAGACCAACTTATAATTTTGCGCCACCGACGATGGTCTGTCCACCCCACCAGTCCGTCGGAGCCCTATCTCTCTTAGAGCAAGGTCAATAATAGAGTAAGCAGCGAGCTCCAACTTTTTTCCAACTCATCAAAGTTATCACTATAGTCTTTGTATACAATAGCCAGCTATACTGCTGGGCCCCATCCATTTCACTTTTCGTTAGAATAATCTACCTCTCTCTCGTAATCTTCTCTCTTTCTCCGTTGATTGGCTAGCTATCCATCATCAATGCTTCTTATCTCGATAGATGTGTGCAGCTCGGCGATAGATTTGTCGTCGGCTCACGTTCTCTCTCTCCCCCTCTCTCCTCCAGCTAATCACGACAGTTGATGTGGCATTCCTACCGTCAGTCCACGGTGGATTATTGTACTCGCTCTTAGTGAAAAGTAAATCTCATGATGACACTAGGATGAGCCACATCATCTGGTGAGTAATGGCTGTGGGATTTACAAAACAACAAAACAACAGTGAGGATGAATCACAGCTGTTGGAATGATGATGCTTCTTGAAGGACCTACAAAGTGAGAAAGGAAGAAGACAGAGTTTGATAAAGGAAAAAAAAATCCACTCCATTAGAGCAGGTACAATAGCAGGCTATAAGCCAGCTGCAAATATATTTTAAAAAAATAAATAAGGAGATAGGAGAGTAGCGGGCTACAGATTTATAGACAGCTGTAGCACGGGCTCCAAGACGCAGTGTGTGTATGACAGGTGGGACCAGATATTAATAGTGTAGTATGTAACTATTGTATGAATGAGCTATTGAATTAGCTATAGATAAATTGGAGCTACTAGTTGGCTATACTATTAAACTTGCTCTTATAGCCGTTGTCCTCGTCTCACGGATATTGGGCACCCAGAGGACCGCCGCCGCCGAACTGGTTCCTCTTCTTTGACCACAGTACCGATGTGTCCACAGACACCATCCACGCGGAAGAAGAGATGACGGTGGTAGAAAGGAAGGAGCGGAGGCCAAATCGTGCGGTGCTGACAAAGTGAACAAGAGGAGAGCAGGTGTATCCATCGGGTTGGGCGAAGGGAAGAAGCGACGATAGCGGCGAGGCAACCAGGGAGCGGAATCGGCGGCATTGCAGTTGGAGTGAGCGTGATGGGGGAAAGAAAAGCAGCATGGAGGCCAAGCGACTCGGTCGTCTGCCGAATGGGCCTAATGGGATGGATGATTAAGCTTGGAGCGAACATGGCAAAAAGCACGATGGGTTTTAGTTGAATGCATTTTTTAACCGCCTATCCATTTATAGGGTGGTTTTCTTAAAAAAAACACCTATATTTTTTCTACCTGTAAATATGCATCCAACGGATTATAAAGAAAATAACAAATACATATTTACTTACATATTATTTTTATCAAAATTATAATAAATTTACATGTCATATCAACTGAATTTACAAATGTAATTTTAGTTATATACGACTGTAGTTTTATATTTTAAAGAAAATAACAAATACATATTTACTTACATAGCATTTTTATCAAAACTAGGAAGGTGGCCCGCGCATTATATTATTGAAAGGTAAGATTATTGTTCGTTCAAAAATTTTGTCAAATAGATTAAGAGCAAACTAAAGTTAGGATAGTGGTATTTTATAATAATTTAAGGGTTCTATTTTTCTTAAGGTATCTTAATTAAAAAATCATTCACAAACTTTTGAGTAGGAGATGGATTAAGTATTTACCACTTTTGAATCATGTTTTTTCTCGAGTAAATAAGAAACTATTGCTAGTTAATTATATACAATCCATCCATATAATATCGTGTAGTATGTCCACAAATGAAAAATGCGAGAGCAAGATATTCAAAATTCTGGTGATTAAATTGTACAATGAAGGCGCATGAGTAAGAAAGGGAGGGAAGCATATGCATGGAAAAAAAAGAAAGGGGAAAATGAAAAAAGGGAGGGGAAGTGTATGTACCCATGTACGCAGGTGCGCACCTATACCGTGGGAGCGGAGGTGGGACCTCATAGTATTTAGTTTTTTCTAAGATAAATTTAATCTAACGGTTTATAATATTGGATGTACCGATCTAAGAGAAAATCAAGTAATATATACTTTGCTTTTTTTTCATAGAATTTCTAATATTTGCTCTAATTTATTAGAGCACCACGTGACAGCTCGAGAGCATTTTAAGAAAATTTAAAGGACTTAACACCTGTAATTAGAATATTAACCGTGCAATATATATATGTATGGAGCATATGGTAGTATTTGTTCCAGCTTTGTTGATGTTTATATACACGTAGAGAGAAATTAATTATATGGCTAGCAAGCCATTAGATTTCTAATTAATAGCAATTAATTTTGACACCTATTTACATATTCATCTTATGACATTGAGTATCCGTTGACCCCTAATTTACTGTTCACCATGACTTGAATGAAAAAAAATATACTACTTAGGGTTTAGGATAACTGAAATTGATAAATTATCTAATTTATGTGATAGCAATTTGAGGGTATAAACGAATGAATTGACTGTTAAAAGTTAAAATGTTGTTTAAAAAAGACACCATTTAGAAACATAGAAAACATGCAAACGAAAATCCAAACTATGGAATCAGGGAAAAAAAGAGGGTCTTAAACTCGCTTGTCTTAGAAGAGTTCTATTGATATTCGTTAATATTGTGTTCATATTTATAATATTATAATTTCTTTTACATGTACAAACAAATAGTACAAAATCCAAATACGACGTAACACAGTACATTATAATTATTCTGTAATCAACTCTCGGTTCAGCTTAAACGGAGCTAAATGTTCCAAAAACACAACCCACGGTGCTTAATTCTTCTTACATCATACCTTTAATTTTCTTTTCATGTTATTAACAAAATTTATCATCTCCATATATGATTTGACATGTAGCAAAGCGGTAGTGCTGCGGCGGTCGTGATCACCTTATGCCTCAGACACGACGCTTCGTCACGCGTGCAAAAGGCAAATGTGTAGACGTGCATTGTGCAGCGGGCCAAAAAGGGAACTTTGGACGCTTTATTTATAAGCAAATAATCGATCCGATGATTTAAATAATGGGTCCACTGATTTTAGTGTAAGTGTAAATTAGTTGATATAGATTTTAAATTGTTAATTTAATGGGTACACAATATAATGCCATAGACTTTATTTTGCAAAGTGCATTATTTGAGAATGATACTCCAATGTAATAAAAAATAGATCCGATGATTTAAATGATGGGTTTATCGGGTTAAGTGCACGTATAAATTAGTTAATATAGATCTTAAATTGTTTATTTGATAGGTACACAATATAATTGTGTAAACTTTATTTTAAAATAGTGTATTATTTGAAAATAATAGTACAAAGTAATGAGTACGACGGTTTAAGTGGAAATTAGCTTACACGCTTCAGTTTCATTCTAATTGAAGTTTTGGACAATAACACGGTCTACAAAATATATCTTCGACCTTATTTTTCTATTATAATATATACAATAAATAAATATATATTTACTTTTATTATAGTGCTTTGAAAGACAAATCTATATATTTGTTCTAGTTTCTTTAAACTAAATATTTTTAAAGTTATTGATAATCAAAGTTATAAAAGTTTGATCTCAACCTTGTCCAAAAGGTAAATTATTATAGAACCAGAGGGAGTACATTATTAATTTAATGGGTAACATATAATGGTGTAACTTTTATTTTCAATAACTGTAGAATTAATTTAGTTATATGTGAGTTGTATGATGGTAGATTCTTTGTTAGTAAAATTATGATTATTTAAAAATATATATCCATTATATAAATGGAAAAAGAAGAAAAAAAAGGGAAAAAAAGAAGGGGAGGAATGTACTTACGTATACCTACACATGTGCGGGAGAAGAGGAGAGGTGGGACCCCATAGTATTTGGTTTGTTTATTTTTAGAATTTCTATGATTTTCTCTAATTTATTAAAACGTCAAGTGGCGGCTTGTGAGCGTTTGTAGGAAGTTTAATGGACTTTTATATACCTACACATGCCCGGGAAAAGAGGAGAGGTGGGACCCCATAGTATTTGGTTTATTTATTGTTAGAATTTCTAGGATTTTCTCTAATTTATTAGAGCATCACGTGGTGGCTTGAGAGTGGTTATAGAAAATTTAATAGACTTTTAGTATTTAATATATAGATATATATATTTTATTTTTTAAAAAATTGTAGAAAATCCCGTTGATTTTCTTTCCAACGATGGTAGTATGTACACATGTTTCTTTGGCTTTATTTTCTTATATATATCGTATAAGTACATCTATATGGTCTTTCTTTTTTCTTGCGGCACAGTAGATAAGCTTTATTTTTATTCCCTTTGAATTGTACTTAGTATATTTCTTGTGTGAGAGAAAGATATTATTTTTTTAATAACAGATCTAATCTAATGGTCAAAAATATAGGGGCCACCAACTTAAATAAAAATCGACGGTGAGATTAGATAGTGCTATGTGCCGATATATATAGGAGCATTTGTAGGAGTGCCACATGGTGACTCAAAAGTGTTTGTAGGAAGTTTAATGGACTTTTAGTATATAATAGATAGATAATAGATTACAGTGCACTTGCATATCATATCAACAGATTTAACAAATTTAATTTTAGTTATATAGGATAATGATTTTATATCTTATATTTTATTTTAGTTTCAAATGTCTTAATTTTTCAACAGTTAAAGAAATCAATTTTAATTTTTATTTAGATGTTTAAGATATGTTAAATTTGTTGTATCAATTAGTACTTAATTTGACATATAAATTAATAGAGAGATATTTCTTAAACTGACATATGAAAATTACATACTTCATGCATTTTATTCGCACGGCAAGACAAGCACACGTTGACTCCCTGTGACCTCATCCACGGCAACTACTGCACAAATCTTGGCGCAAAGATCCTGCAGCCAAAAAAATCATCAAATGCCAGGAAAATAAATCACTCGATAGATGGTTAGCAAAACCGACTTTTTTACCACACGTATTTTTTTCAGATGGATTCTCATATTGTATTGGTTTAATGGTCCTTTATATATACTAGGTTTTTACCGTTGAGATGGGGCAGCGGGATACAGGCGAGAGCGAGATAGGGCGCCGGGGAGATCTATGCACACCGATTCCACGAGGAGCCAGTGCTCCTCGGTCTTTGAGGGGGCGAGTTGCCTCCATGCCTACGCGAGCACACGACGATGGGGAATGGCATCCATGGTGGTGGTCTGGACCGCTGGAGCGAGCGGCGCGAGGAAGGGGAAAGGACAAGTGGGCGACGTGGAGGGCTCAATGCCAATCGATCCTACGACTGGGTAAGCACGGGTGGTGGGCAGAAACGGATGGATAGATGTAGCCCAGGCACAGGATCAAACGGCCCACGAGAAAACCATCTAAAATACAACCACAATCAATCGAGATTAGCAACGTGCCATAAGCTGATTTGTCAACAGAGCTCAAATCGCCCTGGTTGCGGCAAAGCTAGCACCTTTAGGATATCTAATATTAGATGGACAATCAACTAATTAAAATAGAGTAAGAAAATGAAAGAAAAAATTTTCTACATATAAAACCTTTAGCAACATTTCAAATCAACATAAATAAAAATAACATCTCAAAACAACTTATATTATATTTAAATAATATTATGATTTGTGTAATATTACTCATATGTAGACCCAAAATGTTTAGTACATCCTCAGCCTATTTGTACAAATACGTATTCAAATTCAAATAATATCAATTATCTTCAAATGCGCAGGTAAAATTTATAAACATGGTAAATTATTTAAACTAATTACTATAAACAACAACATGAATACGCATTTAATAGAGAAGGGGTTATAGTCAAGCGAATGTGCGACTTAATATCCTAGTATACCGGAACTACCGTCGAAACTCAGAGAACACGAACCATTCCGTTGAAAGTAGATCAGCTTTAATTTGTTACATTAAATTATATTTACAAAGTGCATCTAGAGCACTTACGGCATTCCCAACCCAATGACTAGGACAGTGTCCATAGTATTAAATAAGCTACCATCTAGGATAAAAAATGATGTGACAAGTGAATAAATGAGAAAAGAGAAAGAAACCAGATCTTGTATGAGACATGGTTTCTATACAGTATCCAAACTATCATGTGAGATAAGTAGCATTAAATTTAAGTATGGAAGAGTGATGTTTGCATTGAAAGAGTAATATCTAATACTAATTTCTTGATGATATGGAGTTTATAGGAATCATGTCTACTGTCTTCGGTTAGGACTGGCCTTACGCGCTCCTATCTTAACTCAGGAACTAGAATATACTCCAATTTTTTTTCAATGCACTTTGAAATTTGAACCTCAACCTCTCGTCTATCGCAACCGACGTACATACTCTAATACTCTATTCATGTTATTCGTCCTATATGTCAGATTGTCTCATGATGTTCCGAGCTGCCGCCATTCATATTCCCCACCATGCATCACCGCCATCATCCTTGACGTTTTAATTTCCCCTGTTTCTAATTAATGGCTAGGTCGTTTTCTCCTTGACCATTAAATGTTGGATTTCTTCATCTCCCACTTCATCATCCCCCTTCTCAACAATGCACATGGCGCCGGCTACGTATCATCCCGGCCAGTTCCTCATTACAACTATATATATCACCGGTTAATGGTTTATAATAATTAAAAACTTAATTACTCGCTGTTGTTAATGGTTTTCTCATTTTTCTCACGATAGAAACGAACACCTCTTAATTCCCTAATGTATCTTGCCAGATTTTAATTAGTAGATCGATGCCTTCTTTCTCTTTAATTTTCTTATATGATTGTGCTTTCACTCTGTAACTACTCAGTCCAAATCTGCATCCACAGACGGGATTCGCTTTATTCCTGTCTGCATCATTACAAACAAACAGTTCCCCTATATATATTTGAATCAACCTCTCGATCTTAAATATTATATATTCCCTCCGTTTAAAAATGTTTGACACCGTTGACTTTTTAGCACATGTTTGATCGTTTGTCTTATTTAAAAAATTTTATGAAATAAGTAAAACTATATGTGTAGATGAAAGTATATTTAACAATGAATCAAATGATATGAAAAGAATAAATAATTACTTAATTTTTTTAATAAGACGAATGGTCAAACACGTACTAAAAAGTCAATAATGGTGTCAAATATTTTAATCAACAACGGTGTCAAACATATTGAAACGGAGGAAGTACAACCCATGGTCACGCTCATGGTCGCACCCAATATACTCTTCACCGTAAACAGAAAAAAAAAAAAACTGTCACACTAACGGCACCGACACTAGGTTTAAGCAGGAAAAGAAAAAAACACTAAACAAGTACTGTTAATTAGCTAGTCATGCATGGATCGTCTAATTGTGTAATATATAGGCAAAATATGCACGATGTTGAGTTGTGATCCAAATTCATTTGCACTTAATAAATGCCAGCTTCTATCGTAGTGGAGCGGAGGCCCGTCGCCGGGAGGCTTGGGCCGGGAGGCTTGCACTAAAACGGATCGTCATCCCTTTTAGGGTTCCACTATATATATATCTCTTGTAAGCCGCCGTGCGGTGTTGTAACCTCACCCCAGATATAGTGAAGATATTTTGCTGGCTGGCGCCCGTGGTTTTTTCTCTCCTACTTTGGGAGGGTTTTCCACGTTAAATCTCGTGTCTTCTATGATTGATCTATTATTTCTTTATCGTTTGTTCGCTTATCGTTTCCTAACACACGACTTTTTTGGATCCACGAGCTTGTTGTCGGAAAGAACCCCAATATAATGGGGCCAACGTGCATGGTATATACGTACTTATTCATATCGCTATATATATCTTGCTGCGATGATGCCAAAAAAGTTCAGTTAAACAAAGTCCATATATATATGCGCACATCTCTTTTGCAATGCTACCAAAATTCATAAATATTTAAACAAAGTTCGTATAGTATGAACATCTCGTTTGGATTAGTTGAATGGTTGCATCAACCCTATCTTTCTTTTTTCCGCCCGACTTGTATTCATGCAACCTCGTCTAGTATATACTAGTACCCTCTTAATAAGTTTACCTTTCACATGTCCTAATAAAAAAAACTAGAATGCCCTTCACTTAGTTAATTAACTAAACTCAATGAAATTACCCCCTTATCTCTACTTCCATTCTAACACATTCGTTCACTATTTTTAGAAACTCTAATACATACAATTGCTAAAAAAATAATTTTGAGAGTAACAAAAACATGTAAACTTATTTTGAGACTAACAAAAGGTAATGTATGGATAAACTTGGAGAGAGTAGTTGGGACGGAGAGAGTTATTAGGAAGTATAGCGTGTGTGTATATTGCTGTGATCTGTTGTGTGAGCGTAAGATTCTACCAATTTAGTACTATTACTAAATACTTCCTCCATTTCTAAATATTTAACACCGTTGAATTTTTATCGCATGCATGTTTGATCGTTCGTTTTATTCAAAAACTTTTGTGAAATATGTAAAACTATATATATGCATGAAGTATATTTAACAATAAATCAATTGATAGAAAAATAACTAATAATTACTTAAATTTTTTGAATAAAATAAACGGTTAAATATGTTTAAAAAATTCAATTGCGTCAAATCTTTAGAAACAGAGAGAGTACTAATTAAGATTTAAATCATACCCTCTGTCCAAAAAAACACAGCCTAGGATCGTTCCTAGTACAAGAATCTGGATAACTCTATGTCCAGATTCGTTATTCTATGAGGATTCACTACTAAAAAACTCTAAAGGGTGCCGGTTAGGAAACCCTCTTCGGTGCCAATTTTCCCAACCGGCACCCAGGAGATGGCCCTGATTTCCCAGGGTCAAAGGTGCCTTTGAGGCGCCCATGAGCCAAAAAAAAAATCGGGCGATGCATTTAGCCATAAAACCGATCTAATCTAATACCCAAATCCTAAAATTTCATCAAGAACAACACATCAACATCAAAAACATAGTCACACACATTCATCAATAATCAAACACATTCATCAAGAACACACATTCATCAAGAGTGAATCGGATCGACGAGGAAGCTACCTTTATCACCATCGCCACTGCCGGATGGAGAGGAGAAGGGCGCCGCCACCATCGTTGCCGCTGTTGAGGAAGCTGCCGCCGCCACCTCCCCTCCCGCCAGATTTGGCGGAGGGGAGGGCGCCGCCGCTGGGAAGTCGGACCACCGCCGTCTCCCCTCCCGCCGCCGCATCCACTTCCGCCGTCGGGTCGCCGATGCCACCTCTCCTCCCGCCAAATCTGGTGGAGGGGAAGACGTCGCCCGCTGCTGCCGCCTCTCCTCCTGCTGCTACCGCCGCAGCTGCCGCCTTCCTCGGAAGCGCCAAGAGAGAAAGGAGAGGGAGAGAGAGGTCACGGGTAAGTGGATAAGGTTGCCCCCTCACCTCCCACTCGGCGAGTGGATAAGGCCGTCTCTCGCCTCGGCTTGTTTGGTAGGGTGTCGGTTTTCTAAAAAAATGGTACCTTTAATATATTATAGGTGTCGGTTTTTTTAAAAAAATCGACACAAAATATTATAGGTGCCGGTTTTTATTTAGAACCGACACCTATAATTACTTAAAGGTGCCGGTTTTTTACGATTTCAACTCGCGGAGGTGGGAAAAGGCCTATAGGTGCCGGTTTTAACACTACCGGTACCTATAGTGGTGACACCTATTTGATATTTTGTAGTAGTGGTCACATCCCCTACTAGATTGTGTCGTTTTTTGGATGTAGAGAGCAGTGTATGTCTAAATTAGTACTCCCTCTGTCTAAAAAAAGACAACTTAGAGTGGATGTGACACCACTAAGACAATAAATCTGGACTAATCTGGACACATATGTAGATTCATTGTTTGAGTAAATTGTATTGCCGGTACACAAACTTGTCAGGTGGGTGCAATCCAGTGCACGAACATGTAAAATGCTCGTTTTGGCGCATGAACTTGTCTGATGCGTGCGGAGGAAGGCGAAAAGAACACTATATGGCTAATCTTATTGATTTAGGGGCTGATTAGGATACTACGTAAATATATATCTGAGAAGGTTGCTATTAGACATACACCTCTCCAATAAAAAAATAATGGGATGTAGTGATAATAGAAAAAAGATAAAGAAAAAACTAAGCAATGATACGAGGGTTAGAAATATATGAAATTCATCATTTCCATGATGAAGGATAAAGTAGAGACCAAATTTATACATATTGCATATCTTATGCATACTCACTACACGTATGCGCGTCACATCCTAATCAACATCAACTTCATAAAATTAATATTACCAAGTAATTTTGGTCCTCGTTCGCACAAACTAGACAAGTTCATGTACTGAAACGAGCATTTTACAAATTTATGTATTAAATCGCACCCACCTTTGTGTACCACCAATGTAATTTACTCTTTATTGTTTTATTGTTTTGTGTGGCGTCACATCATCACCTTTTTTTTTAGGGAGGGAGTAGACACGCAAGTGGTCTTATATGACTTTTGTGAGGGTCCACCAGTTGTGTTTATCTCTAACCTCCATGTGCTGGCCATGTTATTATGGAGATATATCTATAACTATTTTTCAGGATGTGACAACTAATTTTCTTCTGTTATTCATCCAAACACAATCCGATTCGGTCAGCAATAGCGATAGAAAAAAAATGCAAAAAAAAAACCACCGCTGCCGGAGGAAGAAGAGAGGCGGCGAAGGGAGCGCCGCTGCCGGATCCGCCCGCGGTGGCGGCCACCGCCGACGGATCCACCCTCGGACGAAGCCGACGCCGTCGTCGCCGTCGAGGCCGACGGGGAGAGGGAGAGGGACGGCCGTCGCCGCCGTCTCCGCAGCACCCCGCCGTCGCTGCGTCATGCCGGCGAGACGAGAAGGAGAGCCGCCGCCGCCACCGCCGCTCGCCGTGGGGGAAGCCGCGGCCACTAGCGTGGGGGAAGGGCGCAGCCGCCGCCACTAGGTTAGGGTTTTCATAAGGCCGTGGGCCGACCGGCAAGGGACGGAAATAAGTCTATTTTAGATTCCTCGGGCCGAAGAAAAATAGAAGTTCATTTTTTCGAAGCATTATAACAATTATAGTTATTGAATATGTTTAATTCAAAGCAAACCTAAAAGGAAGTAGTTTCTTTTTTTAATTAAATAATTGTTAAATGATGTTTGTATTATTAAAATTAGTAATTAAGCTCTGAAAATTCCAATAAAATTTCAAAGAACGTAAGTAATCATGAAGAATTTAAAAAAAATTATATTTAACCATATTATTTTATTTCTCACACTTGCTTTACATGTAAATTTATTTAATTATACACATACCTATTTAAAAATACTAAATATTTCAGCGAATTTGTATTTTAATTAATTGCATATTTTTCTGATCTGTACGCTTCCCGTTGCAACGCACGGGCATTTTTGCTAAACCAAACAACACTTTTAGTCAATATAGACACTCCGTAATCACCTGGTGCAACGCACAGGCACTTGCTAGTATAGTATATATTTCCAGATGTGTACGATGATAGCTAATTAAGCTTCAACCTCTCTTTAATTCCGAGGCATAAGTTGTATGGCCGCAATGAGTTTCCGTCACAGGATAACAATTATTCTGACCAGCAGGTCAGAAATGTCAGGAAAATAGCCCGGCGAATTTTATTTTTAGCCCGCGAAAAAACAATATTATGGAATACATATGTACTTAATGCATCGGCCTGATTAGTGAGCAGCAAATTTCAAAAGTTCAAATCTAAAATTTAATCCTATAATTAATTTAAGGTTTTTTAAATCATTTTACTTTTTTAACTTTAGCTTTTTGAGCCTCTAAGAATTATTTTATTTATTTACTACTCTCGTGTCCTTAGCATGTGAAAAGCGCAACCTCATTGATGCGGCCTCTGTGTGTGTGTATATATATTACCAGGTAGATTGAGCTGGATTACAGAGGAATGATGTTCAGATCATGACTCGTTAATTAATTACTGTACAACGATATGCACATATCTTGTTAGCTAATATATATGCGTGTATCAGGCAGGCCACTACATCTTGTCTTTACCATGTGCCAGTGACTAAGCCAAGCCATGCATATGCAAGTTTTACACCACATAATCTATTTTTAAATTGTTGATAATTAATTAATTAATTAATATTTCTGTTTATATATATCAGGTACTTCGTGTCATAATGTAATACTTTCTAGTATTGTCCACATTCATATATATATTGTCTAAATTCATATACAATGCTAGAAAGTTTTACATTATAAAGCAGAGCGAGTAGTAGTAGATACGTAATGTACTCTTTATCGATTATTTCTCTTTTCTTTTCGGAATTATATTAATTACTTTTCACCCAAAGTGTTGCACAAATATATTGTAGTTATATATCACTCTATAAGGTGCTGTTGGGAACGAAGAGGTGCCGTAGAGCGGGGTAGGTAAAGGCGCCAGCGAGGAGGGCAATGCACGGGCCAAGGAGGTTGTGGGCGGCGCCAATGAGGATGCTGAAGATGGCATCATAGCGAAGCAGGCGTAGAGCACGGGTGTGGGTGGATTACGATGCGTGGATGCCCCGTTAGCTGGACTCGGTTTTTATGGGTATCGATATTTTAACGAAATGTACCTATTATGTGTTCGTTGGAACATCTAACTATGGCAGCAGCAGCGCTGCAGCTACAGGAGTCAGCAAGCTGGAAGGGCTGCAGCGCTACGACTGTGCAGCCACAGCCCAGCTAAAACGATCAGCCCCGTTAGATCAAACATACTAGTAGCATATACTTGCAATACAATGTACCGTAAAAGTTCTTTTTTCGAAAAGCTAGTACTAATAAAACTGGTGCCGGTTTTATAGAACCAACAACTATAGTTGCTAAAGAGTATCAGTTTTATTTTTTTTTTCATCCCACGAATATGTGAAATGATCAATAGATTTCGGTTTTAAATAAACCAGTACCTAGTTACCTATTAGGGTTTTGCAGTAGTACGTGTGCCCTTCACATCGGCTGATCAAGGCGATGGAGGTTCATATATATAGCTTCAGATAAAAGGTAGAATTGAAATATTTATTAATTTTAAAAGAGAAATTCTGAACTAGTACAAATTGCCTACAATAATCTGCAACATCATGAGCAAGTACATATTATGGGCGCCTCTGAAAACAGCAAACAGTCACTAGCTACCAGCTGATTGCTCAACAAAATAATCTAACAACAGGCAACAAATATAAAGGAAGAGGCATGTGTCATATCAGGCGACTCCTTATTACCCATATATATAACCTGTAACACAAAATGCAAAGGCTTTACAAAAACATATACCAAATAATTAAAAGTGGATGAATTGGGAACAGAAAATCAGATATATATATATATATATATGTATATATATATATATATATATATGTGTGTGTGTATATACATATGTGTGTGTGTGTGTGTGTATGCATGGTTACCTTTGGATCTAAATTATTTATACTTTCCCTGGACAATGTATTTACATATCTTCTTCTGCGCACATTTGATCAAGATGTCTGCAGAGTCAATACCTAGAAAACAAACAATAGCATTCGCGTAAAAAAGTGCTGCAGATGAAATTAAAAAAGTCTAAACAATCTAGAGCAAGAAATAACTTATAAATCACCTGCAAGATATGCTCCATGAACATAGCCATTATAGTGTTCGCTTGTGTGCTCACCGGTGAAATAAACCCTTCCAACAGGAGCCTTCAAAATTACAATGATACAAAACCATATAGTTTAAAGAACATTTATATTTCAGAAAATGGAATAATTGAGTACTCCTACTAAACAAGAAACTTTGCCAATGCCTGTGTCTGTGTGTCCAAGAAGATTTATATGTGTCATCAGTAAAAAAATAAATTTGACATGAGAATATGTTCCGATATGCATGTCTAGTGGAGTAAAAACTTCTGAGCTGAGTTTGAACCAGTGTTTGAAATTTCGGTTCGAAATTTCTGAAATTGCACCCCCCACCGAAATGCTAACATCTCGCCCGAAAATTTCGTTTTTTTGCAATTTTTTGAATTTTGGTCAAATTTTATTCAAAATCCGTCAAAAATTCAAAAATTTTCGTATGAAATTTTTCCGAAATTTCAGAAATTTCGGTTCTATCGCTCAGTTGCGGCAGAACTGCTGATTTCGAAATTTAAAACCCTGGTTTGAACAGCTATATATACCCGAATTTGGTCGTATTCGTAGCGATTAACGCCAATGGGCCAGTTGGAGAAGGTGCCCTTGAAGAACCTGTTAGACCACCACCTTGGGACAAGAATGTCCGTCGCATCCGGCACTTGCTTTCCCGGGAACATCTTCCTTAGGACCTCCACTGCTTCGGCCCTAGTCTGGTTATCGGACTGTTGCTCGATCCTCCTTGACTCCTCGTCGGTGACAGTGACGAGCAGCACGTTTGATCCTGGATACTGCTTCTCGAATTGCTGAAGAAATTGAAGCAACACATGCATATATACACGTATGCATCATATATATATCAGTTACAATATTATATATTTTACGTGATTAATCAGTTGTTTGATATATACTCACTCCCTCCATATTAGTAATACTTATCGTTTTGAATAATGACATGACCTTCAATTCAAAGAGCAGTTTTGAACACTATTTTTTTTACTATAGCATGTATAGAAATATTAACAAATACTTTCTTTGTTTCACAATGTAAGTCATTTTAGCATTTCCCACATTCATATTGATGTTAATGAATCTAGACATATATATCTATCTAAATTCATTAACATCAATATGAATGTGGAAAATGATAGAATGACTTACATTGTGAAACGAAGGGAGTATATGATTTCATGGAAGTATTTTGTAAGACTTAATTACATATGGTCTCTATATATATTTCTAAAAAACAATATTTAAGAATTAAATTACTAATAGTCAAAGATTTTAAAGTTTGATATAAGCATTGACTAACAACCTGTAGAAAGTACCAAGTTGGTGCCTCATTTCACGTTTTTAGTACCTGCCACACAGGGTAGTATCCTCTCCTGCCACTTGCGTAAAGGAAGAACTCCGTGCCTGGTCCTTCAGGCCAGAATCTCTTGGGGAACTTCAGGAAGATCTTGGTATAAACTGACATGTCGAATTGGTAGATAGAGACGATCTTCCATGCCTGAGTTATTAATTAGCAAATCATAAGTCCCATGTTTGTTTGGAAAACAACAGGCGAAATTAAGATTATTAATTATCGGATCAAGTGAAAGTAATTAATTGGATCTGTTTAGAATAAAAGTAAGCAAGAAAATTAGCAGTCAAATAATTTTGGGACAGTGAGCTGATTGAGGACTAACAGGTAATTGTGGCTTGAACCGTATGAGATCCGTTTGCAAGACTCCAAGGCTGACCGACAACATAACATAGTCAGCCCTGTAGATCTGCCCATCCTCCGTCTTCACCGTGACGCCTCTCGGGTAGTATGTGATATCCCTCACTACCTAATAAAACATATATTGAAAATTTAATGAAAATTAAAGCACTTGCAAGACTGCATATGCATAACCCTTTTCTTTTTTGTTGGGACTAATTCCATTACCTTTTGAAATTAATGTATAAAAATATATCAAAGTTGGGTTGCTTAATTTGGAGTAATCTATATTAAAAATTAACGTACGGATGCTGATATATACTCCCTCCATTTCTAAATATTTAACGCCGTTGACTTTTTTAAACATGTTTGACCGTTAGTCCTATTAAAAAAATTTAAGTAATTATTAATTCTTTTCCTCTCATTTGATTTATTGTTAAATATACTTTTATTTATACATACATATAGTTTTACATATTTAACAAAAGTTTTTGAATAAGACGAACGGTCAAACATGTTTTAAAAAGTCAACGGCGTCAAACATTTAAGGAAGGAGGGAGTATATATATATATATATATTTTAATACCTTATTGAGCTTAAGCCTTGGATCCACTATGGCACCGGATGATTTGTCAGTCCTAAGGTACTTCCCGGCGACGTGATAGACGACGGACTCGTAACCCCGCTGGTCGGCGACGAAGTGCACCTCATCGCCAAAGTGGTTGAACGTCGGTAGCGGCTTTGTGTTCTGCAGGCTCGTCACGCGCGGTGGCTCCGCGAACTCATAGTCGTATTTGCAGTAATCTATCACCATGTCCACTGCCGCCGATGGACCCCAAGGCATGCTGTTTTACGTACCATGGAATATAATTAATTAATATTTGTTCGGTAAATATTAATTAATTAGCGCCAATACGATATGCAGCGAGTTAAAAAGAATACAGAAAACTTAGAGCTAGCTAGCTAGATGACGTATTCGTAGGTGTCATGATCCGTCATGTGTACAATTTTTGTGTGTGTATATACTTTCTCCGTTCTAAAATAACTCAACTTAACTTCAAAGTTTATAGAATGTGACATTCTCCAACGATAATGAATTTATACACGTGCTAGCTTGTCCATCGATCGGTGTATCACATGTTATCTTTAATTAAGTTATTTTGGGACGAAGAGATGGAGGAGCTAAGCTAGCAAGCATTTTGCTATGTGACACTGTGTGTTGTGCATGTGCGTAGTCCGTTAATTAATTAATTGCTGCGTGGATGCATATTAATTACATTATATGTATGGAGATCCGGGAAACTGTTTTAACAGCTCGAGTGGACGTCCACTCGTTTATTGCATATCATCTAAATGGCTATGAAAAATTTTTAAAAAAATTGACAAGATAGATCAATATGTAGTATATCACTCCACTAACATGCAAGTTCAAATTCAACTTTTACAAGTTGTAACAAAAATAACAAATTTAATTGTAAATATACATATAGTAATTTAAGTTTTGTTTGTTATTTTTGTTACTACTTATAGAAATTGAATTTGAACTTGCATGTTTGTGGAGTGATATATTACATATTGATCTATCTTGTCAATTTTTTGAAAATTTTTCATAGCCATTTAAATGATATGCAATAAACGGGTGGACGTCCACTCGAGGTATCAGTATCCATCTCCGTGGAGATCCATGCATTAATTTAGGCGCTGGCGTGTAGTATACATGTAAGTTTAATATACGTACTGGTCATTGAGACGCTGCATGGCCATGAGGGACATGTCCTCGCTGCCGCTGGCGTGCAGTGAGGCCGACAGCTTGCCGCCGCTCTCCTCCACCTCGTCCGCCCTATCAATGATCTTCTGCACAAACGACTCCTCGTAGAGCCCACCGCTGCATTTTTTTTTTTTGGCATTGTATTGTATGTTAATGAACGAATACGTACTCATCTTTTTCTGAAAACTCTTTTTAATCACTAACACTACAGAAAAATGCTTTATAAAGATATTTTTCTAATACTGTAGAGACACTTATCAAATGCTTTTACAACAATGTAGAGACATTTTAAAAATGTCTAATAAGTGTCTTATAGTGAATTATCTCTACAAACGAAGAGACATTTTATAAAATGGTAGAGGCATTTTTTAGAGACATTAAATTGTACCGCAAATATATAAAACCAGTCAAAAAGGAGAATAAAATAGTTTCCTTGCTTTTGACAAGTCTTGAACTCATGATCTCTTGGTAAAATTATTTTAATCTTCAGTACACTAACCAACTCAACTCCGTGTCATTACATGTATGCTTGTTCCTTTAGTTACTTATATTTAGTCCTTTAATACACATTATCATTCTAAAAAGTGTCTCTACATAGTTTAAAATGTCTCAACAAAATGCCTTTACATATTAGACGTATTTTAGAAGCAATTTGCAAAACCCCTCTACAAAAGTGCCTCTATACGAGGTTTTTGTTGTAGTGTAAGTAAACAAATAATTATTGTTTTGAACAGTACACTATCTTCAAAAAATAATTTTAAACATTATTTTATACTATATATATATCAATGTACTTGCTGAATGCCTGTGCTTTGCTACGAATATAAGAAAATATATTACAAAATTTGAAATAAATAAAAAAATGTTTTTCATAAAATGTATTAATTAGCCATACTCCTTTTGCTATAGGGAATATTAAACTCAATTTTCTATTTTTTATGTAGCTGCTTAAATTTGATCATTTTTTTAATTAATATTAAGATGTTTAAGAGGCAACTTGCAAATTTTCAGAGTGAGTTGAAGGGGTAACAGATTCAATGTCACCGCTACCTTTTTTAAAATAGTACAAATATATCATTTTATTGAAATATACTATAAAATTAATCTATACATATGGTCTCCATGTTTCTAAATCAAATATTTTAGAAGCTATTCGTTGGTAAAAAAATTTAAAAGTTTGACATCAGATTTACATATCAAAACAATAATCATTTTCAATATATATATATATATATATATATATATATATATATATATATATATTCCCCGACAGCAGGTATGGCGCAGTGATTTAACCCACTTTTGCTTGTAGGTGTTGTTGGCGAGGTGGTCGTAGTCGGAGTTGAAAGTCCTGAGCTTTAGCTCGTCGTTGACCATGGTCCAGATGGGGTTCATCTCCTTGCCGGTGACACCCTCCACCCAGTTTGCCCCCATCTCCACGCTGACGCCGGCGAAGTTTGTCTTGTGGATGCGACCGCCGATGCGGTCTGTCGCCTCCAGTATCACGAAGTCGCTGATCCCGGCGTCCGACAGCCTCTTCCCCGCCGAGATCCCTACATACATATAATGTCTATCGGTGTCATAGTATATTAATTATGCTTAAATCATGGTATTATAACATATGGATAAGCAGCGTCGCTATAGGTTTTGCCGAAAGTCATCGGTGTCGCCTGACACCGCTCATACTATTGTAGCCGTGCAAAAAAATAAAAGTTGCATGTTAGGTTTTCGAAATAGTGTAACGAAAAAAGAAGTGCTTCGAATCATTGCTATTTGACTCGGACTTATTCCAAAAAGTCGAGGTATTTGTTCTTTTGAAACCGATGAGTGATGACAGAGTATATCGCTGCGGCCGGTTCAAAAAAAGACACTAGGAAGTAGTAATAATACATTAACATATATATATATAGAGAGAGAGAGAGAGCGCTAGCTATAGTTTGGAAGTGTAGCTTTTTACCGGACATGCCGGCGCCGACGATGATAACCCGAGGGCCGCCGCCGCCGGCGGCGAGGGACGAGGCATACTGTGCTACGAGAAGCACTAGAGCTATGGCTATGGAGAGCTTCATCTCTCTCTCTCTCTAGATCTCTCGCTCTTAACACAGTTGCTTGCTAGTAAGCCTAGTTACGACTGACGAGGACTGAGCATTAGGTGTAACACATGGGATCTATTTAAGGACGCATAAAGTTGCATAGGAATTGAATAATTATTAATATATGTACTATAGGCGTTTTCTATTTTTCACCAGATCGTACTTATATACTTCCCGTATTTTAATTTTAATGTATGCCATCGTTGAATTTTTTTACCAATGTTTGATTATTTGTTTTATTTAAAAAACTTATATAATTGTCATTTATTTTAGTGTGACTTGATTTATTATCAAATATTCTTTAGACACAATATAAATATTTTTATATTTTGCATAAAAATTTTGAATAAGAGAAATGACTAAACGCTTGTAAAAAAAATCAATGATGACATACATTGAAATACGAAGGGAGTATATGCTACCAGCTACTCCCTCCGTCCCAAAATATAACAACTTTTAATCCTCAAGATTTGTCCCAAAATATAACAACTCTCCACCAACATTCTCTTCCCAACCAATCACAACTCTCTACCATTCATTTTCTCACCTACTATCACTACTTAAACAATCACAATCCTCAACCATTCACTTCTAACATCAATGTGAATGTGTTTCACAATGTAAGTCATTCTAGCATTTCTTATATTTATATTGATGTTAATGAATCTAGATAGATATATATGTCTAGATTCATTAATATCAATATAAATGTGGGAAATACTAGAATGACTTACATTGTGAAACGGAGGGAGTACATATTTTCTTAATAACCGTATCTAACTTTAAAAATATTTATATTCTAGTACCGAGGGAGTAGCTAGCTTATATGAGGTAACTCCAGCTGTACTATCTTAATTTCCACCACGTACTTCAATTCACACACTGATATGTTCAATTAGTTATTGATATATATCAGTCTTTTCTTTAATTTGCGTGGAGCTACGTACGAACCAGTATATGTTTAATCGAAGGTAGGTCGATCGTGATTCATGCGTTTGAATTACAATTAGCCGGCCATTACCTATTCCTAATTAAACCCACCTGCTTTGGCCACAACTCCGGTGTTAATATTTTGGCACGTGACTGACCAAAGCATGCACTTTAATTATGTCTTTGTTTGTTGGCTCCTTGTTCGACGACGATTAGCTGAATTCAAATATCCAATTTTCAAATGCACAGCTACACTTATAAATTGTGCGGATATGTGCTAGCTATATGGATATTAAATTTATAAACTGAATTAATTAGAGCTGTATTACCTTTTCCCAAAAATCTCCATGCATTAAGCCATTCCAAGGAAATTTCACATGATTTCTCAAGAGATCCAAATTTTTTTTATGAAGGACCAAATTTTTTTAGGGCTTACTCCCTCCGTTATCGTTTTAAAATAGTAGAACGTACTTTTTATCAACGGTTGCTTCATTATTATATTATATTATTTATGTGACACAAAAGTATAATAATATGAAAGTACTTTTTAAGACGAATCTAAGTGCTTCACAAAAATTATATTATACTTAGGTAATTGTTAGTAAAGCTTTATCCTAACAAAATAAAATACTATATTTTAAAATAAAGGGAGTCCTATGTAGCATAGCTGTAAATGGTCGTGATTTAAGAAAAATACACGTACATAATACCCTGTTTAGATGGGACTAAAACTGTTAAGTCCCTATCACATCGGATTATTGGACACTAATTATAAATATTAAACGTAGACTATTAATAAAACCCATCTATAATCTTGGACTAATTCGTGAGACGAATCTATTGAGCCTAATTAATCCATGATTAGCCTATGTGATGCTATAGTAAACATTCTCTAATTATGGATTAATTAGGCTTAAAAAATTTGTCTCACGAATTAGCTTTTATTTATGTAATTAGTTTTAAAAGTAGTCTATATTTAATACTCTAAATTAGTGTCTAAATACAGAGATTAAAGTTAAGTCCCTTGATCCAAACACCACCTAAGATGCAACAGCTAGCTTCAAGTGTCTCTCTGTGTGTGTATAATTAATGTATTAGATACCCCCTTGACTCACTTGCTAAGATGTGGTCAAACTAAATTTCTCGTATACACTATAATGTTTATATTATAGTTATAAAATTATAATCATATGAAAGTCAATTTAAATGACAATTCAATAATATTATTTTCATCAAATAAAATTTAATTTACAATGAACTATTTATTTGTCGAATATTTAAAAAGGAAAATCTTAAAATGTGTGTGTGTGTCTGCTTTAGTGAGTGGGACGGAGGGAGCCTGAGTTTTCTGGCCTGCTTATCCTTTCATGCATATATATGGTCAGTTTTGGGTGGCTTAAAGGCAGTCGCCGGAGACAAAACACATGTGTGCATGCATCCACATGCATGGATGCAGCAGTTTAATCCCATCGAATCGATCACCGCATCTCTTGGGGTCATATATATATATATATATACACTCTCGTTTCAGTTTATTGTTGACAGCGGCCCATGCAGTTGCTCATTAGTTAATTAGTAGCTTTACATATTGCTAATGCTACGGATACCCATAAAATTATCAGTGCTACTCGTTGTAATTCATATACTGATAGGAAACCAAACTCTCGCAATTAGGTCGTACCGTCCTATTGTTGAAATATGGTCATAAATCGGTATATTTTAATCCAAAATATTAAGACTAAATATGACATACATAATATGAATTGATCTAGCGATAAAGGTAAACATAACCATGAGCATGCCTAAGGTAAAATAAGTATCAACATTGATAAGATAACGCAATAGCATTGCGACTGATTTTAGGAAAATGAACGGTAATAGCAAGATCAGTTTTAAGAAAATGAACGATAACAGTAAAATGTTATACCCTATGAAAGTCCCTCCGCTGGATTGTGAGGCAGAATTGCCTCCGTTGGTGTTGTCGATCAGTGCGGCACCTCCTGCTCCGGGTGCGCCACATCCTACTCCTGGTGCGCCACCTCTAGAAGCCATAGCGATGCAGACGAACGGACGACGAAGACGAACAGAGGAAGAAACGAGCAGTCGTGCAGCAGCACTCCCCAAAAACCTGATCACCCGCCTACCCGTGCAGATACTCAGGCAAGGATGTGGTTCCGGAGGCCCTGCTCGTCCCAATCAATTGTGCGCGCAAGCGATCAGAACCGGGGAGAACAGAAGCAGCACAGGCACAGAGGATGAACCAGCAATGGAGAGAATTCATGGAGAATCTGATGGTCTGCCTCTGTCTCGTCCTAATAGCACAGGGAGAGAAAGGATTCGGCTTCCGTTACCGCAGTAACAACGCGATCAATCCGAATTGAATCGCCCACCCGTTACTGAGGTAATCTCATGGAATCGAATTCTCAACCGTTGCAAAAGGATCAAGAGAGGGAGAGAGAGAGAGAGAGCCGCAGCCGCAGCCGCACCGCACGCCACGCATCGCTGGGGAGAAGAGAAGCAGCACAGGCACAGAGGATGAACCAGCAATGGAGAATCTGATGTTGTCTCTGTCTCGTCCTAATAGCGCAGGGAGAGAAAGGATTCGCTTCCGTTACCATAGTAATAACGTGATCAATCAGAATTGAATAGCCCGCCCGTTACAGAGGTAATCTTGCGGAATTGAATTCTCAACCGTTGCAAAAGGATCGAGAGAGAGAGAGTCGTAGCCGCACGCCACGCCTCGGCCCGGCCGGCTCGGCTCGGCTCGGCGCGCGCGCGCGTGGCTATCCGACCCCCACCTCAACCGGTCAACAGGGAGCCTCCAATAACTCCCTCTTTAAGTTGAGATACTACACTTTTAATCTCCAAGGTGGTATTATTATCGCTAACATTTATTATGGGCCCTTGAGATTTTAATAGAAATAAATTGGGCCTAGCCCATTTATTCTAATAATCCCCACCAAATTTCACGGCTCATAAGAAATGTTCTCAAAGCTAAACCTGTTTGATATACCAGTGTTTTGGTGGAGACTGTTAAGGTGAACTTCCACCTAGGAAAAGAGCTACACCAAACCACAATTGAACAATGGACTATGCCTTGAATTGTCATTCTTGTGTGCTCAGGTTTCACTCAAACCCTTGACTGGTACTGGGCTGCCTTTTGCATCCCCTCTGTTTAGAGCATATAAGTCAAACTCCAGACCCTTTCATGAGTGTCTAGAGATCACCCAAATCTCATGGACTGTGACTGGCAGTCGAACTCATATATGTGTTTTCCTTCTGAGATGTTTTGCAGGTCAACATCTCTGGTTAGGAAAAGCCACTCAGATCACATTAAGGCATAAGCCATCCTACTATGCAGAATAGAAGAGAAGCACAACATGGAAATGAGCCCTTTTAAGGGTCTCTTCTCTCAGCTACACAATAGTTTGTTTCACCACCCAAATTCACGGGATCTCCGATCACAATGGACAGGTTTCCACTATTGTGCAACCTTCGGTGGGTATCAAGCCCATTTCCCTCGATGCACTGTCTATCACATTACGTGGTAGCCCCTTAGTAAACTGATCTGCCAGATTTTTAGCCGTCTAGACATAGTCCAATGCTATCACTCCAGAGTTTTTCTGCTTTCTGACATATTTCAGTCTTCTCTTTACATGCCTAGATGACTTCATGTTGTCCTTCGAACTATTCACTTTAATAATCACTGTTTGATTATCACAGTTCATTAGGATAGCTGGCCCTGGTTTTTCAACCACCGGCAAATCCATTAGTAGTTCACGAAGCCACTCGGCCTCAACGGTCGCAATATCTAGTGCTGTGAGTTCTGCTTCCATTGTTGACCTCGTTAAGATGGTCTGCTTGCAAGACTTCCAGGAAACAGCGCCACCTCCAAGTGTGAACACATATCCACTTGTGGCTTTTATCAAATCAGCATCAGATATCCAGTTTGAGTCACTATACTCTTCTAGTACTTTTGGGTTCCCGGTATAGTGAATTCCATAGCTCATAGTGCCCTTTAGATAGCGCATTACTCTTTCCAGAGCTTTCTAGTGGTCATCTCCTGGATTTGAAACAAACCAGCTCAGCTTGCTTACAGCAAATGAGATGTCAGGCCTCGTTGCACTAGCCAAGTACATCAATGAACCAATGATTTGGGAGTATCTCAATTGATCCCTTGCTATTCTTCGGTTTTTCCTTAATAGCACACTAGGGTCATAAGGAGTAGGAGCTGGCTTGAAGTCACTATAGCCAAAGCGACTCAAAACCTTGTCCACATAGTGGGATTGCCCAAGTGTAATCCCACCCTCATCTCCTCTCAGTAGCTTAATGTTAAGAATAACATCAGCCACTCCCACTGTCAACCGTAGTAGTGCATGTGCTTTCCATCTCTTATAATTAGAATCATCAAAAGCATGTGGTTTTAGTGTTGCAGCAAAGCCAACTACCAAAAATGACCTATCAGGTTTTTGGATTGTTGGAAATATGTCATAAATCGGCATATTTTAATCCAAAATATTAAGACAATAAACATAACATACACAATGTGAAGTGATCTAGTGATAAAGCTAAACATAACCATGAGCGTGCTTAAGGTAAAAATAAGCATCAATATTGACAAGATAACGCAATAGCATTGTGAATGACTTTAGGAAAATGAACGGTAATAGTAAGATCAGTTTTAAGATCAGTTTTAAGAAAATGAACGGTAACAGTAAGATGTTATACCTTGTGAAAGTCCCTTCGCTGGATTGTGAGGCAGAATTGCCTCCGTTGGTGTTGTCGATCGGTGCGCCACCTCTAGAAGCCATAGCGATGTAGACGAACGGACAATGAAGACGAACAGAGGAAGAAGCGAGCAGTCGTGTGGCAGCACTCCCCAAAAACCTAATCACCCGCCTACCTGTGCAGATACTCAGGCAAGGCTGTGGTTCCGGAGGTCCTGCTCGTCCCAATCGTTTGTGCGCGCAAGCAATCAGAACCGGGGAGAACAGAAGCAGCACAGGCACCGCAAAAACCTGATCACCCGCCTACCCGTGCAGATACTCAGGCAAGGATGTGGCCAGACCTGATCACCCGCCTACCTGTGCAGATACTCAGGCAAGGATGTGGTTTCGGTGGCCCTGCTCGTCCCAATCGCTTGTATGATGTGGTTCTGGAGGCCCTCCTCGTCCCAATTGCTTGTGCACGCAAGCAATCAGAACCGGGGAGAATAGAAGCAGCACAGGCACAGAGGATGAACCAGCAACGAAGAGAATTCGTAATCTCGCGGAATTGAATTCTCAACCGTTGCAAGCTGGCACAGAGGATGAACCAGCAATAAAGTTTAATGATTTTTTTGGACTATTTAAAAGGTTAGGGACTAAACTGATCCTGCAGAGAAACTTTAGGGACTAAAGTAGCTATTCTCCCTATTATTATCGCTAACATTTATTATGGGCCTTGAAATTTTAATAGAAATAAATTGGGCCTAGCCCATATATTCTAACACCTAGTACCACAACACGCTGGAAAGGCTATCTGCTTCTTCTGATCCCAAATACATACTTGTTCCATTTCAAGATATAAGACGCTATTATCGCTAATATAAAGATGAAAAAAAGTTATCACTCATGAAGAGGCCAGTTTTGCACGTGCTACCACTGGTGGAGAAACCATCTTTCGTCGGTCGGGCTATTTCCACAATACTCCCGGTTGCAACAAAAACCGGGACTAAAGATGATCTTTAGTCCCGGTTAAAAAGGGTAACGGTTATATTTGATCTTTAGTCCCGGTTGGTAACACCAATTTTTAGTCCCGGTTCAAATGCTGCCAGGGCTTGTCAGGCCCCCGGGATCTTTAGTCCCGGTTCGTGTTACCAACCGAGACTAAAGATCGTAACTTTAGTCCCGACCGGGACTAAAGATCCCGGTGATCTTTAGTACCGGTTGGTAACACCAACCGGGACTAAAGTCTCACCCCTTTATATATGTCTTCTTCCTCCTCCAGCTTGAGCAAGCTTCAAAATTTCTTCAAAAAAGAGGGGAGGTTATGCCAAAATTTATAGTGAATTTACTTTGGTGATTATATACAAATCGGAGGTGCCTAAAAGGTTAGGCACATTTGGAGCTATGTTTTTTTGGTCATATTACATTTGGAGCTATGTTTTGCACACTTTTTTGTCTCCAAAATTTTGTTGTAAGTTGATGAGAGAGAAAATTTGTGTGGGAAAAGAAAGAATATATAGAAATTTTGTTTATTTGCTAAATAAGGTTTTATAAAATAGTTGAGTAGGAAAATATAGTGAAAGTTAATCTTAAATAAAAGAAAACAAACTAAATTGAAAATTAAAAGAATTTAAAACTTAAAAAATAATAAATAAGAATTATTTGGTGGAATATTTTATAATTTTTATATGAATAATGATACGTCATTATTGTATGACTGTGTAAAGAGTTT
Organism: Oryza meridionalis; assembly: GCA_000338895.3. NCBI lineage: Eukaryota > Viridiplantae > Streptophyta > Magnoliopsida > Poales > Poaceae > Oryza > Oryza meridionalis. Next base: position 12,324,131 of record CM002533.2, read on the forward strand.
GTGATTATTTTATCATTATTGTATGACTGTCATTATTGTACGAATGATTATTTGTGTACGATTTTTTTTTCATTTCATGTAGATGGATCGGCAATGGATGTACGCTGACCGGCGGTCCAAAGAGTTTATTAACGGCGTGCATTATTTTTTGAGAGTGGCCGAAGCTAACAAGTAGAAGGGTTTTATTTGTTGTCCATGCAATAAGTGTAAGAATCAGAAGGAGTATTCTGCATCCAGGACTATTCATTTCCACTTGTTTGAGTCGGGGTTCATGCCAAGCTATAATTGTTGGACATCCCACGGAGAGCAAGGGGTTGAAATGGAAGAAGATGAAGTGGAAGACGACAATATTCCAGACTTTGCTCAGTACGCTGGATTTGAAGGAAATCAAACGGGCGAGGAGGACATAGATGCTGATTATAACGACGTTGCGGATGATCTTGGTCAGATGTTGTAGGATGCCAAGGAGGACTGCGAAAGTGAAAAGGGGGCCCATAAATTGGACAAGATGTTAGAGGACCACAGAACGTCGTTGTACCCAGGTTGCGTGCAGGGGCACAAAAAGTTGGATACCACTCTGGAGTTCTTGCAATGGAAGGCAAAAAATGGTGTTAGTAACAAGACATTTGGCGATTTATTAAAACTCGTCAAGAACATTCTTCCGGAGGGAAACAAATTGCCTGAGACAACGTACGAGGCTAAGAAGATAGTCTGCCCTCTAGGACTGGAAGTTCAGAAGATTCACGCATGTCCGAATGATTGTATCCTATATCGCGGTGAGGAGTACGAGAACCTAGAAGCATGCCCTGTTTGTAAAGCACTACGATACAAGATTAGACGAGATGATTCAGGTGAGGTTGACGGGCAGCTAACGAAGAAGAGAATTCCTGCTAAGGTGATGTGGTATTTCCCTATAATACCACGGCTAAGGCGTTTGTTCAGGAACAAGGGGAATGCTAGAATGATGCGTTGGCACGCTGAAGAACGTCAACAGGACGGGATGCTGAGACACCTCGCAGATGGTTCGCAGTGGCGAAACATCGACAGAAAATTTAAAGACTTTGGAAAGGACGCACGAAACATACAGTTTGATTTAAGTACGGATGGCATGAATCCTTTTGGAGAGATGAGCAGCGGCCATAGCACTTGGCCCGTTACGATGTGTATCTACAACCTCCCCCCTTGGCTATGCATGAAGAGGAAGTACATAATGATGCCGATTATTATTCAAGGCCCCAAGCAACCTGGTAACGACATTGATGTGTTCCTAAGACCACTGGTCGAAGATCTTAAACTGTTGTGGAAGAAGGAAGGTGTCCCCGTGTGGGACGAGGACAAACAGGAGGAGTTTAACCTACGAACGCTGCTGTTCGTAACCATCAACGATTGGCCTGCACTTAGCAACCTATCCGGGCAGTCAAACAAGGGGTACAAGGCTTGCACTCACTGTATGGATGAAACAGAAAGTACGTATCTTAAGCACTGTAGGAAGGTTGTGTACATGGGTCATCGTCGATTTCTTGCTGCAAACCACCCAGTACGGAAGAAAGGCAAGCACTTTGAACATAAGGCGGACCACCGTACGAAGCCTAAACATCACAGCGGGAAAACAGTGTTTGCTATGGTAAAAGATTTTAAAGTAGTGTTTGGAAAGGGGCCTGACAGGCAGCCTATAGAGTGCGAAGATGGTCACGCGGCGATGTGGAAAAAAAACTCCATATTTTGGGAGTTACCCTATTGGGAATTCTTGGACGTCCGCCACCCAATCAACGTGATGCACCTCACTAAGAACCTTTGCGTAAACCTTCTTGGCTTCCTAGGTGTATATGGAAAGTCAAAAGATACACTGGAAGCACGTAATGATCTGAAGCATATGGAACAACGCGGCGACCTTCACCCGGAACCAAAGGAGAAAGGCAGCCATTACTTGAGTCCAGCCAGCTACACTCTTAGCAAGGCAGAGAAGGAAAGTATGTTTCAATGCTTGGAGAGCATCAAGGTATAAAGCGAATAATAAGCACGAAGGAGAAGAAGTTCACAAAACTAAAGTCTCATGACTGTCACGTGTTGATGACACAGCTGCTACCAGTTATAATAAGGGGTATCCTCACAGACAATGTTCGGGCAACAATAACAAAGCTATGTTCTTTCATGAACGCAATTTCGCAGAAGGTCATCAATCCGGATAGGTTAGAAGCCCTTCAGAATGATGTGGTGCAATGTCTTGTCAGTTTTGAGTTGATATTTCCACCTTCATTTTTCAATATAATGATGCATCTGCTTTGTCACCTAGTGAAAGAGATCGGTATTCTCAGTCCTGTGTTCCTACACAACATGTTTCCTTTCGAGAGGTACATGGGCGTTCTGAAGAAGTATGTTCGTAACCGTGCTCGTCCAGAGGCAAGCATCGCCAAGGGGTATGGAACAGAGGAGGTCATTGAATTCTGCGTAGAATTTATTAAAGACCTTCGCCCAATCGGGGTACCTGAATCACGCCATGAAGGGAGACTACGGGGAAAGGGGAATCTCGGAAGGAAAGCAATAATGATGGTAGACAACAATTTATTCCGTAAAGCCCATTTCACGGTTTTACAACAATCTTCATTGGTGGCTCCTTACATCGAGGAGCACTTGGCTCTAGTTCGCGCCAGAAACATCGGTAAGTCCGATGCATGGATTACACGGCATCACATTGATACTTTCCCCGCATGGCTGCGACAACATCTCATGGGTAACGAGACGATTAACCAGCAACTGGCCTTCCTGGCGAGGGGTCCATCTGGCTCGATCGCGACATTCCAGGGATATGAGATCAGTGGGTACACATTCTACACAAGAGCCCAAGACATGAAGAGCACGAACCAGAATAGTGTTGTTCGTATCGATGCCATGGGACACGATGGTACAACTGGCACGTATTACGGTGTCATCGAGGAGATATGGGAACTTGACTATGGACCTCTCAAGGTCCCTCTGTTCCGGTGCCAATGGGTTAGGTTGACTGGTGGAGGCGTAACGATTGATGACTGTGGGATGACAACGGTTGACCATAACAAGGTTGGATACTCGGACGAACCTTTTGTCCTTGCCAATGATGTAACGCAAGTTTTTTACGTGAAGGACATGTCTAGCAAAGGAAAGAAGGGCAAAGGGCTTGACGAGCCGAAGCGCCACGTGGTTCTCCCAGGCAAAAGAAAAATCGTCGGAGTAGAGGACAAGACTGACGAGGATTACGATCAGTTTGATGGGCAACCCCCTTTCACGGTGACGGTTGACCCTAGCATCCTCCTATCAAACAAAGACACCCCTTACTCACGTAGCGATCACAAGGAAGGAACAATAATGAGAAGAAAGTACGTGCGGACAACCGTCACCGCCGATGTATTGCCGTAATTGTTGTAAACTATTTTGGATGTATTGAATATGCTAGTTATATATGATTAATTACAATTTTTAACAATTTAATATCATGCATATGCTAATTATATACGATTATTAGAATTTTTAAAAGTTTTAAATCATGCATGTGGGATTTACATATGTTAATTACAATTTTTAACAATTTAATATCATGCATATGCTAATTATATACGATTATTAGAATTTTTAAAAGTTTTAAATCATGCATGTGGGATTTACATATGTTAATTACAATTTTTAACAATTTAATATCATGCATATGCTAATTATATACGATTATTAGAATTTTTAAAAGTTTTAAATCATACATGTGGGATTTACATATGTTAATTACAATTTTTAACAATTTAATATCATGCATATGCTAATTATATACGATTATTAGAATTTTTAAAAGTTTTAAATCATGCATGTGGGATTGACATGTGTTAATTACAATTTTTAACAATTTAATATCATGCATATGCTAATTATATACGATTATTAGAATTTTTAAAAGTTTTAAATCATGCATGTGGGATTTACATATGTTAATTAGAATTTTTAACAATTTAATATCATGCATATGCTAATGATATATGATTATTAGAATTTTTAAAAGTTTTAAATCATGCATGTGGGATTTACATATGTTAATTAGAATTTTTAATGCATTATTTACTATTTTAGAAACACATATGCAACGAAATTTAATATTCAGTGCTATTATCTTTAGTCACGGTTCTTAACCCTAACCGGGTTTAAAAAAGAATTTGGAAATAGCGGGAAAATATCTTTACTCCCAGTTGGTGAGAACAACCGGGAGTAAAGACTTTACTCCCGGTTGTTCTCACCAACCGGGAGTAAAGATCTGGGGGGTATATATATTCCTGGTGCGCCCTCGTCTTCTCGACCAACACTTAGACGTTTTTCCATCGAGATCGAGCATCGGCTTCTCCTTCGCCGCCACTGCCTAGGGCAACCCCGCGCCGACACTGCCGTCGTCTCTCACCGTCGCCTGGCGGTCCTCGCCGCCTCCGCCACAGACGCCGCCGCCGCGTCTCTTGGGTGAGAGACCCCGCCCTCTCTCTCTCGATGTAGCTCTCTCTCTCTCTTTCGCCGAGGAACAACTTCGGCGCGGCCGCCACCGCCGACGACGCCGACGCCGACGTACGCCGCCGGGCCGCTACGTTACGCCGCCGCCGCGCCCCCACGCCGCCGGGCCCCCATGCCGCCGCCGCGCCCCCACGCCGCCGGACCGCGCCCCCACCGCCGCGAGACGCCGCCGCCGCGAGACGACGCCGCCGCCGCCACGCCGCCGCCGCGCCCCCACGCCGCCGGGCCGGCCCACGGCGTCGGACCGCGCCCCCACCGCCACGAGACGCCGACGCCGCGAACGAACGCTTAACGAACGTGACCGAACGCGAACGAACGTGAATGAACGTGAACGTACGCGAACAAACGCAAACGAACGCTTAACGAACGCGAACGAACGTGAACGAACATGAACGAACGTGAATGAAATGTTAAAGAAACGTGAACGAACGCGAAAGAAACGTGAACGAACGCGAACGAACGTGACTGAAACGTGAACGAACGTGAGTGTTAGTGAACGAACGCGAACGAACGTGAACGAACGTGAATGAAACGAGAACGAACGTGATTGAAACGTTAACGAACGTGAATGCACTTGAACTAAAAGTGTGAGAACGAACGCGAGCGAAACGTGTACAAACGAGATAATTAAACTATTGTTGAACTTAGCATATATATATGATTATATATACTTGAAAACGTGAAATACATTATATGTTCCTTTGCGTTTAGACTAATACATTTTTTTTTGCATGTTGTAGAGAAGACGTCGTCGTCGTCGTCCCTCAAGCCGAAGTGGTAGCTAGCCCTCAAAGGAATTCGCGCAGGCAAGTGATGTAAAGATGTGATTGTTAGAGATATAATATAAGATTGTTAGATTTCTAATATAAGATTATTAGATTATTAGAGTTAGCATATGTGAGTGTTAGAGATTATTAGATTATTAGACTTAGCATATTTGAGTGTTAGAGATAGTTAGAGATTTAATATAAGATTATTAGAGGTTTAATATACGAAACTTAATTAGACTTAGCATATGTGAGTGTTAGAGATTTAATATAAGATTATTAGATATGTAATATTCGAAACATATTTGATTGTTAGAGATTTAATATGAGATTATTGGAGATGTAATATTCGAAACTTAATTAGACTTAGCATATATGATTATCTACCGTACAGATACACGACACTTAGACTTAGAATATATGATTATTTGAGTTTTAATACAAGATTAGTAGAGTGTTAATATTACGCTTAGCAAATATTTCTTCTATGAACAGATGGCTGATCGCGATGAGGAACAGATACTATACGATACAATCGCATCGGGAAGCAGCCAGTACTGGAACGAAGAAGAGGGGAACGAGGATCCAAACCAGTACTTGAACGAGGAGGGGAATGCGGAGAGGGATGTAGAGGGGAACGAGGAGGGGAACGTGGAGAGGGATGTGGAGAGGAACGAGGAGGAGGTTAGTGGAAGTCATCCCTCCGCTGGACAGAAGAGGGCACGTGGACAACGAGGTGCCGCGAAGAAAATAGAGGGTCGGCACATCATAACTGAGGTGGACGCGGACGGCCGACCTAGTGCCCCGGCAAAAGCAGCCAAGAATTTTGTACGCCACAGCGGTTGGGTTGTGAGGGATAACGTGCCTGTCAGCAAGGTGTACTGGCGCAGAACAAGGGCACGCGGGGATGATGACAGCTTTGTCCCGGAATCAGAGAAAGAGGTGCTGTGGACCACAATGCTCGAGACGTTCACACTCCCTGCGGGTACAGAGAACATAGTGAAACAGTGGACTCTTAAGAAAATGGCAAAACAGTTCCAGACCTTCTATGGAGGTCTGTACCGGAAATACATCCTGAAGGGGCAGACACCGAACTTCGACGTATTCTCGAAGCTAAGGGATCACTGGGACGAGTTCGTTGCTTACAAGACAGGTCAACAAGGGCAGGCGATGATGGAAAGAAACAAAGAAAATGCTGCCAAGAAGAAGTACCATCACCACTTGGGGTCAGGCGGCTATAGTGTCACGATGCCGAAATGGGAGGAGATGGAGGCAAGCTTGCTTGAGAGGGGTATCGAACCGGCCACCGCTAAATAGCCTGATTGATCGAAGTTCTGGTACTATGCTCACGGTGGAACGCTCAAACCCATTGATGGCTCCTTGGTCTTCAGCGATCAGATACGCGAGGCTGCGAATCGACTAACGGACGCAGTGGAAGCCTCTTCTCAGGGCACGTTCCGACCCGACAGAGAGAAGGACGAGCTGTCACTCGCCCTACAGACTCCCGAGCATCCAGGACGAACACGAGGGAAAGGCGTGATTCCCTGGAAGATGGGATTCAAGGAGGACATCCACACGTACAGGAGTCAGATGAGGAGCAAGAGAGATACCGAGGCGAAGATTGCAGATCTTGAGTACAGGGTATCGAGCTACGAGCTCAGCATGCAAGAGGAGGTGGCCCGGAAGGTGGATGAACGCATGGCAGCACATCGGTCACACGATCCCCAGCCGTACATACCTCCTCCAATGGTCAGCCCATCAGGCAATCGTAGCAGCTGCGCCTCAATGGGGCAGGTAGGATCACATAGCATGGACGCCATGCAATCCCAGGAAGAAACCACCTGCCCCGTTGATGAGATCACGCAACGGACACCATGTGAGCTGCATATTCCCTTCAAGAACTTATCAATCAAGGTATGCTCGATGTAATATATGATTTTTGACTCATACGTTCCGCAAGTTGCTGCTTAGGTTGATTACTAATAGATAACCTCTCATCACGTGAAGGTGGCATTGGGAATGGCCATCCCAACGGACATTTCAGTAACTTACCACTGCAGGCCGATTCCAGCAGGGTACTCGAGGGTCGAAGTTGAGCTGGTGGAAGCCGTGTACGAGGACCTCGAGTTGGACTACCCAGGAGGAGACGGTGAGACGCATCTACGAGACACAAGCCACGCCATTATATGGCGCAAGCGGTACATCATCCTCCCTGGGCGATAAGCGGCGTCTCGTACACCATCTCCTCCGGCTCCGTCGTCTCCTCCTGCACCATCTCCTCCGGCTCCTCCGCCTCCTCCAGCACCATCTCCTCCGGCTCCTCCGCCTCCTCCACCTCCACCTCCACCATGTCCGCCTGCACCTCCCAAGACAAGGTCTCGCCAAGCTCCACCTCCTGCCAGCACAAGGGCAACGAAGAAGGCCAAAGTTGACACCACCAAAAACAAGGAGCCGCCGTACGGTTGCAGTCAAGAGGAGCTTGACGCTTATGTGGCAGGAGAAGTGAAGAGGCAACTCAAGCCTCGGAGTCCTGAAAAGAAGATACCTATTGACCCGAGCGTGAAGAATTTCTTCAAGGGAATGTCCACCGCAAACAAGGAAGCCTTAAAGCTATCAGACTATGACCGAACACTTAGGAAAGTCTATTACAAGAAGTCCAAACCAGTTCCTCAGCTTGGAGAACAACCACACCAAGTGGTCGAGCCGTTGGTGACCGGCGAAGACTTTGGCATAACGGATTTCATTTCGCACACCGGTCTAACCATGGCTCAGTTGGTTGGAGGTGCACCAATCCCGAAGGCGGAGGTGGCATACAAGTTTGAACTCGGTAAACCGCTTGTCAGGCCTGAGCAGCTGCAGTTCCTACCGACACAAATGTACAAATTTCATGAACGGTACATGGAAATGAGCGCCAATGGTAGAGAGATGTTCGGAGCGAGGATCAGAAACGCCGACTTCTTGCAAGGATAAGATGTTCTATGGATCCATTTCAAGGATGTCTTCGATCTATACCATCAGGACGCCCTCGACGTCTCTCTTCTGAGCGCATGAATTTTGTAAGTATCTTTGAGTTCGATTTGTTTCATTCAATAATTAGCTCTTGGCATATATGTAAGCAATAATAATTTCCTTTCATTGTTGTAGAATGGAGATTCAAAGGGCCTAACGGCGGGGGGTTTACGATACTGGGTTCATCGACCCTCGGAAAATCAACACCGAAATGCTCGACAAGTACGAGAAAGACATAGAGGACAATCTCGTCCATCTCCTAACGCAGCAGCATTTCAAGACGTTCATACTATTGCCGTACAACACAGAGTGAGTTTTTATTGTCGTTCGAATAAATTTCATTCCCCTACATATAACATGTACATTCTGATATTTATCTCATCTCACGCATATTCCAGATTCCACTGGGTCCTGTTCTTTTTCAACTTGGACGCATACAGTCACTGTGTACGACTCAATGAATAAAGAGGAGAAGGTTTTTGACAAGGTCTTCCAACTGATAGACAGGTAATATAATGCCATCTATTCCAAAGTCGCGGGACTCTGTTGCTATTATGTTGATCTCGGGTAATAATTAATTAATCATAGCTTGCAACTACACATGTAGGGCTTGGGATCGGTTCCGTCAATTGGTCCGCGGGACTTGGAAAGAAAAACTTGGACGGAGGTTTCATTTTCTAGTGAGTACATGCATGATCCAAAATTATATTGAATTGAATCTCTAGTTACAGTTAATATAAAGAGTATATTAAATCTCTTATCGTTTCTCATGTAGTGTGCAAAGCAGGACAAGGGAACTAACTTATGCGGCTACTACGTATGCGAGTATGCCCACTGCCTATCAAACCAAATATACACCACACGAGAGCTCGATGTACGTATACATAAACCATTCAAAATTTCATTGCGTATCGATTTGTTAAGTTGTTTATTAATTTCATATATTGATATGTCATTATTTTTTGAATGATAGCGTATTCACATGAGGGAAAATCTCCCACACAAGGAATTTATCACGGCTGTTCAAGAACAACTGATGAGGTTCATCAACGAAGAAGTCCTTAATCCCGATGGTGAATTCTACTACGACGGATTGACAATTCATAACGTCGGTCCTTCCTTTTCTGAATGTAACGCAGGCGTCGAAGTCGTAGCTATAGCTAGCGAGCAAATGAATTGTACTATACATGTATGTGTATATATATATTTATATATGTACGTATATTTACTTTAGTGTTAATATATATTTTGGTAACATATATGTACATAAAATATTAAAATATTAAGTGCTTTAAATTATAAATATGTGTGTAATATATGTATTTATACATATATACATACGCGCGCGCATATATATATATATATATATATATGTATATATATATATATATATATGTATGTATATATATATATATATACATATATATATATATATATATATATGTATTCTATATATATATGCATAATATATATAATCAACCATGCAGCAAACAAGGCTATGCAAATAAAAAAAATGGTACATAGATTTTTAGTCCTGGTTGGTAACACCAACCGAAACTAAAGATGGATCAGCCGGCCACGTGGCTGACCAATCTTTAGTCCCGGTTCGTGTTACCAACCGGGACTAAAGATCGATCTTTAGTCCCGGTTATTTCACCCCGGAACTAAAGATCGCTATCTTTAGTCCCCGATTCGTAGGACAACCGGGACTAAAGGGGGTTACGAACCGGGACTACAAACGATTTCTCCACCAGTGTACAGATGAATGATTAAAATAGAGAAGTAAAGAGAGATGGAAATAAAGATTTGGTCCCCTAGACCTTTTTTTTCATCTCTAATAGGATTTAAGGGATAAAAATATCACCATATTAACGTTAACTCAAATTAAAGAGTAAAGAGAGATGGAATAAAGATTTAAGGGACCAAAATTCAATCCCCTAGACCTTTTTTTTCATTTCTAATAGGATTTAAGGGAGAAAAATATCACCCCCTTTAATAAATAGTCTAATTTAACTTCCAAAACTTAATTAGATGGACCACAAATAAACTTCCAAACAAAATCGATCCTCTTTTCGTACTCCCGCATACAGCTTCTCCTCCTAACGCACGGGTGAACTCGGCAATTAGAAGCGAGGGCTGCTCTCGATACTGTACAATGAGTACGCGAGGCACCATATAATTAATCTACAATGGTAATACTAAAAATATATGCTCCTACTTTCCCTGTAAAATTTACAACTTACCGCTCGAACTTCTTAAGAACCAATCAAATCTAAATAAAAATCAAATTAAGGTGAACATTTCCAATAGAAAAATATGTGCAACCCACACTATTATGGTAAATTTTATTTTACCAGTAGGAAAACACGGGTATTCAGCTAGTTACATACATATAGATTATGTGATGTAATAACCATATTATTTTTTTCTTCAGTTTTTTCGAAGATTATTGTCGCATGGTGAACTCCTCGAGCGGGAGACCGTGAGGCCCCTCCTTTGTTAGTTCGGCCGGGGGCAGTGGGTGAAAGTTGAGGAGATGGAAGGATTGGAAGGAATCAAGGGGGTCAGGCCCTCGATGAAGGTGAGACACTAGAGATTTATCCAGGTTCAGGCCGCAAAGAAGCGTAATATGACCCTACTCCTGTGTATGATGATTTTTCTGAGCTTACAAAGTGTCTGAATCTCTGGTGTACAAACTAGGGCTAAGCCTTTCACCTTTCGAACCCCCTCCTCACTAGATACGGACCTCCTATTATACTTCAAGGGGTTCCCACATGCACTGGGAGTGCCACCTCGTGAAGAGGAAAAAAATTCTCTACATTAAATGTGTGTCTTGTGCCTTAACTTAGAAGTCGTCTACACATCGGCTGCTGTGCGGGGCCCATCAAATCATGCCGGCTGACACGGTGACGTAGGCCGACACGGGGAGAGCCCCCGTCATTCACCATTTAATGGAGGAGAACTTGGAGACGCGCATGCACCGGGAACACGATCTCGGGCACGTCCAGAGTGGTCAAGCCGATTCCGGACAGTTGCGAGGCGCAGAGCCTCTCATCATCGTGATGGGACGGGGCATACCTGCCGCACGCCACTTGACACACGGCTAGGGCGCGCGTGGCTTGCCACCGTCCCATCTGTCATTCGGCCGGTCATGTACCGGTCACATGAATGCGGCGTGGTGCGCTCGCTCTGTCTTTGTTAAATGCGGTTAGGTGGGCGCTGGGGAGCGTCCACCTAACCTTACTTGTATGGCGGCCACGTGGTGACCGCCAAGAGGGGTCGGGGTAGCCCGACCCCTTGGGCTCGGAAGGGATAGTGGCCACCCATCCACGGGCCCGACCCCCTCGAGGGGAATGCCACGTGGACGTTGGGGACGGCTTCTTCCCTTTAAGCTTGGTACCCCGGGCCCACATCACCGATAATTATGTACTCCCTCCGGGCTGATAATATTAGTCGTTTTAGACAATTGTAAAGTCAAACTTTAAAATCTTTGACTATAAATAATTTCTAAAATATTTATCTTAAAAATATGAAAACCATATGTATAGATTAGTCTTAAAAAGTACTTCAATAAAATCATATATTTATTGAAATTTCATTATATATTATAATAAAAAGTAGTTACCAAAGTTACTTTTTGGGACCGTGTCTTTATCTAAAAGGATGGATAAGTATTATCAATCCGGAGAGAGTACTCGTATTATGTACTCTACCGGTGCCCTTCATCTAATTAAACTAGAGAATGATGTAGATTTGGACGATCTTATACATATTCTCTGTGCTCTGTCCGTGTGTCGGGGCATGATTCAAAAGTTTATTTAGAGTATTTAATTATCATTTTGGAAAGATAGCGTCTCAATGGTTATATAAAATGCATTGTCACTGCAGGCAGCTGACAGTGGGAACACAGTCGAGATGCCATCTGCTATGGAACAAAAAAGAAAAGCGTGCTCTCATATATGATTTAAACCAAAATACAATGTTTAAAAAACAAAATACAAAATAACCACGTATTAAGTACTCTTGATCCATTACAAAATAAATTTATTTTGCGATAACTTAGGTTATCCAGATTCATACATACTATAAAATGTTTATCCTATTTAAGGTTTGTGTTTTATTTAAGAGAGTATAGTTATTGATTGATTGATATGACTTGCTAAATCATGTGTAACTTTATGGGTCGCTTTTTTAGCTACTGTCTCTGTTTCAGGTTATAAAACTTTCTAACATTGTCTAATGAATTTAGACACATATATATATCTAGAAAATTAACATATATATAAATATGGACAATGATAAAAAGTCTTATAATATAAAACGGAGGAAGTAGGCAACGAGATTGGGTACATTTTCTTCGGCGACATGCCGTTCCAGTGCGAACTCGATCTCGTGAGTTGGCGCATACCTTACAAACTCGCCATGAGTTCATATCTTTACTCGAACAAACTACGGTATACTTCTGCTAATTTTTCAATAGGTGTATATTCCTTTAAAACCGGTAAAGAAAAAGCATATTTCACTTTTTTTCAGAAAAACAACACACACATATACATACATACATACATACATATATATACATATATATATATATATATACATATATATATACACATATATACACATATACACATATACACATATATATAAATATATACGTATATATATATGTATATATGTGTGTGTGTATATATATATATATATATATATATATCCCCTTTCAACCGCACGAGCACGACGGTCAGCCAAATGAATATGATATTATATTCCCAGCAAGTAGGAAAGCAAAGATCTTGATGATTACGCATAGTGGCAAAACAGATCTCCGCCGGCCTCTTCAGTTTAATTAATGACCATTATTCATTTTGTTTACTTTTTAGGAGATTATTTACTCGTATTATTAATTGAATTCAGCTTGCGCAATGTGCACTGGCTGGCCCGGCCCACTTTTCTACTATACCAGTGACCTTTGATCTAATTAAACTAGAGAATGAAGTAGATTTGGACGATCCTATATATTCTCTGTGTTGTGTCCCTCTACTGTCGGGGCATGATTCAAAAGTTATATTTTTTCGAAAGATAATGTTTCAAAATTTAAATAAGCTGTATTAATTAAATCTATATGTCGCACTGCTGGCAGTGTGTGCCCACATTGGATGCATGCCATCTGCACTGCAAGGAAACAAATTAATTTTTACTCCTCCGTCCTCAAATAAACTTAACCTAGAAAAGAATGTAACTCTTCCTAGTAGAATAAATCTGTACACTGAGGATCGTATCTTCTAACATTTTCTAATAGGTTAAAATTTTTCTGGGACGGATGCATGGAGTATAGGTCACAAGGGAACAAATTAATCAAAGCACAAATAGAATGTACAAGACGTGAAGGCACATAATAGCATATCAAGATCTTTTGTGAAATAATGAAAAAAGTAGGAAAATACAAATTAAGATGCATGCAGACGCACCGTGCATAATTATGTGGATGTAAATAGCTAACATGCGAATTCACTTATAGATTAAAAATAGTGTATAAGTGAATTTGTGGGTTAACCACTTTCCTAATTACTTGGTTGAATTGCTGGCCAGCCTGGCCTGGAGCCTGTGAAGTCTTCATTACCGATTAATTAACAGAGTTATCAGTCGTACTTTGGTATCGTCTTTTTGCCAATTAACTGGCTCGTGCATAGATCGATATTAATTAAATTAGCCGATCCCATGCCATGTCCTTTCGCTCTCCGCTAGTTAACCACGTGAGTTCATTGGCCATGCCCAACGCGGTGATTTGGGGAGTGGTCTCGCATGTCCGAGTTAAACCGATACCATCTGAATTCGAGTTTAAATTTGAATCCGAAAAAAATAATATGGATTAATTAGGATACGAAAAGATTTGTACCCATCCATATATCCCATATTATAAAACGTATATGAAAATCTATTATAAATATACCTACAAACGTAGTTAAAGATTGGTATTTACGAGCTCACATGGAATATATTTTTTCTTGATGTATCTCTTTTAACACTTTAATTGTCTATTTATTTTTAATATTTATAAATTAGAAATACAAATAGATATCTATTTCCGAATCCAATTCAATGAAATATGGGATGAGTGATATATATTATCCGAAAGTACCCGTACCTAACTTCAATTTTGAAGAAAAATATGGGTTAGGATATGAAAATGTCATGCATAATAAGACCGTTTCACCCTGCGGAGGAACACAACCACTGTGCAGCTGATTTGGCCGGGAGAGGACTCAGGCGAGCAGATCCATCAGCAGGGAAAGCAAATCAAGCCATAGCCACCACATGATCCTCCATGCGATGAGGCCGCGAATGAAGAAGAGATAGTCGCCGCCGTGGTTTCCTCTCTGACGTTGCGACCTCCTCAATTGCCGCCACCACAACTTTTTCTCTCGTTGTCACTGTGGCCTCCTCGAGCAAGAGAGCTAGCAGCAACCAGATCTGGAGGATGGGAGAGCAAGAAGGGAAGGCAGTGGTATCTAGTCGATTACTGGGCAGCCAGGAGCGGAGCTAGAGTGAAATAGATAGGGGTGTCACGTGCTTGCTTTACTCTGCTTTGCACCAAATTTAAGTTCATTTTTGTGCCTTAGTTTATATTGAGGGAGTACACATATGGTGAAAATAGATAAACTATAGCTAAAAAATTTTCTTGATCGGTTCCTGGGCACCCCCTCTCTAACATGTAGCTCCGACCCTGCTGCCGGCAGCAACAATCTGGAGAAGGCCGAGACGCCGATGTGCACAAATAACACTACTAAAAATTATTTTTGAGGACAAACCCTCCTTTGTTTTCAGTCGGACTAAAAAGAGTTCTCAAGAGGCTCGCATGTAAAAGGAGTTGGCAGCGATTCAGTAAAGACATGCATGTGAAACTTATTTTTTTTTCCTTCTCCTCTGTCTCCATCCTACCTTTTTCTCTTCCCCTTAAGTCTCTCGGTCCCTTTTCCTCCCCTTTTGTTGCCCCTCCTCACACATTCCACTCACACGCGATGGCTGGCGACATGGGAGATGTCGCCGGGTGATGACAACGATGAGGAGAGGTGTAGTAGGAGGCCACCAACCTCGAGTGGATCCGGCATCAGCGGCAGGGGAGATGCCGACGATTCGCTGCCACCAACCTCCCCATCCTTCATGGTTCCGGTGAACATGTAACATCCCCATTTTTGCTACATTTTAAAAACCCAATTTAAATACAAAATCTATTTTCAAAAGTTGGTTCTTATTTGAATTTTGGTTTGTGCCATTGAAGATCTCAAATCATTCATCCAAATGTGCAGATACACAATCCTAGAATTATTGGAGTCCACGGTCCAATTACAATCCATTTACAATTCCAACAATACTCTCCAAAATTCAAACTCTGATATTCCTAGAAATTGAGAAATATCATTGTTCCGTTGGGCTGCCCCTTTCTTTTTTCTCCCCTTAGGCCAGCCACTACCTCCCTCTCCCATTCCTGGACGCCCCAACTCAGCTCCACCGTCGTCGACGCGAGGCCAAGCCAGCCCGCGCGAACTCCCACAGCCGCCTCTGCCTCCGTCTGGCTAGAGAGTCACTGCAGCTGCCGCTGCCGCCCTTGCCTTGGCCCGGACCGCCGTTGTACCAAGTCGGGCTCCCGCGTGGCCGTCTCCCTCTAGGACGCTGACAGCCAGCCCGCGTCAACTCCTCCCCACGCCTCCTCTGCCCCGCTGCCTCCCTCCATCGCTGCGCCGACCGCCGTCCACCGCCCTCTATCTCAACCTCGGTGGAATAAAAGAAGGGGATCGAGAGAGAGACAAGGAGAGATAGAGAAGGAGAGGAGAGAAGAAAACAAAAGGGAAAGAGGAGAGGAATAGGACACTGACAAGTGGCATCCCGTTGGCCCCACCTTTTTCTTAATTAATCCCGCACAATAATTACCTCCGTAGTCCCTCTCTATTGTATCACTGACAAGTGGGCTCCACCATGGTTAATTTCTGTTTAAACTCTCTCTTAATCTTTGAGTCACTTACAAGTGGACCCCACCTTATCCACCCGATCGACACGCACCCAGTCACCGACTGCCGGATCTGACGCGCACTAGCAGGCGGCCATGGACCGTGAACCGGTTCCACCACCTCACCGCTCCGCACGCCGGGTTCCACCACACCGACCTCTCCCAATTGTTGAAAGCGGGCCCCGCAAGGAATATTCCTTTCCAATAAAAGAAACTTATTTTCCGTTGTACAAAAAATCAATGAAACTTCAAAACTTCATATCTTGCAAACCATAACTCCATTTGACTCCGTTCAACTTTCATATTTTTTATAAAAATGATATCTATCTAATGGAAGTTTTATCTCTCACTGTTTTAGCTACTTTATTAGCTTTTGTGTTGATTTTCTTCTTTTACGCATATAGTTGCCAAACCCAAGAACGGTCCGGAAGTTGTTCTCGATGAGGAAGAACCACCGCAGGACCAAGGCAAGCCACCTTTGACAATATTGCCTCCAATAGGTGGAAAATTATGTTGTTTGCATAGGTTACACATTAAACTGTTTGCCTCGGTTGGCGAACACCACCGGTGGACCTACCTATTAGTCGCACATATATTTTGTAGGTTATGGGAATAACATACCCTTGTTAACCCTACAAATGATGCACCGACGTCTTACCCTACAGGTATGATCGCCGAGGTAGTTTTGTTTAGCCCTGCTGCGATTGTATTGTCATGTGGGAAACATGGAATTCCAACCAAATATTCAAAACCCGAATTCTATGTCAGTGTACTTGTGAAATAAAGTTAGATTGCGAACCCTGAAGATATATAGGCTAAGCCTGTGTGTGGTGGCTATGTATTATCGTTAAGGACTGATTCCTTTAGGGATTTCATCAGCATCTTACAGTATGACCACATAGGTATTTGTGGGATACCCCTGGAAGAATACTTAGTTGGGTTGTGTTTATCTTGTATGCCAGTGGTTGTGGGACAACGGGGATGAGGAGACGAAAATCTATGTTGTGAGATTTGTTGGCCATTTGAGGCAATCGCCTCTATCGTGGCGCTTACGGTACCGATAGGTGTAGGAGTATCCCCATTGTACCCTGAGTAGACGATGGCTAGTAGTGACTAATGCTTGCCGTGCGACTCAACCAACTATGTGGCATAGGATATTCATGAACTAACTTTGGAAAGGCCTTGCCACGAACATCCGGTGCCAATGGGTGACCGATGTTAGTTTCGTGTCATGTGGGTACGTAAAGCGTACAACATCTACAGAGTTTAAACTGTTCGAACAGCCATGCCCACGGTCAAGGGCGAATGTGAGGTGATTCTCTTAGCGTACTGTTGTTTTGTGAATGCTTTGTGAAATTGGTTTTGTAGGGTGGGAAATGTTTCTAAAGTCAGCTTGTGTAGGGAGAGCTGTGCGGCGAGGCAAGAGAGGATGTGCACGTGCGGGAGCAGAATCTGGGGAGGAATTTGTGGAGCCGAAGAGAGGTACGTGCGTGTGGAGAGGAACAACGGGGGTGTGGGAATCGAGAGAAGGTGGGAGCGACGTGGAGCGTTGGATCTGAGTGCGTTGATCTTGACCGATCAATGAGGAATGAGGTAAGTTAGACACAGTTAGTGAATTATAGGATAGACTCATATCTTATTCTTACACTCTTACATCTTACAAATTCAACAGCTCATATTTATCTACCCTACAATCGAACGGCCTAGATCCTCCCCCTCACTCACTCAGCACCTGCGCCCCCTTTCAAGCTTGCCCCGCACGGCCGCACGATGCTCGCAACCGAGCCCCCTCCGTCCCTTCCCCAGATTGCGCCCCTCCCTCTTCACGCCCTTCTCCACCAATTCCTAAGAGCAACTCCAATAGCCTCTCCAAAAGACTCTCCAAGTTAAAATTTGTCAATTCTTGCAAAAAAAAAGTGCTCCAACAGCCTCTCTATTCAACTTGCCAAGCCATTTGGCTGGCCAAATCCTTCCCCTCAGTAGCCAAATTTGGCCAGCCAAACTCACTAGCCATCTGTGGGCCCCACCTATTCCCCATTCTCTTTCTTTGCATCCGCTCGCTCTCTCTCCCCCTTTGCCGCCGAAATCCCTGCCACCGCCGCTTGCCAAAAATCGACGGCGAGCAGCGGCGGCGGTAGGGAGCCATCGTCGTGGTCGTCGTTGAGGTCGTCGCGAGCCGCTGCCATCGCCGTCGCTCCCCTCTAGATCCGTCGCGAGCCGTCGCCGCCACTGCCGCCGAGCTCCGCCTCGAGCATCGTCGAGGTCGTCGTCGGCCCGGGTTGTCATCGAGGTCGTCGTCGCGAGTCGCCGCCGCCGAGCTCCGCCCCGAGCATCGTCGAGGTCGTCGTCGGCCCGGGTTGTCATCGAGGTCGTCGTCGCGAGTCGCCGCCGCCGAGCTCCGCCCCGAGCATCGTCGAGGTCATCGTCGCAAGCCATTGCCGCCACCGCTGCCGAGCTCCGCCCCAAGCATCGTCGAGGTCAACGTCGCCCTGGGTCGTCGTCGAGGTCGTCGTCGCGAGCCGTCGCCGCCGCTGCCACCGCCGCCACTGAGCTCCGCGCCGCCCCCTTGTAGATCTGGCAGCTCGAGGGGAGGTCGACGGTGTCTCGCCTCCCACCTCCCCGCATCGTCAAGCCACCGCGCGCGGCCGCCGTCAGCATCAAGGAAGGGAATGGGAAGGAAAGAAAGGGGAAAAGAAGGAAGAAGGGGGAGAGAGAAGAAGAAGAAGAGGAGTAGAGGCTGACGCGTGGGTCCGTTGTTATTTTGGAGAGGATTAATAGAGTCTGTTGTAGAGAACATCTAGTTTGGCTAGCTAAATCAGATGAAGAGTTGGCTATATAAGTGTTTGGAGAGTTCGATTTGGAGAGGCTGTTGGAGATGCTCTAATTTATTAATTCCCCCTCATCATCACCCACCCCCGCCACCTCTTCTCAATATTCCACCACCTCTTCTTCCTGAGGCGACCAGGCTGACACCTGCCCCAAGGCACCAGGGCCGCTGATGGATCCCCTGCGAGCGTCTCAGCCACCGCCACACCGGTGCTCCGATCTACAAGTGGCCTCCCTTATCGATGTCCCTGTGCAGCGACCTTCCCGACGCCAAGGCGTGTGCAGTTGCTTTCCTCCCATCGAAAACCTCGATAAAATCTGCCGCCCTT
The DNA here is from genome assembly GCA_000338895.3 of Oryza meridionalis. Taxonomy (NCBI): domain Eukaryota; kingdom Viridiplantae; phylum Streptophyta; class Magnoliopsida; order Poales; family Poaceae; genus Oryza; species Oryza meridionalis. The sequence goes on from CM002533.2 coordinate 12,343,582, forward strand.
CCACAATTATGAATTTCAATCAAGTATGCCGCCCTTCCACGACCTCAACCAAATCGGTCACCAAACTCATTCAAATCCCAGGTTCCTCCTCCCTGCATTCAAGGTAATACAAGTTACTGATTTTTTTCATGTGTTCCTTGGAAATTTCCATGCCCAGGAGGTACTCGATTAAATACCGTATAAACAATATTCCACTCAGTTTATCAAATAATAATTTTGTCCTCGATGTGTGGTTTTATACCTCTTTATCTGTGCACATACATAGGCAGTAATTTTCATATGTGGTTGCATGATCAGATATACCGTCACATCATCAGACGAAGTTGCATCGAGGAAACTGGACTTTGGTCCCATCGCTTCAAACAAAAAAGACCACTTTTTAGTTTCGATGTGGAAATCCATTTTTGTTTCCCCCCCTTAATTGCTCGCTTCCCCTTTCCTTTTTGTTTCTCTTTTCTTTTGTTCATCAGGCGGGGAGTTTCTCCCCCAGAAAGGCGACAAAAAAATAGACTGGGAGAAAAATTGATGATTTCTGTTCATTACTTATTTGTTGTTTGAACTTAGAAGGTAACAGTAATGGCTCTCTGGTCTGCATGCCTACTATATTTGTTTTTTGTTTGGTACAAAATGCTTAGATGTTTGGGACAATAAAGTAGATTGGGTAATTCAGGGTCAACAATCTCCACAGCGCTGTCAGATAAGGGATTGCCACTGATATCCTATCGCTGGCAGCGTCATACCAAACAATATCTATTTCACCTGCGCCGCACCTGTTGTCGTCCATGGCCACACGGCATCTCTGCCCTCGACCACCGCCCATCACGGACGATCATCCAGGAAGGTTGCCCTCGCAGTGCCCAAACCAGGCTCCGTCCGGGCCTGCCATCGAGGTAAATTTCTCATTGAAACATCCACTATGTTTGTTAATATTTGAAACATTTCTTTGTGTTCCTTCACGTATAAAATCTTCTGAAGTAGAATGTATTTTTTCTATGTGATGGAGTGTATGAAGTGAATTGCCCGTCTTTCCCTCTCAGCTTAGGCTTTTAGGTGTAACTGGCTGGTGTATGCAACTTAATACTGTGATCTGGGAGGAAAGGAAAGTTTCCTACTTGACATTTTCATAAATACCTACTTGCACTCAATCTCTGGTTTAGAACAGGGACTATTTCCTAATCAGCAATAATGCTCAAAGCTTTTGTTTTTGAAGGCTCAACTATGTTTAGTGTTTTATGAGAAGACGAAATGACTCTGGTGCGGATGTATGAGAGCAGCCCTTGCCGCAGGAATGTTGGAACTCGGGTCTATTTTATTTTGTTAACATTGACAATATGATTAAATCGAATTGTGGTATTTATATCCTATTCAGAAGTTCACTTAAGAAACTGTAAAGTAACCTACGGTGTCAGACGCATGACTATCACAACTTAAAATGCTCACGCAGAGTTAATATCTCTGTGCTTCATCATCATCACTTGTATTCTAATGTCTGGCGATCAGATATAGCAATGCACGGATGTTATAATCGATTGATGCATCATGCATATATCCTTGTTGCGTGGTTCTGACCGACCATTTCAATCTCAAAAGATTATTGACATAATGATAAAAAAACAAATTCCCATAATTGTACACTGGCAATACAATCTCAAAAGACACTAGTTCCATCCGAACACCATAACAGGATTTAGTACAGCTAGGCAATTGGAGAGACTGAGTACATACACTTTGGCTGTTTAAAATAAAACATTTTCTTTTGTATTGTCTCTGCAAGTGCTCAATCAAAAAAGGTTAATCAGAATTATCACCAGGTGGCAATCTCACAAACCAAGTAGGCAGATTTGTTTTATCAATAATGTGATAGATCAAATTGAACTTTTGCATATCATCACAAACTGAGATCGTTACGATGTGTCTAAAACAAGACTAATTATAACAGCAAAATAAACCCAAGCCAATTATAGTTGCCAAACTTTATAGTTCATAAAAACCCAAGCCATAATTATGTATTGTCCATGTTTATCTACATCCAGAATATTTAATTCCTTTGATTTTTTATTTCTCTCTAGGCGACAAACAAGGTGGGCTAGCGGCCAAGCGGAAACCTATTGGGCAGCTGGAAGTGTGGCTGGAAATCTACTTTTCATTTCTCTCTAGGCTACAAAGTACATCTGGATTCTGGAAGTGCAGCTGAGACACCAATTGGGTCGAGTTGGGCTGAAAAAAGAATATTCTATCTGAGACACCAGTTGAAACACATACAGTTGCATACCTCTATGAAGAAATTGTCTGCAGCCTCTTACATCCTCCAATCCTCCAAACTAGCAAGGTAGCAGGCTAGCGGCAGGGGCGGAGCTAGAATAAAATGAAGGGGGTTCCACTTACTTGCTTTACTTTAGTTTGAATCAAATTTAGCTTGATACGAGTGCCTAAGTTTAAACTGACGGGGTATATATATAATGAAAATAGATAAATTATAGGTAAAAAAAAATTTTCAACCGGGTTTCTGGGCACCCCCTAGCTATACTAGCTTCGCCCCTGGCTAGCGGCCAAGCGGAAACCTTGAGTCTAACTGCACTGACTGACATGATAATATAAATAACATTCAAAGTGTAAATTAAATGATAAGCGACACAATGATATAACACATATTGTCAAGACCTTTTTGTTTTGGCACTGAAGCAACAAGCATGGGCCTCAAACTTGGAAGAGTTTCGAGCGGCTGTAAAATAAACTAATGAGGCGAATCCCATCAGCTAGGCAATAAACAATTAATGAATGAGAGAACACAATGAAACTTCTATTGTTTTAATGTGATCATCTAAATCGTATGATACATGTAACTAAAAATGTGCGGTGCACAAGCACGATTTGGGTAGTAAACATAGGCTTGTTTGGTTGCTACCAGAGAAGAATTTACCTGCCTAGGACGAGCCTGACTTATTCTAGCCTCTGTTTGGTTCCTAGCCTGGGACTCTTTCACTCCCGTCTGGCCTGACATACGGAGACACCTGATTGGCCCGAGTCAGGCCACCGATTTTAGTGCTCAAGGCATGCAAATTTTTCTAGCATGGTTCACTGGGCACCAACCAAATAGGCCCTAGTCCTTATGTTCTAACCTTATTGTGATTTATGTATATTATATTTTGTACTAAGAATTCTCAATAGTATTTTCCAGCAATGTGAATTACAACATTTACATTATAAAATACCACCGTAGTGTTCGGCCTCGCGGCCAACCACCGCCGACACAACCCAGCAGCCGATGCCAAGGGCCCCCATCGTCGGTGCCGCCTCGCAGCCGACATCACTGGCGTCGTGGACGGAGGCGGCGGCCGGTGCGTGCGTGAGATCGGTACGTAGATCCCCATTTTCCTGTGAGGGCCTATTGATGTACGCTTTGGTGGTGAGATCGGTACATATGCAGCGCAACCGAATTTCCGCAGATGGAAAATATTAGGAGGATCACCACGAACCAATTGCAGCGGGGAAGTTGTATGCTATGCAGTTGGGCGCAATTGTATTAAGTCACTAGCATGTAAGACTACATGACCCCAACATGAGGTTGGTAGGTTACAATTTTGCAATAATGGTCTGACAATGAGTTCTATTCTCTTGATAAGATATTCGGCTAAACAATTTTGTGTATGAACATATGGTACAAAATGTTGGACTTCAATTAGACACACATAGGACCATCTTGGATGCGTCTATTAGAACCATGAAGTACCTGAATAGCCTAGACAATGGTTGAATAGGGCCACAAATGTCACCTTGAATGCATTCAAGAAACTTTAGTGGCTCAGCTTTTATTTTAAGATATGAGGGTCTCAAAATTAATTTCCTAGTTGCACATGAGGTGCACACAAAATCTGAGGATTCTAGGAATTTTCTATCGCTCATACCATGTCCATTTGAATTGCTCATGATTTTTCTCATCATTCCGATGCCGAGATGGCCAAGGCATTCATGCCAAGTTTTAAATGCATCCACATTCTGAAAAATCACTTTATATGCAATATGTGGTACAAGTTTAATGTATGTGTAATACAATCCAAACGAGAGAGAAGGCACATTTTCAATTGTTTGTTTGCCAAATCCAGTATCTTTGGTCAAGAGGAGGAACTCCTCATTGTTTTCTTCATATGTTTCCACATGAATTTCATTTTTCGGGATATATCTATAACTTAGTAGGGGACTTGTTGAATCAGGATACAATAATGCCTCCTTGATATTTATTTGTGTACCCATTGGAAGTATGATAGTGGCCCTACCGGAACCGACAATCATAGCATCGCGTCCCGCAATGGTCAAAACTTGTCCTTCCCTCTTAGTGAGAGTTTGGAAAATTTTGACTTCCCTAAGTTTAGTGTTAGTGGTACAGCTGTCTACTAGGTACATCTCTTCTTCCATTGGATTGATTCCCGTAATAATCTATATAATGCAAAATTTAAATTCATAAGAATAAAAGCAAAATATAGAAAAACACACATGAATATGTGTGATTATTATAATTATAAATAGGGGTAGCAATATCATGTCTTTTATTGCAATGGTTACTTTTGCAAAATTAAACATTAAAGTTATAGCGCCTAATTAAGGTCTTCATAAATGTCATTGGAAGCATATTCCACGAGCATGTCGTCAATGTCGAAAGAGCCTTCCTCTTCACTTGGTAGAATCTTGGTTTTGTTCGGTCCAACTTCTTCAGGAATGGGGTCCATAGCTCCAGTCTCCAGCGCTTGAGAGGCGAAGTGTGCTTCATGCTTTTGGTTGTTCTGTGTACGACCCATAGACTTCATGTATAGATCAACAAGATGCTTAGGGGTCTTGCATTTCTGAGCAATATGATTGTAGCAACCACACCTGAAGCAGGCGGATTTGTTGCCGCTATCTTTGTTGGGCTTAGAATTGCCTTTCTCCTTTTTGGCGTTCCCACGTGGCTTTTTGGCTCTCTTGCACTAGCCCTTGCCAAAGGAACTTCCAGTCTGTGTATTCCCATTCGGAACATTTTTCTTCTCATTTGCATGTACTTCACGCAGTGGTGCAGTGCCCAACGGGCGCTGGTTTGAGTTCCATACAGTGAGCTCATGGTTCTTTTTTGTCTGTTTCAATGTCTGAATGAGTGAAGAATAGACTGTGAAATTCTTCTCACAGTATTGTTCAGTAACGATCCTTTCTGATGGGAGCATTGTACACAGAGTCTTCTCAATTTTCTCCGCTTCAAAAGCTTAAAGAACAAGTTGATCTCAAGATGGACTCGAACAAAAGGGAGAGTGTTACAAAAGCCATCACTAGGACATATTTGATCTCATCAAAGGGCAGCAATGGCAGCAATCAAATGAATCATCAATTTTGTTATCAGCAACGCTCTACCGAGAAATAAGGTGAAACTCACCTGCATGTGGAGGGTAAGATGGCACGTCCTGTTTCTCTCAATGCCGGTTCTAACCTTCCTCGCAACATCTGTGCTCACCGTCTCCGTCAACTCATGCATTAGCTTAAGAGGATCCTCTGGGCTCCAGTGCATCGTACTCGACGCGACAGGGGCCGTGATGCTGGCATTACCGGCCGTGGCCCCCGGTCTACTCCCCCTGGCTTCACCGGATGTGGAGGGCAACGCCACAACAATGGCGACGCTGCCCAAAGGAACACCAGAGCCGGCAGCACCGACTCCAGCACCCTCACAACTCGCCAAGGGCCTCCGGTGGTGCCCGTCATGTGCGCTGCACCAGAACGAATTCTGGTGGAGTCACCGCATCACTGTGAGTCCCATGGGTGGACAGCGATGGTGCGGCCATAGCAGGAGATGCCCGACGTCGTGATGGTCTTCTGTCCTCATCACGGCTGGACAAAGCATCTTCGCCGCGCCATTTCTCCATCACCATCATCGGACTACTCACCGAAGACGCCACAGCATACACCAACACCGGTTAATCCGTCAAAGTTCCTCCTCAGAGAAACCATCGCTGCACGCCGCGGAGCCCCGCCCTTCTACATGGCAGCAGGGGGCTCCGGCAAGAGCTCCGCCCCTCCACCGAAAACTAAGGATCTTGGCTTTTACTTTCAGAAAATTGTTGTTCCTTGCTTGGTTGGGTGCACTGATGCTGGCTATATGTTTGATCCCCACAACGCCAGATCACAAACAGGTTTTGTATTCCTCCATGGTGGAATGGTCATATCATGGAAGTCATCTAAACAAACATTAGTGGCTACCTCCACAAATCATTATGAAATCATCGCACTATTTGAGGCATCACGTGAATGCGTGTGGCTCCGCAGGATGATAAAACACATTGAGCAATCTTGTGGTATTGGTTCCTCAGAATCACCTACCATTATCTATGAAGACAATGTTGCTTTGTATTACACATGCAAACAGGCTACATCAAGAGCAATATCACCAAACATATTGCTCCTAAGTTGCTTTATCCCCATGAGCTTCAGCAAAGTGGAGAAATAAACATCTTACCGACAAAGTCTCGTGATAATCTGGTAGATCTCTTCACTAAATCCCTACCTACTTCCTCGTTCGAGAGATGTGTTAAGAGAATTGGTATAAGACTGCTCAGAGACTTGCAAGCTTCAGGGGGAGATTCTCTAAATGATGGATCTTGTTAAAACGTTTCACATTGTACTCCTTTTCCTTTTGTGAGTTTTTACCATCCAGTTTTTCTCATACAAAGTTTTATATGAGACAATGATAGATGCAAGCTTTATGCCTTATCTCAAGTTTTCCCCACAGGGGATTTTCTAGACATAACACATGGCATGGATTACTCCTTAAACCTTGTATGTTTATGATAGAGCAATCACCCATCATATTATTCCTATTTTTTCCTACAAGGTTTTTCAAAGGAATTAAAGAACAAGTTGATCCCAAGATGGACTCGATTAGAAGGGGGAGTGTTACAAAAGCCATCATTAGGCCATATTTGATCTCATCAAAGGGCAGTAATGGTAGCAATCAAGTGAATCATAGCCATATTAAGGAGAATTTGTCTCATATAACAGCCACATTTAGAGGCCTAAAACCTCCTTAAATCCTAGAAGAATCCTAGGCATGTAATACATAAATCCTCCCTATAACAGGGGACATTTGAGATCAATGAAAACAGAGGGAATTCACACTTTCACTGTTCATCCATTTTGTACTCTAATACGTTATCAGCAACGCTCTATCGAGAAAGAACGGTGAAACTCACCTGCACGTGGAGGGTAAGATGGCACGTCATGTTTCTCTCGATGCCGGTTCTTCCCTTCCTCGCAACATCCGTGCTCGCCGTCTCCGTCAACTCATGCATTAGCTTGAGAGAATCCTCCGGGCTACAGTGCGCCGTACTCGACGCGGCAGGGGCCGTGGTGCTGGCATTGCCGACCGTGGCCCCCGATCTCCTCCCCCTGGCTTCGCCAGACGTGGAGGACGACGCCACGACGATAGCGCTGCTACCCAAAGGAACACCAGAGCCGGCAGCACTGACTCCAGCACCCTCGCGAGTCGCCGAAGGCCTCCGATGGTGCCCGTCATGTGCGCTGCACCAGAACGAATTATGGTGGAGTCACCGCATCACTACGAGTCCCATGGGTGGATAACGAGGGTGTGGCTGCAGCAGGAGATGCCCGACGTTGTGACGGCCTTCTGTCCTTATCATGGTTGGACAAAGCATCTTCGTCGCGCCATCACCATCATTGGACTACTCACCGGAGACGCCGCTGCACACACCAACACTGGCTAATCCACCGGAGTTCCTCCCCAAAGGAACCCTCGCAGCATGCCGCGGAGCCCCACCCTTCTACATGGCAACAGGGGGCTCCGACGAGAGCTCTGCCCCTCCACCGACCCCTCTGTTCCCTAACCCCCGCCGCATCATCAAGACCAGGCATGTCCCGGCCAAGACAAGCGACGGTGGTAAGCCTAGCCATCCCCCACCCTCGGGTGAGGGGGAGGCCTGAGCAAAGGGAGTAACGAGGTCCAGGAGGTGGGGGGTACAGGGTGGCGGCAGCAGGGGCGTCCTCAACGGCGCCGGTGCCTGACTTCGGCGGCCTCAGCAGCAGTGGCTGCGGGGGTGGCCTCGGCTGCAGGCAGCGACGGCATCGCGCCCACCCGAACCAGGCGGCTCCTTGAGGTGTAGGAAGGGTTAGGGTTTGCCTAACCGCACCCCGCCTCCCCTACCTTAAGTCGGCTGGGCCAGGCCGGCCCATTAGCCGCCCACGCTAATGGGCCACCACGCCCCCCCTCCCCCCAAAAAAAACCTGCCGATGGGCTAGGCTGCGCCGGCACTTCCCCACCTCGCTTCAATGGACCGACAATGGTGGTAGGCCGAAACCCACCACCCAATCAGCGTTCATGGAGGCGAGGTGGGGACGCGTGGGCGCGGCCTGGCCCATCAGCAGGCGCGGGGGGGGTGGCAGCCCATTAGCGTGGGCGGCTAATGGGCCGACCTAGCCCGGCCGACTTAAGAGAGGGGAGGGGGTGCGGTTAGGCAAACCCTAACCATTCCTCCCCCTCAAGCCACCGCCGCCGCCTGGCTCGGTGGGTGCGACGCCGAAGATGAATGCAGCCGAGGACGCCCCCAATGCCATGGTGCCGCCGACGCCGCCACCCTGCACACCACCCCCCCCCCCCTCCTAGACCTCGTTGCTCCCTTTGCTCAGTCCTCCCCCTCACCCGAGGGTGGGGGACGGCTAGGCTTGCCACCGCCGCTTGTCTTGGCCGGGACATGCCCGGTCTTGATGATGCGGTGGGGGTCGGGGGAAATAGGGGTCGGTGGAGGGGTGGAGCTCTCGCCGGAGCTCCTTGCTGCCATGTAGAAGGGCGGGGCTCCGCGGCGTGCAGCGAGGGCTCTAGTGAGGAGGAACTCCGGCGGAATAGCCGATGTAGGTGTGTGCAGCAGCGTCTCTGGTGAGTAGTCCGGCGATGGTGATGGCGCGACGAAGATGCTTTGTCCAGCCGTGATGAGGACAGAAGGCCGTCACCACGTCAGGCATCTCCTGTTGCGGCCGCACCCTCGCTGTCTACCCATGGGACTCGCTGTGATGCAATGACTCCACCAGAATTCATTCTGGTGCAGCGCACATGAGGGGCACCACCAGAGGCCCTCGGCGAGTCGCAAGGGTGCTGGAGTCGGTGCTGCCGGCTCTAATGTTCCTTTGGGTAGTGGAGCCGTCATCGTGGCGTTGTCATCCATGTCCAGCGAAGCTAGGGGGAGGAGACCGAGGGCACGGCCGGCAATGCCCGCACCACGGCCCCTGCCGCGTCGAGTACGGCGCACTAGAGCCCGGAGGATCCTCTCAACCTGATGCATGAGTTGACGGAGATGGCCAGCACGGATGTTGCGAGGAAGGGAAGAACCGGCATCGAGAGAACAGGACGTGCCATCTTACCCTCCACGTGCAGGTGAGTTTCACCGTTCTTTCTCAGTAGAGCGTTGTTGATAACGTATTAGAGTATAAAATGAATGAACAGTGAAAGTGTGAATTCCCTCTGTTTTCATTGATCTCAAATGTCCCCTTTTATAGGGAGGATTTATGTATTACATGCCTAGGATTCTCCTAGGATTTAAGGAGGTTTTAAGCCTCTAAATGTGGTTGTTATATGACACAAATTCTTCTTAATATGGTTGTTACAAGATTGATGATTTATTTGATTGCTGTCATTGCTGCCCTTTGATGAGATCAAATATGGCCTAATGATGGCTTTTGTAACAATTGCAAGCCAAGAGTGACAGAGAAGCAGCACAGATGACCAAATTTGCTTTCGTAAGGTTATTTTTGGACAATTTTGTCCATCCTCTCTCAGTGGCTACTATTGTCAATATCATACTTAAAACAGTAGGAAATACAACTAGCTGCAAGGTTACGCATGTGAAAGGGGATTTTTTTTTTAATGGTAGCTGCCCTAGGATGAATATGGGCTGTCAATTGCTCTTGATCAAATGGATCATATTCTACTATACTATGCCGTAGCAGCGGCGGACCCAGAATTTTTATCCTGGGTGTGCCCACAAATCACAGCATAGTTCTAAAGAGCCCAATAAAAAAAACTTATGCACAATAATAATAAATAGTTTCTGATTGCAGCTCTTCAATTTTTGACCCAGGAAGTAAAGACCTATGATCTCAATTATCTGCACAAATCACAAAAACATGCCTTCGATTTTTTAACTGAACCGATTTCACTAATTCTAGTTTTCAATTTTTCAATCAATCTCACCATCTACTAAGAGGAAAAAAAATCAAACCAGAGAGATTATACCAGCACTGGACATGAACGGATGAGTGAATGATGTTTGGAGCTAGAACTTTGGACGGGATTCTGGTGCAGGCGTGCAGCCGTTTGCTAGTCCAGCGCTTCTGGTCGCCGACTCGGCTAGTCACCGCGACAGCGCACAGCTCCTGCACACCTCCGCTAGGCACCAGTCAAGCCACAGCCCCGGCCGCCACCGCCCCCGCCATGGCAGTTCCCTATCCATCTTTCATATAGACCGTCATGCTGTCACACCTCGCCGCGAGGTAGCGGAGCGCCGCGCCGCCGCCAATGCCCAACAGGGACACCCGATTCACATAAGTGCGGAACCCTATTGCAAGGGTGGGCTCTCTCTTACATTTGGGCCTTGGTTTGTAGAGGCAATAAGTTTCTGCCCACTGATGCGTAATACCTGTTGAAATTTTTTCGCGATTTTTGAGTATGCCAGTCAGGATTTTTGGCAGTGAAGTTCATTGCTATTCTTGTAGCTAAAGGTTGTAGATAAGTGAAATTTATTCTTCCCCGCAAAAAAAAAAAAAAGAGAGCAAAAATTACTCTTACGAAAAGATCAGATACTAGAAATTAAAAAAAAATGCTGGGTTCTTATCTCTCTTATATAGTTTGCAACAAAGCAAGCTTCCTCATTTAGCTATAGCATCACTAAGTTACAAACATTATGATAGCAGAATAAATAAATTAGGCTATGGATATGCATATTTATTTGAAAGCTCGCAACCACATGTGTATGCTGTCATGAGGTTATCACAATCTTTGGCCCTGACGAATTGGTAGCGTGCAACCAATACAATACAATACAATTCTCTGTTAAGACTGTAATTCTGATGAGAGGCATTTTCATGTTCTAGTGTTCCCACATTTCCCTAGATCGTGAAGATGAGTTTCCATTAAATTTCTGAAAAATTGCAGCCGTGGAGCAACCAAGCAGGAACAGGCCCAACGCAATACCCAAAAGGCATTCTAGTTCCCATGACACCATTCCATGCTATTTTAGCAAGAAAAAAATACAGTCTAAAATGGCAACAGATAGAACAGAAACCCAGAAAATAACTGCAAGAAAGCAAGAGAAAATAACTGCAAGAAAGCAAGTTACCTGTTCGCCCCCCTATCCTGGCCGGCGGCGAGCAGCACGCCAGCACCGCCCAGTCTTTCTTTCACATCGATCCTTCCCAGCAGGACATGATGGCTTAACACAGTCGAGCGAGTGCTGGAAATCATTTCCTGCCGTGCATACGCACATACCATGTATAGATAAATATAGTTAGAACTCAAAACGCTGATCATAATAATAGACAGTTCAAAAACACTAGTTACTAGTTGCTACAGCAACAAATTGCATTCAGTAATGATGCATACTATTTCAACCATCACTACTTTTGCTGCAAATACACCATCTTCGTTTTTTGTCACTGGTAGCATCTCCACTCATAACTAATCAACAAAAGATAGTAGCAAATGTGGCACTGGTAGCATCTCCACCCATAACTAATCAACGAACGTTAGTCAAGCAAATGCCTGGAACCACATGTAATCCTAAAAGAAGAAGAAACAGCAGATAGCAGAGAAGAGCAACCATGTTATGAGTACCCGGCAATGATCAGATGGGACAGGAATACAAGGTAGTAGAGCGCGGCTTTGGCGGCTTAGACAATGAACAGCCCATGGTGATCACGGCAACAGCGCAGCAGCAGGAGATGAGAAAACTGAGAACAAGGGGATGAAGAACTGAGATTGATCTTGCTTGCTCTATCCATCTGAAATGGTGCCATTTATATGGCTTACACGGCTAAACTGAATGCTAAACAAAAGGAAACCAGATGCTATTTCAAAGGGATAAGAAATGCAATCTAAACGAAGCAAAGCACTGTGATCCAAGCACCCGATTACGCCTTCACTCGCTGTGCATCCTTTCTGGCATCTGTTCCTGCACATCTGCTGGCCACCCAACAGCTCCCGATGAGGCTGGCGCGCGCTTGCGCCTGCGGTACACAACACCTACTTACCCAGAACTGAAGCATAGAATGGATGTTGAACCCACAGCAGGACCAGGATCAATGGATAAGGAAACACCTCCAACCTTAGGAGCAGAATCAATGAAACTGGTTGAGTGTTCTAATAAAATGTTAGCTTTGCATTCATTGGCCCTACTGCAATACAGATAGGAATCTGAGATGAGCTGAAAGATACATGAAAAGTAAGCATCTGCCATCTTAGGAACAAATTGATCTGGACCTATTTTCTCTTTCATCTTTACAAAAATCAAAGGTATGGATGGTGGGCCAAGATCTCAACAGTCAGCACTATTGTTTTAATTTTACACGAGTTGAAATTTAAGGGTTATTACCTTTTGTATGTAAGTACAACTTGAAATTCTTGTCAGGAAGATTCTGCATTATTCTATGATCACCCACTGGACATACAGCTGCCATCTGTAGAACAATGTCAATAAAAGGGTCAACAGATGGAAAGTACACACTTTCAACAAGAGGAGAAATACATACCAGGTAAACGAGCATGATGAAATCAGCGATGAACACCATGATATGCCCATTTCATTTTGATCCAACAACGGATGCTATGGTAACTTCAAAAGCCGCAACAACTATCAAATATAACATAGAGAAGCACATGTTTCTAATACACTTCAACCTGGTCAGCCAAAATGGTAAGTGGCTTCCTGACAAAGTTTTGTACCATAATTCCCCATGTGCGCTCGTTAGGTACTATTCCACCACTTACTGCCCTGTTTAGAAGCATAGCAGCATCATCAAGCAATCTGACTTTGCAGTGCCAACTAATGAGAATATTGTATGTAATAATATCAGGATGCACATTTTCATTGTGTAGCTTCTCTAGGAGATTGAGAGCGGCGTGCATCCATCCCATTTTGCATAATCCATTTATGAGTGTATTGTAAGTGACAATGTCAGGAGCAAGCCCTTGATTCAACATCTGCTTTGAGAGCTCTAGAGCACCGCGTACCCTTCTCTCCTTACAAAGCTCACTGATCAGAATGTTGTATGAAACATTATTTGGCTTAATACCCTTTTCTGCCATTTCTTCAAGAAGCACAAGGCTCCGATCAACATTCCCATCTTTGCACATGGCTTTTATCAGCCCGTTGTAGCTAACAACATCAAGTGAGCAACCATGAAGTATCATTTCCTTCGCAAGTCTCACAGCATCCTGCCACCTTCCATCATGCAGCAGTGCATGAATGAGTGTATTGTAAGTTATACCATTTGCAACAACGCCCTCCTCAAGTAAGTTTTCAAATATATGTTCTGCTTCCTCCATCCGTTCATTGTTGCACAAGTGATAAATTATTGTATTATATGAGCAAATATCAGGGTTACACCCTTGACTTCTCATCTCTTGAATGAGCCCCATTGCCTCGTCCATCCTGCCATCCTTGCATAGTGCATATATCATTCCATTGTACCCTTGTGAATTCAAAGTCAAGCCCTTTGCTGACATCTCCTCCAGCAATGCTCTTGTGTCATCCCACATGCCATTCTTGCAAAAGGAATGTAGCACGATCGTGTAGGTGACTACGTTCGGAGCAAATCCCTTCTTCTCCATTTCTCTAAGCAATCGCACAGCGGAACCGATCCTTCCAAGCTTGCAAAGACCATGCATCAATATACTGTAGGTGTGCGCGTCTGGTTGGCAGCCCTTCAAACCCATTGTCTCATACAGCTCTGTAGCCTCTGCTAGCTTCCCCTCTGCGAGACAGCCGCCAATCACCGTGTTAAACAGCACGACATTCAGCTCCGGCACCCTCCCGAGCATTGCCCGTGCCTCATCAGCCTGCCTCACCCGGCACAGTCCCTGCAGGAGGAAACCATACGTCATCGTGCCGGGCATGCAGCCTTTCGTCATCATCCTGTCAACCAGCCTCGCCGCCTCGCGTACCTGCCCGAGGCCGCACATCCCACGCACAACATCGTCGAACGTGTTCACGTCCGCGGCGCAACCCATGAGGAGCATCTCGTTGAGCAGCGTGGCGGCCTCGGCGACCCCTCCCTGATCGCACAGCGCGTGGATCACCGTCTGGTAGAGCACGGCATCGGGGACGCACCCGTGCCGCGCCATCCCGCGGAGCAGCGCGAGGGCCTCGTCGGCGCGGCCGAGGCGGCAGAGCGCCCGCGCGGCGACGCCGAACGTGAAGGTGGTGGGCGGGGCGCGGTCCCTGTGGACCATCCGGCGGTAGAGCGCGAGCGCGTCGGCGTGGCAGTCCGCCCTGGCGAGCACTGACAGGACGACGTTGTAGGAGCGAAACGACGGCTGAACACCGAAGCGGCGGGGCAATTGGTCGAGCAGGTGGAGGGCGCGACCGGGAGGCAAAGATCGGAGCAGCGGGAGGAGGAGGGACTCGCGGAGTGGGAGGAAGCCGGGCGGGAGGGAGTCGAGGAGGGAGAGGGCGCGGTCGGGGTCTGCGGCGGCGAGGAGAGGGCGGAGCGGGAGGGAGGAGAGTGCCGGGTGGGAGGAGGCGTACCAGGTGAGGAGGAGGAGGGAGGTGGCCGGGGAGAGCGGGAGCGCGAGGAGGCGGCCGAGGCGGCGAGGGGTGAGCGGGCGGGAGGCGAGCGTGGCGCGGAGGCGGGAGAGGTCGAACGGCGCGAGGAGCTCCGGCCACGACGTCGCGGCGGCGCCGGCGGCGGACGCCGGGAGGCGAGGCGGGTGGTGCTCCGCCATTTTGGGGTAGTGCAAGTTCAGTTGTGGCGCACGTGCTCGATGCCTCGAGGAGTCCAGGTAGCAAAAACTCAGGCGAAAATTCGACGGAATTCAATGAAATTCTATGAATTTCGGTGAAGTTTCTTCGTAATTTATCGAATTAGCGATAACCCCTGTCTAATCAATGACGTAAACCCCAACGATAGGAGCCATCTGATATCGTCTACTAGTGTTTGGTTGCTAATAACTGTGCTATTATACCTTATTTACTCATCATCGTGTCAACCCACAACAAATACTATCAATCTATATACGTATACATAAAGTAAAGTGTACGAGTGGTCCTTAAATTTATAGTGTTGTGTCATATAGGTCCCTAAACTCTCAAAATGCGTATCCAAGTCCTAAAACTTATCATAGTGTGTCATCTAGGTCCCAAATCACCGTAACCCCTTCAGGATCCTACGTGGCGTTGATCTAGTATGCCACACGGAATGACGTTGCATTATTTTGACTGACAAATGGGTCCCATTTAAAATTTTTCCTTTTTCTTTTTTCTTCTCTTTTTTCCCTTTCCTCTCCTTTATGTGTGACTCGAGCAGAAGAAAGGGAAAAAAAGAATGAGAAGAAAATGAAGAAAAAGTAAAAGAAAAGAAGAAAAAAAATGACACGTCACGTCCATGTGGCATGCCATGTCAGCGCCACGTAAGATCCTAGAGGGGATATGTCGATTTGGGACCTAGATAATACACTTTAACAAGTTTTAGGATCTGGATATGCATTTTAAGACTTTAGGGACCTATATGACACAACCCTACAAATTTAAGAACCGTCAATACACTTTACTCGTATAACTAATTAAAAAAATACGTAAGGCTCAGACGCGTGACTCCTCCCTCCCCCGTGTGCCTCCGCCCCCTCCTCCCTCCCCCCGATCCCCCTTCCTCCCGGCATCCTCCATCTCTCCCTCACGGCTCACGATCCAAAAAATAGTTTGACCCGGCCTCGCTACTCGGGCTCCCCCTTCCCCCATGGCCTATAGGGTAATGTAGCGCGAAGGGGCAAATTGTAATTCTTCCACCACTCTTCGCTGCGGAGGGAGCTAGTTGTAAATGTGTTGCCTATATAAAATGCCACGTCGGCGATTAGCTTTGGTCAAATGAGGTTTGGACCGACTATGGTTCATTAAACCAAGATGGTAGACTTTGATGTGCAATTTTCAAGTTTACGGACCTAAGTGACACCCGCTCTCAAGTTTAAGTACCGGCCATATATTTTACTTAAAATAAAATAACCTAGAACTGAATTAGACACAATCTTACATTATGAGTCTATATTTTGGAATAGAAGAGTAAATATTTTTTTTATCACCGTTCGAGAAATAAACAATGTTAAGTCGCTGTTTGGTAGAGCTCCCGGTCCAAGATTTCTTGAAAAAGGGATATTCCTAGCTTCAAAAATCCATGATATAAATATGCAATTACTTTTAATAATATTTAGTTAAATCATTTTGTTTATATTTTAAATGAAATATAAAATTTTAAACCACTATAATTTAACATATAAACTTCTAATCTAGTAAGGTATAGGATCTGAAGCAGTACCAAATGTTTAATTAACTCTATTTAGAATTCTTTTATAAAGTTTTTACTAGAAAAATACCCATGCGTTGCAACGGGTAAACTAAAATTATAACAAATATAAAAAAAATTAGATGATTAGGGTTTAGTTTTTATGTATGAGCCTTTAAGAAAACAAATATATTCCTACAGAGATAAAGAAAGTTAAAAAAGAAAAAAAAAGGCCTCTTTGGACCCACCAACCTACTAGGGCATTCGCGCATGCAGCCCATGAAGCGCAGCGGCCCAGCAGTGCTGTGGCCTGAGTATGGAGGCTGGCTCAACGCAGGATCGATCTGAGCCATTCATTTTGATGGACGGCTCGGATCGGTTCAAACTCCATCAAACCGCCGATGCAAAAAACCCTAACTCTAGATCGAAATTTTCACCTCCCCTCCCCTCCCCCCACCACGGGCCGCTTGTCCCCACCAGTGGTGCCTCTCCTCCTCCTCTGCTCCCACTCCGCTCCTCCCCCTTCCCCTACCAACGTCACCACTCCCTCTCTGCTGTGGGCCATCTCTCCGTACCGGCGGCTCCTCTCCCCTCCCCTCCCCTCTTCCCATCGGCAACGCCGCTTCCCCTCCGCAGCTCCCTCTCCGTCGCCCCCCTCCCCCACTAGCACTCTCCCTCCCACTACCGTCGATCCCCTTCCTCCTTGTCAGGGTGCCGCTGCCTTCCCACTCCTCGCCAGATCTGGACTGAGGCTCGTCAAATCTAGCCTTGGAAGGCGGTGATGGGCAACGGCGACGCAGCTCGATCGAACCACCGCCGGTGGCTAGTCCACACCCCCTCCTCGCCAGATCTGACCTTGGGAGACGGTGACGATAGCTTGAAGGCAGAGGCAGTCCCACACACTGTGAAGCTTTAAATTTTATAAAATGATTTATTCACAGTGCAAGTGGCTTTTAATTTTATATTTCAGTCCGTAACACTTTTGTTTTCAGTTCTTATATTATTTTCAGTTTACGTGTAGATCTAAAATTTACAATAAACACCCTAAAATCTAGAAAAAAATATTAGAAATAATTTTCAGTTCGATGACGGCGGTGGCAGGATGATGACGGGGGCGGCACGATGACGACATCCCGCGCCCTCTCCATGGTAGGGGCAGCAGTTCGATGACGACGGCGGCAGCTCGACAGTGACGGCGGTGGCTGTGGCACGATGACGGCGCCATCCTGCGCCCCCTCTATGGTGGGGGCTGCAGTTCGATGTTGGCGGCGGCGGCTCGACATCGGTGGTGGCCTCGACAACGACAATGTGCGAGGGGACTGTTGCTTCGCATTTCGGGACATGGTCTCTCCAGTGCGGTTTCGCTCCTCTCCTCGCGCGTCACGGAGCTTCCTCCTAATGACAAGTTCCGGCGAAGTTTGGGTGGCCACTGGCCAAACAAAAGCTCCGCGTTCTACAATGGTCAAAACAAAAGATGGTGTGTTTTTCTCGAGGAAAAAGTACACCAAAGGTCACTCAACTTGTCATCAAGATATAAAATCGTCTCCAACCACAAAATCAGATATGTGACATCCATCAACTTGTAAAACTATTCACTTTAGCTCCTTCGGTGGTTTTGACACTAGTTTTGTCTGACATGGCGGTGAGTCAGCGTGGGACCCGCGTGGGCCCCACATGTCAGGCTATCCATGTCAGCTCTCTCTTTCCTCTCTCCTCTCCCTTCCTCCTCTCTCTCTCTCACACTCTTTTCTCTGGGCGTAGCGACATGGCGTGCGACGGGTGGGGAGGAGACCGGTGGGAGAGGAGGTCTGGCGGCGACGGCGACGACACATGAGAAGGGGAGGAGCGCGTCAGGGAACCGGCGCACGGTGGTGGTGGAGGAGGAGGGGAGCGCAGCGAATGGGGAGGCCACCGGTGCCGGCGGCCATTACGCGAAGAGGACGGGGGGAGCACGGCGGTGGCTGCGGCCTCCGGTCTCGCCCGGTCTCAGCCCGCCTTCGCCACCGAGCGCCACCGTCGCCGGGAGCTGGAGCTGTGGGAGGCAGGGCACGGGAGGCGTGAGTGGGAGGCGTGGACCGGCGCAGCGGGCTCGCCAGGACCAGTCGCCGCTGTTGCCGGGAGCTGGAGCGGTGGGAAGCATGGCGCTGGAACGGGGGAGGACGACCGGAGCGGCGACTCGTTGGGGACGGCCTCGCAGGTGAGCAAGGGCTGGAAGGACAACAACGGCGGGCGGTGGTGACAGCGCGTCGGCTGGTCAACTCCCTCCTCGCCGTCTCCGTCTTCCGCTCCTCCCTCGCCCCGGATGGGAGTTTCGTCGGAGCGGCGTCCTCCTCCTCCACCTCGCCACCGCCGTTCCCCTCCAGCTCCCCCTTCGTTATGGCCCTCTGGTCCCGCCACCGACGCCCCTCCCTGCTCGCGTGCGCCGACCTCGTCGACCGGGGTGACTTCAATGGGGCACGCCGCGTCGCGAACGCCGTGCTCGCCGACACCGACCTCGTTGAGCGGGGTGACTTCAACGGGGCACGGCGCGTTGCGGATACTGTGCTCGCTGCCGCCGATCTCGTCGACCGGGGTGACTTCGACGGGGACAAGAGAGGCCATGGCGACACCCGACCGCGGCGTGCTCCTCTGCACCAGCGATCGCACCCGCCGCACCATCCTGCCGCGCCACCCTGGCTGCTCTTCGCTAGCCACCGCCCGTGGAGAGGGGAGTAGAGAGGAAGTGAGTTGATGGGGGAGGGTAAGAAGTGGTGACGTGGACCGTCTGACATGTAGGGCCCACGTGAGTCCCACGCTGACTTAGCCGTCACGTTGGATAACACCGGGGTCAAAACCACCGAAGCACCTAAAGTAAACGGTTTTATAAGTTGAGGGATGTCATTTATCTGGTTTTGTTTTGTGGATGAGGGACGATTTTGTAACTCGATGACAAGTTGAGGGACCTCCGGTGCACTTTTTCCTTTTCTTGAGGCTCACAATCTCTGCGCTTGCGAGGGCTCACTGTGAATGGCTCATGGGCCGGGCTGGGCCTTCAGGTACACGTCAACCGAATTCTCCACCACAGGGCCCGTCTATCGCCATGACTAGCTAGGGTTTCAAAGCCTCCATCGATATAACGACTCGTCCCTCCCCCTCTTAGCTCCGCACCCAAAGGTTACCGCCGCCGCCGCCGCTCCTCCACCTTCCGCCATTGACGAGCAGATCTTAGTTATTGGGTCTCTTTTGTTTTCTTTTTCTCTTTTTCTTCTGGTTCTCCTTTGTGATGAGTTTGTCATCCAGAAGAAAGCTGAGTTCGTTTCTTCTGCTTTTTCTCTTGTTATTATTATGCCTTGGTGTCTGGCTGGCGGATTGGACGACGGTGATGAAAAACTGCAAGAAAAACACACCATCTTTCGGGGCTGATTTGGCGCCGCCGCGCGTGCAATGATGCTAATTCTGCAATTCTGATGTCCATTGCTGATCCGTTGCTACCAAGACTGTTCTTTTGTTTCTTCCTGAAGTTCTTGGTTTTTTTTCTCTTTTAAACTTTTTATTTTGTTGCTGCATAGTTAAGAACGAGTCCCACTGTTGTCTGCGTTGGCCGGTGACGAAAACCTCGACTAAAAACACCATCTTTCGGGGCTGATCGGCCGCCGCTCGGCGGCCATGCTGCCATTCTGCAATTCTGAGGCCAACCCAATCTGGAGATGATGTTGGTACTACCATTGTAGTTTTTGTTGTTTTTGAGTTTTATTTGATTTGTTTTTCTATGGATTTGAGGGGGACCTGTGATGAAATCTGGAACCAAAAATACCATCTTTCGGGACTGATTTGGCTTTCAGCAGCCATGTTGTCACTTCCAAGATCCTGAGGTCTCTCTGTATTCGACTTTTCGTACTTCATATTTCATCTAATAATAACTGACTAGAGAATGCAATCCCAAATTGGATAGAATGAACTACTGCTCTACTTTTGTAAGTTTGAGCCGCTCCAATGAACAGGACTTGTGGATCTGTGAAAACCCAATGGACGTAGATGATGAACGAGGCATACAAATCATAAGTTTGTGTTAATATCCTTTAAAAAAACTTGAATTGGTATTCAACATACAATTTATTATATTCAATGTAATCTTGAAGGTGAGATCAATCCAAAGCAGGGAAATGTATGTCATCAAGGATTATTGTTCATGGAGAGGACAATTCGCCGTTGCAAAATCAGGCGTGTAGTACCAAAATTTTGATGCCTGCGATTCCATTTGCAGCCTATTTCCTGAAAGACTTGAGAACCTCGTTTGTGGCTGTAACTTCAAACTTATTTGGCACCTAATGGATTATGCTTATGTATATGTAGCAACCAGTATTGACTAGCTAACTTCAAACTGGTGTGTCAAACCTGATGGATTGTGATTAGTATATACCAGTGTAGGTTGAGTTATTTTTTTGACGGAGTGCCGGAGGGAGTACTCCCTCCATCAAAAAAACTTGTCCAAAAAAAACTCAATTCCTAGGTTTTTGTGTCTGACGTTTAACCGTTCGACTTATTTAAAAAATTTATAAAAAAATTTAAAAAGATAAGTCATGCATAAAGTATTATTCATGTTTTATCATCTAACAATAATGAAAATATCAATCATAAGAAAAATTCATATAAGACGGACGGTCAAACGTTGTACACGAAAACCGAAGAATTCAGTCTTTAACCGAAGAATTCGGTCTTTTTGAGACGGAGGGAGTAGGTAGCAAGTGAACCAGTATTACATGTGTAATCAACTAACCAACATGTTCTCGTTAGCCTACAATGACTGACTGAATAAGCCTCATTTTAGAGGCATAGGCATTTCTAATGAATTCTCACTGGCATAAGAATCGACATTTCAACGAAAAACAAATTGACCTTATAGCTTATTAAGGCTGCGATCGGCATTTGGTGTTAAGGACTAATCCCACACACTCTACTTATTAGCACATGATTAATGAAGTATTAGTTTTTTTAAAAAGGGCTAATATGATTTTCTAAAACAACTTTCGTATAAAAAACTTTAAAAAAATCACATCGTTAAGCAAATTGAATAGCGTGCGCACGGAAAAAGAAAAAGTTGAGTTGAGAAAGAAGGGGAAAAGAACACAGCATAAATCAATTAAGCACATATTTAGTCCAAATAGTACTTACATCATTTTCATCGTTAAAATGATTTTGAAGAGCCAACGTAAAGTGGGAGAGAACTTTATTTAAGGATAGTGTAATAATATGAAATGTGAGACCCAAATGTACGTAGGGGATGATATAGCAGAACAAATACCACCACTATTGACATTTTAAGTAGTCCAGATTTAACAAACCTTGTGTTCAACAGTAGGCCTAAAGCAATGAACATTTTATTTTCTAAAGGAAAAAAAGTAGGAATTTTATCAAATGAAATTTGTAAAACTAGAAAAGATTTCTGACACTAAACCAACGAGCACTGATATTAGATTCAGCAGTTAAATTCAACAACTGGAAAAATAAATGGGCATGCCAAGCAATATGGACCAGAAATGTCCTCAACTCAGTTTCCCAGAGCGGTATTAGTCTTCAAAAAATTCAGATGCTTGTATCTGGCAGTACGATATCGCCAAGCTAACACGTCGCCATCTAAGAAATGTTGGGTCTTTTTAATAACTAGAGCATGAAGCATGAGAAACATTATACTGTGCACCAAAACTTAGCGCAAATCAAAACCCATGACACATAAGCGACATTACAGTATGAGATGGGAGTGTTTCAGTAGAGCATTCAGGAATCTCTGACAACTCAATGACTTGAGAAGCTCATCAGAATCATGCCGCCTAGTTCAAACTGCCCTGCTGTCGACCATCAGGGATAGCGAACAAAACAACCGGCTTCGAGGATCTGACAAAAGGGGCATCACACCTGTAATAGCCCTTCCTCTCAAGCTGTATGACCTCCCCACGCAGGAGGTTTCTCATATTTGCATCTCCTAGGGCCAGGGTTTCTTTCCGAGTGCATGGGTTCAGGTTGTCAAGGAAGTTCTCATCCTCCTCAAGCTGTACACATGGCCACAAACATAGAAGAAATTCAGTGTTAACTCATTGATAAATGAACGAGTAATATAGGAGCTAACTCCAACCAAGAAATGGTTCACATTTTGCACGACAAAAGAGAGAAGGTTTAGTTCCACAATTTTTTTAAAAAAACATTACTGTACAGGAAAATATGATATCCACATAGAAAAACTAGAGAAAATATAGCATGTAATATCAAGTAAAAAAGACAGACTATTTGAGTTAAGGCAAGCAAGAAGCTTTCATGCTAACTACATCTAGCTGCAATTGCTAACTCACCTTCTTCTTGCTAATCAGGTAATCAAATTCCACCAATGAGAGAGGAACCAGATCATCTATGTCCGGGAGCCATGTGACCTTCAATTTTGTTGTCTTCACAGATCCCTCAAGATGTAGTTCTCCAATCAGTTCAGTAATTACTCCATTCTCCATCTTGATTTCTTTAATGATGGCATTTCCCCAGTCCATTAGAGTAACTTCCTCACCCTTGCTAATTGCAGATGCATCAGCATAATCTAGCCAAATTCTGTTTGTGAAGGTTGTTGCCTTCTTTCCTGCACCATCAAATTTCTTGTGCCTTGGCAAAATTCGAACAAATGATTTCTCTGGACCATTAGTAAGCTTGAAGATCACACGCTGATCTTTCAACACAGCAGTATGCCTTGCACAAACTGGGTCAATTATTTTCTTGTTGATTGTCCAGAGTTTATCCCACTCCATAAGATTCAAATTTTTCGAAGCACCCTTCAGCAAAGAAATGGGAATGCAATCAGGATTCATCATTTTCATATGTAAATAACACAAAGCAAGAGCTAACCAGCATATAGTAATACCTGTTGGAGTATAAATTGTATCAAAGCCTCAACTTTCAGGCCACGGCGTACTATGCCTTGAACAGTGGGGAAACGAGGGTCTGTCCAATCTTCAACCTTCTTGTTCTGCACAAACCAAAGCAGCTTCCGCTTGCTAAGAAGAGTATAAACCATATTCAATCTGCTGAACTCATATATTTCTACTCTCCTCATCCCCATATCTTGCAGAATTCGATAGTATTGTGCATTCCTGTCATGATATTCACTGGAACGAAGAGCATGGGTCACTCCCTCCAGCGCATCAACGAATGGGCAAGCAAAGTCATAAGTTGGATAGACCTTGTACTTTGAGCCAATACGATGGTGAGGATCAGTGTTGCAACGGTAGTAAACTGGATCTCGAAGGGACTTGTTAGGATCCTGCATGTCAAGTTTACCCCTCACACAGCATTGCATACCCCTTTCAGAACCATTTATCATCTCTTTCCATAGAGACAGATTTTCCTCCACAGTATTATTTCTGCACTTTGACTCCACACCATCCATTCTCTCACTTCTCATTTGCTCCTTTGGTGTGTCATCAACATATGCTTTTCCCTGCTTAATCAGTTTTTCAGCCATTTCCATTAGCTTTGGAAAATAATCAGATGTGTATGTGACAGCATCATATTTGATTCCCAGGGTCTCAATATCTTTTAGGAGGTTTTCAACAAACTCATTGCTTTCTTTTGAAGGGTTAGTGTCATCAAATCGAACAATTAGTCGACCTTGATATCTTTCTGCAAAGTACTTGTTCAAGAGTGCAGCCTTTGCATGACCTATATGGAGGTACCCACTGGGCTCTGGGGCAAAGCGAACACACACTTCTCCAAATTTTGCACCAGGGAGATCAACTTCTGGAGCCGAAGGATCCTTTGAGTCATTAACCTTTTCCTTAAGGTTTGGTGCAGGGGATTTCCCAATTCCTCGTCTCCCAACATAAGAAGCTATAACCTCATTCAATGTGTCTCTGTAGTCTGAATCTATGCCATTGAACCAACGGACAAGATTTTGGTATTTCTTTGATTTCCGTAGACTCTCCCATCGTTGACCAATCCCTGAAAGAGAAGATATACATCAATTGTTAGCGAACATTATGAAGCATAGGAGAAGCTTGAGAGTACAACGTGAAAGAAGCCCATGGCTCACCAGCAAGATTTGACCATACTGTGATATCAGCAATGGTTAAACCATGACCAACCAGAAAGGTTCGAGACATCAGGTATCCATCAACAAATGAGCAGGCAACCTCAAATTCAGATCCTAAAAGGAAGGTGGGGGCGTATTCAAGCCATTCAACAACCTGCCAGTTCATTAACAATAGCAATTTAGAACACTAACAGAACAAAGATTATGAAATATGTTTTAGCAAGAACTTGGTCACAGCATACATGTCCAGACTCAATAGCATCTCGGCCATGGAGGCTTGGAGAGGATTGGGCAATGTACTCGAGAATAGGGTTGATACCACGGAGTGATTCTCTGTGTAGAAACAAAGATTCCCATGAGAAACTATTAGTTCCAGATGGTGAGTAAACCCAAAAGATAAAATAAAGGACAAATAAAAGTAAAGTGATAATTTGGAAACTTAAAATTGGTCATGCACTTCTATGTGAAAAAACAAGTACAGCACAGCCAAGTGAAAAATATAATCAAAACAATGATCATAATAATAGCCACTTGGAAAACACAAGTCAGCAATAAATTGCATTCAGTAATGATGCACAACGTTTCAAACATCATATTTTGCTAAAAAGAAAACAACATATTTCTTTTTGCCATTAGTAGCATCTCCACTTATAGCTAATCAACTCCAGATAGCTAAACAAATGCCTAGAACCGCATGCAATCCTACAAGAAGAAAAAAAACAACACATACAGATAAGAGCAACCACTTACCCAGAACTGAAGCATAGAACGGGTGCTGAGCCCGCAGCAAGACTAGGATCTACGGACAGGGAGACACCGGCAACCTTAGCAGCAGAAATTATGGAAATTGGCGGGCTGTCCTGAGAAAACGATAGCTTCGCCTCCATTGATCCTACTGCAGTAGCACAGATACGAACACGAGATTAGCGGAAATCAGAAAGCCACATCAAAATTACGCACCATCTATCAAATCATCGTGTAAACAAATCAGTCTGCACTCGCTCCCCCCCCCCCTACCATGGGCGGATCTAACATGCCAAACATTAAGGCAAATTTCTAGAACACAGAGCGAGCTAGCTAGGGTTAACGCAAATTCGACAAGAAGTGAAGTGCGTTGCGTGGGTCGAGAGAGAGATGGGGAAGAGGATGTGCTAACCAGGATGGATGCGGCGGAAGCAGCAGGAGGACGAACGACGGCGCCCCTGCTCGCCCGCGGGATGGATGGGGATCGGCGGCGGCGGAGGATGTGCTAAGTGCTAACCTAAGCAGGATGGAAGCAGCAGGATGACGGATGGGGCCCCTCCTACGACCTACGGATTGCCTCTCTAAACCCTAAACCCGACCGGTGTTCGAACCGGTGAATGAATCCATCGATTGGCTGGTTCTTCCATCGGTTCAAAAAAAAAAGTAAAATTATAGTATATTTTACTAGCAAATATGCCCGTGCTTTGCTACGGGTTCTAGTAAGAGGGGTTAAATGTTTCGTTGCACTCTATTATTATATGTTTTCAGTTTTTTAGTGCTTCGAAAGGATAAAGGTAAAAGGCGTCTGCAATGGAAAAGAAACATGCACTTTGTAATATCGAAATAAAATCAGTAGTGGAATATGTTCGAATTTTGGAAATAATTTAATATTTAAGAAAATAATAATTATTTTGACATGAAACAATCTACTGAATCTACTGAGTGATTAAATATTTGATCATAATTTCCTAGCAATTTTAAATTGCTTAAAATAGTGCCAAACAAATTTCTGTAAATTTTAAAAAAATTAAATCAGTTGCTTTGAAAAATAAACTGATTAGGGCCTTAGGAAGTTTCTGGGACAACTTGAGGGACCAAAACTGAACTTATCCGTGTGAAGCGTACACGTGGCCCAATTGTGTGGCGGACCAGGAATGGCAGCCCGATGAGGGAGAATACGCAGCCATCCGATCTGATCGACGGTCACGATTGATCCGTACATATGTATAAAATGCTGGCAACCCTAACCCTAAACCTAAATCATTTCCCCTCTCCCCCTTTCTCTCTCACGATTGCATCGGCGGCGCCTTTCCCCCTCCGCCGCTCCCCCTCTCCCTCCCACCGGCTGCGCCATTCCCCTTCCGCCGCTCCCCTCCCCCCTCCCCCCACCGGCGCCGCCGCTCCTCTTCCCCTCCCCCCACCGGCGGCGATGTTCCACCTCCTTCTCTCCCTCCCGTCTCTTCTCCCTTTGGCGGCGGTGGAAACGGCCGAGGGCCACGGTGGAAATGATCCGGCGACCTCTCTAGCCTCCCTCCCGCGGCAGATCCGCCGGCAGTGGTGGCGGCGTTGGCGGCAGCCGCGGGCGGATCCGGCGGCGGCGGCTCGCTCCGCCCCCTCTCGCCTTCCTCCCGTGGCGGATCCGGCATCGTCGACATAGAGGCGGTGGGCCGGACGGCGTGGAGGTGGCCGGCCGGACACTTCTCCCCCTCTCTCTCTGTGTGCGGCGGCTGCGGGAGGGCCGGCGACGCCCTCCCCTCCGCTAGATCGGGGGGAGGGGAGGTGCGGCGGCGGTGGTGGCGGGTCGGACCCGGACGGCGTGGAGGCGGCCGGCCGGACCTCGCCTCCGCTAGATCCGGCGGTGCTGCGGCCAAGACGGCGTGGGGGCGGCGGGCCGGGCGTCGCCTCCTCTAGATCCGGTGGCATGGAGGCGGCTGCGGCCCGGTGGGCGGTGGTGGCGTCGGTGGCCGCCGATTTTTTTTTTTTTTGCAATTTTTTCCATCGCTATTGCTAATCTAATCGGATTGCGTATGGACGAAAAATCGGACGAAATTAGATGTGACGACCGGAAAAATACGAATATTTATATTAATTATAGATTTATATAGAAAAATGCCCGTGTGTTGCAACGGGTGAAGTCTATTTTAACTTATATGGTTTAGTTAAGATGAAATTCACTGTGGGGGTTTGCTTAGATATATATATTTTTAGAAAATCATGAGTTACAATTAGGAGTCCGATCGTCTCAATTTAGTATGTTTGTGAGTTTTTTTTAAACAGATTTCTTATATAATTCCTTCTATATTACCAAAAGTGAATGATCTTAAAAACCGACTCAAATATAAATATGTATTTCCAAAAGCAAACGAACTTAAAAATCGATTTATACACGGATGACGTACCAAAATACTAGTAAAAATATTTTTAATTTTTATAATAGTAGAGATAGAGATTGAGAATTTTGGTTTAATCAACATAAGATATATTTCTAAAATCATTGTAGTAACTAACCCAAATAGTTAGGTGCGCACGCATGTATGGTAGGGGCAGTAATGGGCCCAACAATTTTGCTTACAAAATTTAAGGGTTGGATTAAAATACGATGTACTCACTTTTTTATATATTTTTGGCATGAAAATATTTAAAGGTTAGGTAAGGTTGTGAAAGAACCCACGGGCCTTGACCGTTGGGGGTTCGATCCCTATGCCCCCCTAGTTTTCTTTTGGTTCTGCAGACAATCCGGTTTAAATGATTTTTCTAAGTCAATTATATCTCTAGCCTAGGCACTGGTTCTTTTTTTTTTTTTGTTAAACCCCCATTTCAGTTCGATGGTTACAACTAGGTTATTGAGATGCCACTGTTTTCGGATAAAATTACAAAAATGCCACTAGAGAAAGAGAGTAAATCTTTACAAATTGCTAATTCCGCATACGTAGAAGGACATGTCACATTGCCAACATGGAGGGGCATGAAAATGACCCATTTGCCCTCGTTCGATCTTATTGTACATTGAGTATGCCAATAAAATGCACGTGCAATATTTGAGCAACTATATACAAACATATTTACTAGCAGATCCAATAGGTTCATTGTGCTTCAAATATTTATTACAAATTTATCCTCTCATATCTTGTTCACATTACTAAAGTTCTGTTGAAGAAAATATCGGAATTTGTGATATAGTCACACAAGTGGTTTAGTTAGACAAAAAAAAATATCGGAATTCCTGATATACACTTCGGAAT
The DNA here is from genome assembly GCA_000338895.3 of Oryza meridionalis. Lineage (NCBI taxonomy): Eukaryota > Viridiplantae > Streptophyta > Magnoliopsida > Poales > Poaceae > Oryza > Oryza meridionalis. Next base: position 12,372,121 of record CM002533.2, read on the forward strand.
TTCCAATATGGCCACAAGGGGCTCTGTTGAGGAAATTATCGGATTCTCCAATGTGCTTGGAGTATGTTGTTTGGGAGTTATTTAGCAATGGATATAGTCAACAATTATGTGTTTTGTGCATATTTGCATGTAGGTATGTCGTATACAGCTCGGCCAATCTTCAGGTTGCAATCCAAACTCCGACAGAAGAATGGTAAAGCCAGGCGAGCAAGAAAGTGAAATTAATTACTACTAATCCACAACAAAGTGTGAAATGAACTGCGCCATGAGTGGCCAAAAGCACTAATCAAATGTTAATCTCTGGCACTTCGTCATTTTTCGGTTAAAACCGTTACCACCAAAGTGCCAGAATTTGCATAAAAAAGACAGTGATGCTCTACTGCTGTTGTCAATCTTCGTCCCCCCAAATCAGACGCAGCTGTTTTCATCTCTTCTTTTGAGGGGGGTCTAGTACTGCATGAGCAACTACAGCATGCATACAAGCTTTGATCGCCATCAAAGTTGTTGTTACAATCTTTGAATTGTTTTGGATCTACACAAAATACATACATACAGGTTGATGAGTTCCATGGCGCCAGGTCTTTTTCACCGGGCTTCTTTCCACATCCTGGCCTTCTCCAGGATGAACTTGCCTTCCTTGTACTTCTCGCTCTTTTCGTATGCTTTCTCCTGTAGAGTATTATAGGTGCAAATTAATAATCCAAAAAGAAAAAAAAAACAATGAGGTGACGAATGAAGCAGTGTTAAGAGCTGAAGACTGTTACATCGAGATAATATGATATGGTAAATGAGCTGTATTGATGCCAGAACAAAGTTATCGCATTGCTAATACGTACGATGAATGGGTGAGTACATGTCGCAAACACATAAATTCTCCCAGTTATGAAAAATTGAAAGAGAAGCTATGAAAAAAAAAAACAGAAGTTAGCAGTTACCCACACGCAACTGAAAGAGAACCTTAGATGCGCAACTTAGCATATAGGTGAAGATAAGCCACATTCAGGGTTTATTAAACAAAGTGAATTTCAGTAGAGGTCGGTTCAAGCAACTTTAATTAAGGGAAAGATGCCACTGTAACTGCAATAAAAAAAATACAGTTGATGTACTCCCTTAAATGCCAGGATGGAACCAATGGGTACAAGAACAATGCAAAATTTCTAAACGACTTGCAGGATCTGTGCCTTGAATCTTCATGGGACATAGGGCTTAGAATAGTAGCATACAAAATTGACTGGAAGTCACAAAACACAGAACTTCAGATGAGAAAATAGCTGTATAATGCAGTTATTACACAGGATTACTAGAAAACTACAGTTCATATGTAGTTGCAATGATGAGCTAGATATGAAGGCAAACAAATGGTTTATACAGAATCTAACCCAACATATTCCAGTTCCACAGCAAACAGCAACTAAATCTTTAGTACCATAGAAGGCCACATTATCATGCTGGTAACATAGGAGGCCCCACAGGCCTACACTAGTGTTTTGTGGATACTATGTTTCAGCATCAAGTTGTATTTTGTTAAAATGTTAGTCCTCATCTATCAAATGCAAAACTAGCTACTCCCTCCGTCCACTTCTCGCTATGACTCTGGACAGATACTTTTCCAAATTCATAGCCGGAAATGCTTATATTTTGGGATGAAGGGAGTATTAAACATAAGACTTTGTTATTATATTGAATGGTTATGGATTAAGTGTAGGCCTAACCTACAATAGAAAGCCTAAAACAAAGCATAATATTTTTGAAAGCTGAATTTGATGCACATTTATATGTTAAGTTTGTTGACTATAATTGACTGGTAGCATTGCCATTCACATCTCAAAAATAGACATCAATCTGAAAATTTTACATATCCAACTGAAGTACTGAACGAAGCATATTATGAATTTGAGATACATGTATATCCTATCAATTGATCGCAATGAGAATAAAATTACATAACAAACTGAGACAAAATGATGTGGCTAATGCAAAGTCTGGGCTAAGGTACCAAATAATTATGTGATAGGACAATGAGCCTATGGAAATCTGAGAATTCTTTAAGTTGGAGTAGAAGGAAGAAATACTACAAGTAGAACTGTAGAAGAGGGTGAAAAGAAGCATAGAGACTCCTATTTTCCTATCCACTGCTTGTTCAACTCATGCTTGTATCCAACTTTTTTGTTTTCAGAATGCAACATTCTACAAGTTTCTCCACGGAATGCACATATCTAATCTGCATAAGAGGCAACTATTATATGATCATGGAAGCAAATTTCCAAGTTAACTTACATATCTCCAGCCGAGAATTTGCTGGCAACAGCTACAGTAGATATCTTTCACCGTATGCAGTCCGGTCATCAGATACCGATCCTCATTAGGCCCTAAGGATATATTCACCCTGAAAAGAATAGAACAAAAGCATAAAGATATTGAATACATTCTACAAATAAGCTGAATACATTGCCATGTTTCGAAGTGAAACGTTCTACAAATAAGCTGAATACATTCCCATGATTCGAAGTGAAACATTCTACAAATAAGCTGAATACATTGCCATGATTCGAAGTGAAAACTAGTTGTTGAAGCCAAAACTACATCAGTATCACGAAATTAGCTCTAGAATACACTAAGAAATGGATGAGCTGGTATTAAGTTGGTCAATCTTGTAGAGAAATACAGTAGGAGGTCGAGGAAACGGCATGGCTATCGCAGTGATATTAGGCGATAAATCAAGGCAATGATCCGAACAAGACAAAATGCTAGTACCAATTTCCTAACAAAACCATCCCAAGGAGGCAATGGAAATGGCTGAGGCCATCATTCATCTAGTCGATGTCCGTTCCTGCAGCAATCCAGAGGGGCCAAAGCTAATAAACTTGTGCTTGAACAACATCGATTTGATACCGCAAATCGATTCACCCGAGCATGCTAATCGATCGATCCGACCACAAATCTTCAGTTGTGACATTGCAATAATAATAATAATCCAAGAGTAAGACCACGACGACAACAGCGATGCAAGCTAATTCCAGCAGAATCCATCCACATTGTGGCACAACCAAAGCTTCTTTTCTCCCCCATTTCCAGCAATCCAATCCCGCATCGATTTCCATCCCAAAACGAAGGCTGAATCGGCCACCCCAAGATCCGATTCGAACACACCCCCACCACCAACGAAACCCCCTTGGGCCAAAGATCATCATCATCATCATCATTCCAAGAACCGCCTAGCTAACACGAGGCACACACGCAATGCGGAAGCGGGAGAGAGAGGGAGGACGCGTACACGTGGTCGAAGAGGTAGGCGCGGCCGAATCGGCCGCGGAAGTCCCGGGAGAGGATGGCGTCGGCGGAGGCGGCGTCGACGCGGCACCGGCGGCACTTGAGCACCGCCGACGCGGGGCCTCCCCCGTCGCCGTGCCGCGGGAGCAGCTCCACGAACAGCAGCCCCATCGCCGGATCGACCGATCGAGGGGGGAGCGGGGCGGCGGCGGCCGGAATCAATGGCGAGTCGCCGGCTTCTTCTTCTTCTTCTTCCCGGAGGAATGGAGAATAAGCTGGTTATTACCGTACAGTTTGTTGGACAGAGGGAGGTGGTATTTATTTACCGACAAGTTCTTTCTTTCTATTACTGTCTGTACGTATATATCCGTAATTCATCCGTTAAGACTTTCTAGTATTACATAAATTCATATAAATAAGAAGGTAGCCCGCGCATACGCGCGGCATGCTTTTTTTTTATTTTGAAAACATGTCTAACAAAATAAGTATAAATAAAAATAATTGAATGTTCATTGTTTATTTGTTTTTCTTTAAAAATCTTGAGAAACTTTAATTGCTCATAAATATATACTCCCTCTATTTCGAAATATTTGACACCGTTGACTTTTTAGCATATGTTTGACCGTTCGTCTTATTCAAAAACTTTTGTGAAATATGTAAAATTATATGTCTACATAAAAATATATTTAGCAATGAATTAAATGATAGGAAAAGAATTAATAATTACTTAAATTTTTTGAATAAAACGAACGGTCAAACATGTGCTAAAAAGTCAACAGCGTCAAACATTTTAAAACGGAGGGAGTAGTTTTTTACCATCATGCTATTTTTTTAATTGATCAAATATGCATATATTAGATAGTGCTTCTTGTACGTAAATTACTTAGTCAATACGAGTCTTAAAATAAAAATTTAGTAGGAAATTTCTAATCATACTGTTATAAGAAATGCTTAGAAGCATTTACATGCAAGTCGCAGTCGCACTACTAGAAAACTCATTTTCGGCGTCGTAGAGGATCGATTTTCACAGGCGGGCATGTAATTCGGAGCCAAAACCCCGCCGGCAAAAAAAGTACCCGGGGTGGAGGGGACGGTCCGCCTGCGAAGATTGATCTTTGCAGGCGGACCATATAAGCGTCGCCTGCGAAGATCGATCTTCACAAGCGGCAGACGTCGTGCGCCTGCGAAGATCGATCTTCGCAGGCGACGCTTATATGGTCCGCCTGCGAAGATCGATCTTCGCAGATGCCGCTTATATAGCCCGCCTGCGAAGATGCCCCTATATAGTCTTCTTCCTCCCCGAGCCCTGTTCATTCTCCCCGAAGTTTCTCTCTCCTAAAGTGACTTAAATATAGGGGGGAGATTTTGAACTTCAAATCTTCGGGGGATATTTCTACGGTACTTAGATCTACTCATTTCTACAATAGGTATGCAATTTTTTAAGCTTTAGACCTTAATTTGTGATGGATTTATGCATGCAAAATTGTGAAGGAAGAGCTCCATGTTTTTTAATTTTATTTCTTTTGATATGTTGATGTTAGATGTATGTGTAATACTTGATGCCTCTTGTTGTAGTGGTTCAATGTGGTAACATAAATTCTCAATTTTTTTTATTTTTGCTATCACATCCACCTCCTAGTTCTAGATATAGATCTAGATCTTGTCATATATAGAGAGAGAATAAAATTATTAATGTATATTTATTCGGTGCAATCAAAAAATAGTTATAGTATTTTGTAATATGCCGATGATATGATTTTGTTAGATTTTCCTAATGTACTAATTAGGCATGTCTGTGAAAAAAAATTGAAATAAACTTTGATTTTTTATTAATGTACACTTAACCTTTAGTTAATTAGTTTTGAATAGCGATAAGTTTTTTCAATAAACCCTACAAATTTGGTATTAATTGTGCAAATATTTTACGTGTATTTTTTTTTAGAGATATGGAAAGTCGGGAATGGATGTATCATTGGCCGAGGTTTTTGTCTCCATATAGAAACGAAGTGTCTAAATTTATTGGTATTGCCAAGGCACACGCTGAGAAGAACAATATGAGGAAGATAATTTGTCTATGTGCTGACTGTAAGAATGAAATAGCCTGGGACTTTGACGATGCTTTTAAAGTGAAGGAGCACTTAGTAACTCGTGGATTTATGGACAAGTACGAAATATGGACACATAATGGCGAAGAACAAGTGGACGGGCCTGAAAATGTAGTTCCGACATAAGTTGAAGACATGGTGCATGACGATGGTTCTGTTGAGGACAAAATCGACCTAGAGGAAATGTTACGTCATGCAGAACCCGAGGTGCTGATGGGGTCGGCTAGAGGGTTAAATAACTTTGAAGCTTTACAGAAGGCAGCAAAGGAAGTTTTGTACGATGAGTCGAAGGGCTGTGACAGTGAGTTCACAACACTCCGGTCAGTTCTTGAACTTATGAGGTTAAATGCGAGACATGAATGGTCTGATACCAGTTTCGACAGTTTGTTAGAACTTCTGCAGAAAATGCTCCCGAGGCCTAACTCACTATCATCCAGCACATATCAAGCAAAGAAACTCATATGCCCCCTTTCACTTGGTGTGGAAAAGATTCATGCGTGCGTAAATCACTACATACTGTATAGGAAAGAGTACGCTTCTTTAGATGAATGTCCAACATGCGGTGCAAGCCGGTACAAGTCGAATAGCAATACTGGCCTAGAACCCTCTGAAGCAACTAAGGGACGACAGAGAAAAATCCCACAGCTTGTGATGTGGTACCTTCCTGTCAAAGACCGCATTAAATGGATATACTCAAACCCGCGAGATGCGGAACTAATGCGCTGGCATGAAGAAGGGCGCAAGAAGGATGGGATGATTCGACACCCGGCAGATGCTCGTCAGTGGATAAACTTTGATGCTCAGTATAGAGAGTTTGTTAAAGACCCACGGAACATTAGATTTGCCCTGAGTACTGATGGAGTTAATCCTTTTGGAGACATGAGCAGCTCACATAGTACTTGGCCAGTGCTTCTCACCATGTATAATCTTCCTACCTGGCTTTGTCTAAAGCGAAAATACGTACTACTCTGTATCCTCATACAGGGACCCCGTCAGCCTGGTATTGATATTGACGTATTTCTTGAACCATTGTTGGAAGATATGGCTGATTTATGGAAAGAGGGATTGAAAGTGTGGGACGAGTACTTACGGGAATACTTCACAGTGAAGGCCATCATCTTCGTGACCATTAACGATTATCCAGCAATGTTTTCAGTTTCAGGTCAAATTAAAGGTAAAACAGGATGTGTGATCTGCTTGAATGGAACGTACTATAGGTATCTCCCGAGTTCCAACAAGCTTGTGTACATGCGGCACCGGCGGTTCCTACGCACAAATCACAAGTACCGCAAGATGAAGGCGGAGTTCGATGGTACTGAAGAGACTGATCCTGGACCAAAACCTACATCGGGAGAAAAGGTGTGTGCAATGACAGAGAAAATTGTTTGCGAGTTTGGAAAAATGACTAAGAAACCATCCTAGGGGACAAAGCGCAAGAAACCCGAGAAGAATACGAAACAAGGGGATAGTAAGAAGCAAGATGATACTTCAAAGCCAGATGATAAACTCCCTCCCCCATTCAAGAAGCATTCCATATTTTCTAAGTACCTCCCGTACCAGAAAGATCTGGAGGTTCGGCATGCCATAGACGTCATGCATCTAGAGAAGAATGTGTTTGACAACATAGTTGGAACATTGTTGGACATGCCGAAGAAGACTAAAGATGGTCTACAATCAAGGATGGACCTAGTCGAGATGGGAATCAGGGAAGAGTTACACCCTCAAGAAGGAGAAAAGAATGGCAAAGTATATCTTCCACCAGCCTGTTTCACACTGACACCTGAGGAGAAGAAGTCATTTTGCAACTCACTCCGTGATGTCAAAGTGCCCATAGGTTTCTCATCAAACATCAGTCGACTAGTTTCAATGAAAGATTTGTCGGTATCTGGTTATAATTCACACAACTGCCATGTCTTGCTCACCGTGTTTCTTGCAATAGCAATAAGGGCCATAAAATCGGAGCATTTAAAGGTTGCTATCACAAGGTTGTGCTACTTTTTCAACACAGTGTCACAGAAGGTCATTAGTCTCGAAGAGTTAGGAAATCTCCGTACATTCGCACATGAGACACAGTGCCAACTTGAGATGTGTTTCCCTCCGTCATTTTTTGATATGATGGAGCACCTCATTGTTCATATAATGCCGCAGATGGTTGCACTTGGCCCATTGCACCTCCATCAAATGTGGTCATACGAGCGTTACATGGCGGTTCTGAAGGGTTACGTCCGAAATCGTGCACATCCAGAGGGATCAATGGTTGAGGGCTATAGTACTGAAGAGGTTGTCGAGTGCTGTATCGATTACCTCAAAGATGGATATGCAATTGGAGTACCTGTGCCCCGACACGAGGGCAGGTTGAGTGGCAGGGGAACGATAGGAAAGAAGAGATTCGTCACCCATGATCACAAATCATTCCAAGAAGCTCACTTCAGCGTGCTTCATCAGTTTGCTATCGTTGAGCCGTACATCGATCAACATATCGAACTAATACGAGCTAACAATAAGGGTCGCACCACCGAGTAGATAATGAAAGAACACAAGCGTCTCTTCATAGATTGGTTGCGAGACCTAGACTTACCTGAGGGACAAACTACCAGTAAAATAACTATGAAGCGGTTGGCTTGTGGTCCATCAACTACAGTAAATTCTTGGCAGGGATATGACATTAATGGATACTCGTTTAGCACAAGAGCCCGAGATAATAAGACCTGTACACAAAACAGCGGTGTCCGTGTGGAGGCAATTGATGAAGCCGGGGAAAAACAATCATACTTCGGGTTTATTGAAGAAATATGGGAAATCGACTATGGCCACACAATGCAATTCCCCATATTTAAGTGCCAGTGGGTAAAATACCTGAACGGGGTCAATGTTGATAAGTTCGGTCTTACTGTTGTTGACCTGGCGAGTGTGGGTCACAAGGATGACCCTTAGGTACTCGCCAGTTGCGTGGCACAAGTGTTTTATGTGAAAGACCCTTCAAATTTGAAGAAAGATATACTGCTACCAGGGAAACAAAAGATATTGGGAGTGGATGGGGTTGAAGATGTCGAAGACTACAACCAATACGATAGTATGCCACTTTATAGTCAGTTTGTACAGAAGATTAAGAATGTCGAGACATCTACTCAGAAGACTGTGAAGCCTTACATGCGCACGGACGGTGTGGGCAAAAATGTTAAAGGGTAATGATTGTTGAGTGGCATGTAAGCATCTAAGAAGTTAGAGTTATGTAATGGTGGTATGTAAAGTGATGTGTGATCATATCACAAATTGACGAACAATTGTACTAAACATTTTGCATATTAATTAGTTTGTACTAATTTTTATGTGCAATTACCATTTGTAGTGTAAAAAAATTGTTAAAAAATTTAAATTAGTAATATTTGAAAAGTGTAATTATTTTTATGTGCAATGACCATTTTTACCATTTGTAGTGTAAAAAATTTGTTAAAAAATTTAAATTAGTAATATTTTTATGTGCAATTACCATTTATACATTTGAAAAGTAATAATACTAAGGTTTGTATATTTTGTAATAATATTAAGGTTTGTATATTTTGGAATAAATATATTCAACTCTGTACCAATTTTCGCAGGCGGGCGGTCCGCCTGCGAAAATTGTTATACAGAGTAGGGTTTACATCTTCGCAGTCGGACGGCCCGCTTGCGAAGATAGTAAAAACAATCTTCGCATCTTCGCAGGCGGACCGCCCGCCTGCGAAGATCGTTGCCCTATATAAGGGCAAGCCCGCGGCGCCAAAATTTCTAAGTCCAGGCCGGAACTCTAGAAATTTTGGCGCTGTCAGGCTGCCGAATTTTTTCACCGCCGCACGCCTCCGCCGTCCTCCGCCGCCGCCCGCCGGCGACCTTCACTCTCTGACCGTCGTCCTCCGCCGCCGCCGACCGTCATTGTCCGCGCGCTGTCACCGAGACCGCCGCCCCTTGCCGCCGCTCCACCGCGCGCGAGCTCCACAACTCTGCCGCCGCCGCCGCCGCCAACCCCTCCACCGCGCGCGAGCTATACGCCGCCCGCTCCACCGCCGCCGGCCCCTCCGCCGCCACCGGCCCCTCTACCGCGCCGGCCACCGGCCCCTCCACCGCGCGCGCGGCCGCCGCTGGCCCCTCCACCGCCGCCGGCCCCTCCACCGCGCCGTCGGCCGCCCCTCCACCACCGCCGGCCGCCACCTCTCTCTCTATCTCGCTCGTGGCCGAACGGCTTCATCGGCCGATCGTCGTCCACGAGCGAAGACGTCCTCGGCCGAACGACGTCTTCGGCCGGTCGTCGTCCACGGCCGAACCTCGTCGTCGGCCGTTCGTCGTCCACGACCGAAGCCGGTCATCGTCCACGGCCGAACCTTGTCGTCGGCCCTTCCTTCGTCGTCCATGACCGAAGCTCGTCGTCGGCCGTTCGTCGAAGACGGACGTGTGTGCATGTGGGTGTTTCTTTTTATATGTGTGTGCATGTGGGTGTGAGGGGGTATATGTGTGTGCATGTGGGTGTGAATGGGCATGAGGGGTGGGTGATATGTGAATGAGGGGTTATATGTTGATTATGAATGTGAATTTGGGAATGGGGGTGATATGTGAATGAAATTGGGAGGGTATGTTCAATTTTGCAGGATATGTGAATTTGTCAAATTTTTTAAATAACATGTGGGAGGGTATGTTAACATTTTTTTTTAAAAAAATGTGGAGGATATGTTTGCCTTTTCAATTTTTTTAATCAACATGTCGATGAAATGTAACTGTCAATTAGTGCAGTACTTGATAATAACATATCAAATTTTGTACAAATTTGTATGTACTAATTAATTTAGCATAATAGTAAGTAGTAATTAGTTTCGCAATTTAAATTTGTTTGTATTAATTAATTTAGCATAATAGTAAGTACTAATTAATAATATTTCGCAATTTAAATTTGTTTGTACTAATTAATTTAGTATAATAGTTAAATTTGGGAATCTCAGAGAATTTAAATTTGTTCATACGACATATTGTTAATATACAGTTTTTTTTTGTACAAAGTTGTTTGTACTAATTTGAGTAATTTAAAATGTGGACGATAACTCTTTTTTTTTATTAGAGGTTTGAAACGATGGCCGATAGTACTAAAGGGACTGAAGAGAAGGGTTTAGGGGAGCAAGAGCAGTCCCTTGCTGTTGTGGTTGCTCCGGAACCAACGGTCCCACCGGAAGGTAGTTCCGACAACGACGTAGCTGACGAAGACAAAGAGTACTCGTCACCAAGCGATCCTTGTCCAAGCCCAAGCCCGAAGAGAAGGAAAAAGGGCGACGGTGAAGAAGGCGACAAGGACTACATTCCCCCTAAAGAAGGGGTAAGTAAACTTAATATGTAAAATATTCACCGTGATAACTATTAGCCCGAGCTAATTCGAAACTTCCATGTATACCTTCTCGTAGGAAACGGCGCCACGGCGATCAAAACGGCAGTCGAAGAAAAAGTTCCGTCGAAAGACGACGACGTACCAGCTAACAGAACCGGCACAAAGAAAAGCGAACGGTCAGCAAAAGCGAAGAAAAGGAAGGGCGAGAGAAGCGTGAATAGAAAGGATGAAGGGTTCCATGTTGTTACCCATGTTTCGCCTAAAGGAGAGCCGCTCGCCCCTAAGACGGCACGTGTGAAATTCAGTTCACAGTGTGGCATAATAGTAAGGGAAAAGATCCCCATCACGGTCAAGGACTGGGATCATGTATCGAATGGGGATAAGGAAGTCCGATGGAAAGAGTTGAAGAAAATCTTCTAGTTCCCGAATGGATCAGAGGCAGCAGTGAGGAATTGTGCACTACAAACAATGGCCAAGTCTTGGCGTGGTTGGAAAACCACCTTGAACAAGAAATTTGTGAAGACGGGACGCACACCATTTTCGACGTATGCCAACATAACCCCGAATCAGTGGGACAACTTTCTGACGTTGAAGAACTCCCCGGAAGAAATTCAAAGGATCCAAAAGTACGCAGAGTTGGCCAAGAAGAACAAATTTCCTCATCGCTTAGGCTCCGCGGGATACGCACCAAAGGTGGAGCAGTGGACAAAAGAGGAGGAGGAAATGAGGAAGAAGGGGTAACCGGTACCAATGAAAGGGGTTGCGGAGTTTGAAAGGCAAATGATGGATTTCTGCGTCAAGCACATGCTTTTGCCTCGCCCCGAAACCAAAGAACCTGAGCCAGATTACCCCTTCGATGATCTCAAGGAGAATACGCCCTGCAGATTGCACGTTCCCATTGGACGCTCCGGGAAAACTCTTGAGGCCGCTACAGCCATTGCTATCCCTGGGAGAACATACAATGAAGAGTTCATACCCGATGCGTATGCCAAGGTGCAGCCACAAGTGGTCCACGAAGGGTTTGAGTCCTACGACATTGACTTCCCGACTGCAGATGGTGTATCCGTACTTGGGGATGCGGTCGATCTTGTAATTCTCTGGCACAAGAATGACATATCCTTTGGATTGGGCACCGACGCCACGCAAAAACCTGTGGTGCCTAAACCGGGGTTGGGAAAACCTCCGAGACCTCCTAAGAGGAAGGTGACTGATAAGGCGGAGGAACCCGAGATGCAAAAGGAAAATCCAGTGCCGGAAGTGCCACCGAAGATTGCATTGCCGGAGGCAACCATGGAGATTGCACCACCAGAGGCAGCCATCGAGATTCCAGTGCCGGATGTGCCATGGAGATTACAGTGGCAGAACCAGAGGTGCAATTTGTGACATCAGTCGGGTCAGAAATAGAAGAAGTACCAGGATTGGAATGGGACGGTACAGAGCCAAAAATATTTGAAGACCCTTCTCCTGCGAAAGACCCCGAGGTGCAAGAGACCACGGTCCCTGAGAAGGCCACTACCAGTTCTGAGGTGCCACGAGTGCTTAGGAGCCACGACTCCAAGTCCAAAGATGAGAACAAGGAGAAGTTCATGGTAACCGTCTTCAGAGGGGGTAAGGAACGTGCCAAGCTCAGAGATGACGACCCCCAGAAGGCTGCTGAACTAGCCGGGCCAACATACTTCGCAACCGATGATTGCCCGGAAAAGTACGAACATGGGAAAGCATTCTTGCTGGAATGGGCACTGAAAGAAGGACCATGGGAGATGAGAAGGTTACATACCTTCTACATGGAGGCCAGCAAGAAAGGCTTGGGCAATATAACAGCTCGATCACCGGCAGATTGTTTCGGCAAAGAAGGTTACGTATGGCTAGATTTCTCAGATCTCCACGCCATATATCGTCGGGATAAGATGGACGTCAACTACGTTGGTGTTTGATGCATGTGAGTATGAGTTTTAATTAATTAGATGAAAAATATGTACAATACAAATCCATGTGATTGTTACTAACAAACTTCTTCTGTAGGATGCAATACATGGATGCTAAGAAGAAAAAAGAACCCATCGGCTTCTTGGATCTAACTCGGATCTACCAAACACAGCATACGGTGAGGCTAGCACCAGGGTCTGACCAGCTGAAGGGCAAGAATCCAAAAGAGATAGCAGAATACAAGAAGGGCTTGCACAAGGAGAAATTGATTACTGTCGCACAGTACATTGGACGAGCCTTCTTGCACTTTCAAAATAAGAGAGTCGTCATGGCCGCTTATAATTTTAAGTAAGTCCGGTACATTTATCTTGTACACATATGTCTTATTTTAGCTGGTACTAACTAACTATACTGTTGTTAATATGTAGCGATCATTATATCTGTTTACTCATCCACCCTAAAGATAGAACCGTGGTAGTCTTGGACCCTCTCGATTACAGTCACAACCAATACAAAGAATTTCTAACAATCTTACAGTAGTAAGTGATTATTACTCTTACATTTTTATATGAATGTATTATAAATAAATATCCTCCTTATTGTGAAACGGTACGACATCCATACAGTGCATACCAATACTACAAGTTCAAGGGTGGAGAACAGACCCGAACACGGGAGAAGCTGCTAGTACGTACCTATTGGCCGGTAATACTGTAACATCCCGGCCTAGGGCTTAATAGGATTAATAGAATACTCGTATCAACAAGTTGCAACTTCTTTTCCGGAAGCCAATCTCCAAAGAACTCCAGGGTTAAGCGTGCTTAGCCTGGAGCAATTTGGGATGGGTGACCGACCGGGAAATTCTTCCCGGGTGCACACGAGTGAGGACAAAGTGTGCAGAAAAGACATGTGTTGGTCTGTGAGGGCAGTCTATGACCTAAGAAAGCTATCAGATGTAAGTGGGCCCGGCCTGGGGAAGGCGGGACGTTACAAAATGGTATCAGAGCCCGGCCTGGGGAAGGCGAGACGTTACAAAATGGTATCAGAGCCCGGCCTGGGGAAGGCGGGACGTTACAAAATGGTATCAGAGCCGACTCATCAGAGCCCGGCCTGGGGAAGGCGGGACGTTACAAAATGGTATCAGAGCCGACTCTCGCGGTTTCACGGGCGCGTGTGTCGCAGTTGCGCAGGCATGGTGCGCATGGCTGGTGTAGACCGGGAGTGGTTACACAGCATGGCACATGCGCTGGCACTGGACACATGGACGTGGGCCCGGCCTGGGGAAGGCGGGACGTTACAAAATGGTATCAGAGCCGACTCTCGCGGTTTCACGGGCGCATGTGTCGCAGTTGCGCAGGCATGGTGCGCATGGCTGGTGTAGACCGGGAGTGGTTACACAGCATGGCACATGCGCTGGCACTGGACACATGGACGTGGCCAAGAGAGGACGTTCCTGGCCTGGGGGGTTGATCGACGGGGGCGTCGATCTCTCTTAAGGGGGTGAGGGTGTAACATCCGACGTGGCCAAGAGAGGACGTTCCTGGCCTGGGGGGTTGATCGACGGGGGCGTCGATCTCTCTTAAGGGGGTGAGGGTGTAACATCCCGGCCTAGGGCTTAATAGGATTAATAGAATACTCGTATCAACAAGTTGCAACTTCTTTTCCGGAAGCCAATCTCCAAAGAACTCCAGGGTTAAGCGTGCTTGGCCTGGAGCAATTTGGGATGGGTGACCGACCGGAAAATTCTTTCCGGGTGCACACGAGTGAGGACACCACACGAGTGAGAACAAAGTGTGCAGAAAAGACATGTGTTGGTCTGTGAGGGCAGTCTATGACCTATGAAAGCTATCAGATGTAAGTGGGCCCGGCCTGGGGAAGGCGGGACGTTACAAATACTCCACTCACTTAATGTATTCCAATTGATTTACTAATTGCAAATTTTAACTACTTTTTTCTATGATATGTCCTGAAGTATCACAAGCAACCGCGAGGAACGGTCCTTTGCGGGTATTATGCGTGCGAATTCCTTAGGGTTAATGGACGGTACAGGACTAACGCGGAGGATGTAAGTCTCTATACTATGTACTAAACAGCTTCACATATTTATGATACTAATATATTGATTAACTTCAATGCATGCAGTTGCCAAGATTAGAATGTCGAACAAGCTTTGACGATACAGATATCACAAATGTCCAGCGTGATCTGTGCCACTTCATCCACCATGAGTGCTGTCGTGTGAAAGGAGATTTCTTCGACCCAGAGGGTGCTCTAGCGGCAAGTGACGAATTCAAGGATCTTCGGAAGTGGAACACTGCTATGCCATAATATAACTAGATGACGTTATTTGAAGTGACAATGTAAAAAAATATTGTAATATATATATTTTGGCAAACTTTTGAGTTATGCAATATATGTAGATTTCTCAGTACCAAATGCTTGATAATCTTCCAATATATGTACATAATAATCTACCTGCAAGAATTTCTATTAAATAATTTAAAAGTAATTTATGGGCAAATTATTATTAAATTTCAATATTTTCTACCTATCTTCGCAGGCGGAAGTTTTTTTTTTTTGCAGGCGGCCGATTCCTATTTTCGCAGGCAGACCGGACTAGCCAGCGTCCGCCTGCGAAAATTATCTTCGCAGGCGGACGGCCGCCCCGCCTGCGAAGATCGGCGATCTTCACAGTCGTTGGCTTACAGGCGGACGGTCGCCCCGCCTGTGAAGACCCTTTTCGGCCGCTTGCGATAATGCTTTTCCTAGTAGTGTCGTGTGTTTGCCAAGAATCAATAGAACTTGATAGTTACTTTTGGTGTTCCTTTTGGTATACAGCAAATGGGCTATATATTTTACAACTTATTATATCCTTTGCTGAGATCGCCTGCTTTTATTTCTCTATATGCTGGATAGTCTCATTGTTTATTAATGGATGTCTTGGGTGCATGTGACACTATATGTATTTTTCGCAATGCGGGAGATAGCTTATTGTTTCGTGCAGAGTATGTGAGACTCCACGTAGCTTAGCAGGAATATAATTTCATGGCCAAAAATAACTCCGCATGTGTGATTATTATGTAGTGTGGTATGATTGTTGTCATGATTTAAATATTAGGATTTTACATTATGCAAACGATACTTTGTGATTTTATTTTAGCTAACATGCATTGGGCTTTTAGTGATTATATTTATATTGCATAATCCTATATATGATGCCTACAATGCTTACCCTATTTTATCTTTTTTGTTTGAAAGAATTGGCCATTTATACAATCATGGTACTTTAAATACTAAATAGTTTTTAACTTTTAAGTTTCTAAAATAATTGGTAGATAAAGTTTTTAAGCTCGTCCATCTGTCATACACACTATACTCCCAAGCTAATTTGCCCTATCACGTTGAAGTTCTCCCGATTAATGTCGATGGGGGCAAAATTGTGACTGATCAGGAGTCTTAATTTTTTTCAGTTCTAGAAAGAAAAATGAATCTCGATTTTTCAGATTACGATCCATTGTCTTCTACTCTATGTGTACGAAGGAAGCTATAACCGATCTCATTTCCTTTATGTTGCATGGCCTACACCATTAATTTATATATATTTAATGGATAAAATTAATAGGTCCACCGATTTGAATAGAACTGATGATAAGAAATTTTTTTAGATATATAGGGTTTTTTCTATTTTTTCAGATATCACGTGACGATTTAGAAGCGTTTGTAGAATGTCAACGTGACAGCTTGATACCGTTTCTATGAAATTTAATTGAATTATAGTATTTATTTTTTAGTTTCAGAAAGAAAAAAGAATCTCAATTTTTTTAGACTACTATCCAATGTTTTCTTCCATACGTGTATGAACGTAGCCATAAAACCGATCTCTTTTCGATCGATGTACATGGCCCACACAATTATTTCTATAGATCTAATGCTTAAAATTAATTTGTCCACCGATTTAAATAAAAATTAGTAATAAAATATTTTTCTTTTTTCTTAGAATTTGTACAATTTTTTCTAACTTATTAGAGCGCCACGTCACGATTTATTAGCGTTTGTAAGATGTTCACGTAACGGCTTGAGAATGTGCTCATCTCTTGTGCTTTCTAACTAATATTGCATAAAAATATGAATAAGAAATAAGAGAGAGAATAGAGAAAAGAGAAAGAGAGGAGGCGTAGGGGCTGTCCACACAGATAAGTACGTACGTACCAACGATTCGACGTACAGTCCTGATAGGGATTGGAGGATTGTTTTTTTATATATATTGATCTAGGCCGTGTTTAGTTTGTGTCAATTTTTTTAAATATACGGATATATATTTGAAGTATTAAATATAGACTAACAACATAACAAATTACAGATTCTGCTTGTAAACTGCGAGACGAATTTATTAAGCCTAATTAATCTGTCATTAGCAAATGTTTATTATAGCATCACATTGTCAAATCATGGCATAATTAGGCTCAAAAGATTCGTCTCGCAATTTACATACAAATTGCGCAATTGGTTTTTTTCGTCCACATTTAATACTCCATGCATGTATTCAAACATTCGATGTGATGGAATTTTTGAAAATTTGAAGGGAACTAAACACCGCCCTAATGGTTAAAAATATTGGGTCCACCAGATTAAATGAAAATAAATGGTTTGATGTTTTTTTTCTCAGAATATTTAATAATTTCTTTAATTTATCATAGTGCCACGTGGCATCTTCGGAGCGTTTACAGGGTACACGTGACATTATCATGGTGGTATATTTGTTTAGCTATAATTTTTTAAAATAATATCGAATGATTAACCTCAGTCATTTTCAAAAGAGAGTATTATATCTATACCATAAAAATTTAAGTAGTAATGATCAACACCATAAACAAACTATGTCTAAAAAACTATTTTGATCACTTCCATTTTCTCTTTATCCTTCCATAAAGGGCATCAAACAAGTAGCATATGGCTAAGTTAAGTTGACCCTAGTGGAGGTCATCATCGCTAATAGTTATGTCATCATATGAATTAACATGTAGGATCTGTTCTATTCTATTCGGACCATACGAGGATTATTTAGACCAAATAGGCCTAACATAATTAAAGTATCACTCCTATTTACCACCATATATAAGTTCTATGTTAAGAATAGTGGAAGTACGCTTATTGTTCTTCCTATTTGAGATTATAAATATTTTAAAATACCGCTTCTACCAATTAATATGATAAAACAATTAAACTTGTATATGAATGCTCCTCTAACGATCGGGTGAAGCCGACTATAGCCGCTAAGGAGTTTTCTCTAATGCCTTATTTATAGGTCCCGTGATATAGCCGTGCTCCTTAAGATGAGCGTGGACCATAGTTTTATCGGTATATATGCCAGTTAAACTTTATTGTCAATGGCGTATTAAAAATTTGTGGTATTTTTCTAACTAATAAAGTATGATAATAGAAGAATAAATGTGTGTAAAAATATGAAGAAATTAAGGGAAGAAGGGGTGGAAGTACGTACGTACTGTCCTCAAAAGAAAACGTACATGCCCATGCGGACCCGGTTTGGGGGTTAGACAATTCTTTAAGATAAATCTAATGGTGGTAAATGATAGGTCTATAAAATTAATGGCTAGATATTTTTTTCTAAATTTCTCTAAATTGTAGTGCCACTTGGCGACTTAGAAGCGTTTGTAGGATGCCACGTGGCGGTTTAGGAGCGTTTGTAAGAAATTTAATGGACTTTTATTAGATAATAGATTAGCTATTAATGATTCTAGGCACATATAGAAAATACATACATTGATCAATGGATGAATCTAGATAACTAAAAAAAGTTTTACAATATGAAATGAAATGGAGGGAGTAATATTTTGGAATATTGGATATGTTTGGTTTTATTTTCTTGCCAAAATAAATATTTTTCGAGTTTGGTAGTAGTAATAAGAAAAATATTAAATACAAATTACCAGAGTTTGGTGGTGGGAAAAAAAAGAAAGGTTATTTGGATTTTCCACTTTTGAAATTTATACGATTGAAAAGATGCCGCTGCAGTACTTCTAAAATTGGATACATGACATGTTGTACGTTTTTTTTTTGTTCTATCGTATTTTTTAGGACTAAAATACCACGTCTCCTACATCTCGTACAATTCAAGCACCATAAAAAAAAAATCAAATCGTATGGATCCATGCCGCTGCGACGAGCTCGTTGCCACCGCCGTACTGAGCCGTTGCCGGACGCGCCGTCTCCAAGATCTCGCTGACGCTGCGACGAGCATGTCGCGCTGGGAGTGGTCTCATGCACCAGTTCGTCGCCAGATGAGAGAGGAGGCGGGTGGGGAGGAGCGACGAGCACGCGGATCCAAGCCCCCTTGCCTCCGCCTGCCCTAGCATGGACACCCTCGCCGATTTGCCACCGGCGAGAGTGACGCCAAATCCCAGAGCATCGCCCCCACACCTTCACATTCGACGAAGGCAGCTACATCGGCCCTACCCTAAGGAGCCCGAGAGTGCTAACTGCTACGTTCAGCTCATTGGAGACGCGGAGACAGTGGAACTCGGCGACGAGGAAACGCGTGGGCGGTGGAACTCGACGATGGAGAGGCGACATGGAGATACGGGGTGGTTGACTCGCTTGTGTCGGCTACCAGCAAGAAGTATGGAAGAAGGGGATGAAGAACATGGGAATTTTGTTCTAAAAAAAATAGAAAATGCTATGTAGTGGCATATTTTGAGTTCCTATGAAATTGTAATGGCATGGATCTAAATAGATAAATAATGATGGTTTTTTTTAAAACCGTGAAATTTACAGTGGCAAGAATCTAATTAACCAAAAAAATAGACTGATCATGTTTGGTTTGAGACCTAATTAACTCATTTCCGAACTTCTACCTCTTGTTTTCACGCGCACACATTTACCGAATTGCTAAACGATGTGTTTTTTTTTGCAAATAATTTATATAGAAATTTTGTTTTAAAATTTATATTAATCTATTTTTAAAGTTTATTTTAGTTAATACCCCCTCCGTCCTAAAATATAAAGGATTTTAGGTGGATGTGACACATCCTAGGTTCGTGTCTAGATTCGTAGTGCTAGAATGTGTCACATCCACCTAAAATACCTTATATTTTGGGATGAAGGGAGTACTTAATTAATCATGCTCTATATGCCACTTTATTTTACATGCTGGAGTAAAGGTTACTAACCCTCACTCCCAAACTTAGCCTAACCATGCTGCCATTGTTTTGAATATTATATAACACTCAACCGATTAAACTACCCATCCGGATTTTAATCACATAAGTACTCATATTTATAATTAATTATTCTTTCATAATATATGACACGTTGACAACAAGACGTCTGTTGTGGTGACTCTGTCAATACTAAGACATGAGAATCAAGTATTCGAAGATGTATGGTGAGTGTATCGTGTGTGCGTGTATATGAGCACTAAGCGTATGTTGTGGTGACTTCGTCAATCTATCTTCGTAGGTGTTTATAGGGGTAGGGTGAAGAAAATTCCAAAAAAGTAATTTCTTTCCTTGTTTTATGCGACAATTAAATTATACATCTATCAATGTCATTATACGAGTAAATATGTATCCGTGTACCTTATGTATCATCGTATCAAGTTACTACGGACCTGTTCAGATTGGTACCATTTTAAACATATCATTTGTTTGGTATAATTGATAATCATATGACAATTAGTTTGCTGCCAACATTTGTAATATCTAGGGAATTTTGGCAACATCATATGTAACCCATTCTACATTTCTACTAAGAGCATATTTAGATTGCTACCAAAATAAACCTTATAAAAATTTGAAAATGCTAAAATTTTAATAGGTTGACAACATTATCAAGTTTTGGGTGGATGGACTAAATGTGATATTGCCAAAATTCCTTTCACATTACCAATGTTTAGTACTACCTCCGTTTCAGGTTATAAAACTTTCTTGTAAGATTCACTAACATATATATGAATGTGGGCAATGCTAGAAAGTCTTATAATATAAAATGGAGGAAGTAGAAAACTAAATGTAGTCATATAGTTATCAATTTTACCAAACAATTATATGGTTTAAATTGACACCAATTTGAACAACCCCTAAAACTTAGCAATGTTGTAATGTTGCTAACTTGTCAAAATTTTTGCTGCCAAATTTTAGAAAAGTTTATTTTGGCAGTAATCTAAACATGCCCACATCTTAGTGGGTGGGGATTCCCTGGAGTTCACTCCAACTCCACCCGATGGATTTGATCAAATCTCAGTCGTCTTTATATAACAACGGTTGTGATGAACTAACTAATTCCCACTAGTTTTTTTTCTTCATCCTAATATTTATAACAAATCAATAAATACTATATATCTAAAGAATATACAAACTGATTTTACTTGTATAACCTAGAAATTTCATGGTTCATCCACAATATAAAAATCATATTGGGCTTGTGGCTCTAATGTTTTAGCAATATTTTTGTGTGTATATGGTTTATACATGTTTAGACGTACTAAATGTTTAACATAGTTTTATACATGACCATAGCTTCTTGTTTGGAGAAGAGAGCGTGCAAACTTTGTTAATGTTGTTGGCAGAAACATACTCATTAGGAATATAAAAAGAAGAAAAGGTAAGTAATTTTCATTCAAGCATATGTGATTGAGGGAGTTAATTAATATAAGTTAATATGTGGCTTTATCTTAGCCATAGGAAATAATTGATGGCATGGATTTGGTCAAATCCACCTGGTGAAGTTATAGCTAACTCTAGGGGATCTGGACCCCATCTTAGCTTGGGCCAAGTTTAGTTCCAAACTTTTTCTTCAAACTTTCAACTTTTTCATCACATCAAAACTTTCCTACACGCACAAACTTTCAACTTTTCCATACATCATTCCAATTTCAACTAAACTTTCAATTTTAGCGTGAACTAAACACACCCTTGGTCATTGTTTTGTTTGGTGGATTTCTGCCTATGGTAAAAATTCAGGGTAGGTTTCTATTAACACGATCTTCAAAATACAGCCTTCATAGTCAACTTCTATTAAAAAAAACATCTAAAAACTCCGATAAAATGTTATACTTTTGAGGGCAAACTAGATATAAAATTTCCATACATCTCTTTAGATGTTTAAAAAAGGTTTAAGTCTTAAATTTTGGCGACCAGATGGAGTGTGTCTGTGTGTGGTTCATCGCGACCATGATAGAGATTAGAGAAAAATGCATATTGTGGAAATCACGACCAAGAGAGTATATTAAACAAAACTACAGAAGGATTTAGTTTAGACGATCATGTTGCATATTTCGCATTTGCGCAGCTAGAAAACTGCATAAAAGTATAATCAAGCGTATACACTTGGTCATTAGAAATAGCAATCAGCAAGATCAATCCTATTCTCCTTAAAAAAAGATTAATCCTATTCAACGGAGTTGTATAGGAAAAATTATAGCACTGCAATGGCCATCATGCTCCAGGCAGTCTCTCATCAGAAAAATTCTTCAACCTGAGCTATTTTCAAGCATGCAGAACACCATGCTGCTGCATACCAAAGGCGCAAGAACACACAAAATAAAATATATATATATATATATATATATATATATATATATATATATATATATGTACTAACTGCATGATACAACACAGGTACACAAATACACATGTGCCAGAAAATAGCATCATTAACAGACAATAATACTGATGTTATATAGCATTCACCCAAATTTACAAGCAACTACACAGGTACACAACTGACATAGAAAACTAGCAGCCAACTTGGGCCTGTCTAGCTTGATCACTGAACATTACAACATGTCAAACCTAAGAGCAAGAGCATCCAGCCTTGGATGCAATACCAGATTCCTATATTATACATATTTAGCATGGATAGAACAAGGTTACGACTTCTATGCTACGATTGTCGCACCAGCTGATGTTGAGTATCTCAGATGATCAGATAAACGTTGAATTAGATGGATGGTGAGCATGGGGAGAGTTGAGGACTAGAGATCATATCCACAGTTAACGTTTGCATTATTCTACACCACTGCAAAGCAAAGCTCG
This sequence comes from Oryza meridionalis, assembly GCA_000338895.3. NCBI lineage: Eukaryota > Viridiplantae > Streptophyta > Magnoliopsida > Poales > Poaceae > Oryza > Oryza meridionalis. The sequence goes on from CM002533.2 coordinate 12,394,821, forward strand.
CATTACATCTTGCACCTGCAAGCTGGAGATGGAGACGTGATGGGACCTGTGAAACGATGGCAATGTACAAATTAAGCATATGATTTCAGATGTAGGAACATGTGAAATAATTCAAGTACAAATCACTGGAAGATGAAAAATTGTGAGATGCAAACGATGTACGTACATGAGCTTCTTCTTCCGAAGACATGTCAACACCATGCAGAAGATACAACCAATACTCTGTTCTTCCATCCAAGGTAAAGGACACCATCTCGCTCCTCAAGCCTGTAGAAGCTATTGTAAGTATGCAACAGCGTTTTGATGGTACTGTTCACCACTGAACTCAGCGGGTATGGCCGAAACCCTGCCATCGTTAATCTTGCCTTCCATTTTCCAAAGACCTCATGCCTCTCTACCCTCTCAGCACCCTCACATGCGATTAAATTGACAATGTCCCGCGCCACACAGTGTTGCTCTGCGCTCATCCGTCTCTTATCATCCCTTGGGAGAGCGACATCTATCGACTCAAACATGGCTGTGTAGTAGTCGAGAGTCTCCAAGTATCTTGGGAAGAATGGCCGTGTGTTTGTATTTGACTCCTGCTCAACAAGAGTCACCAACTTAGGGGAGAGGCTCTTGACCATTCTTAAAATCCTATCCCGATGGTTTTCTGTGCTTACACTTTCATCTGGAGTGTGATGCAGCTGATAGGCAAAATTCACAACAATAACTTCACCAACTCTTATATCAAGATGCTCAAGATAAACCTCATGGCTAGCAGCTGGAACAGCATTGAACTCAAAGGGCAGACCAAAAGACTGAGCAACTTTATACAATCTCATACCAACTATATCCAGTCCACCACCTCTGGCATAAGCAGAATTCGAGTCATCTATACCAGTGATTCGTAGAAATGGTGGTCCTCCAGGCCTCGCTGCAAGGGCCTGTATTAATGTCATCCATTGACTCCCTTGTGCAATTTGGAAGTCAATTATGTGAACAAAGTTCTCTCCCTTAATAGCTTCAGCGATGGCGCCATTAGCTGACATATAACCAAATTTGAAGAATGGGCATATCTCATAAAGAAGATGCATGTATGACATGAGCTCAGAGCTTGTAGGCTCCTTACACTTCAAGGATTTATATATCTTACTGCCAGAGGAAGAAAGTCTGGCAACAAGGCCTTCCAACATATAAGCCCCCAATCGTTGCAATGGATCACCAGAGACAGACACCATCTGACCTAACTCAGATATCAGTAGTTCTTTCAGCCGAACATCATTCTCAGCAACAGCCTTGCCACATGCTATGATTACTTGCTTCAAATCTCCTGTATTAATTCCCAGAAGCTGTCTCCAATTTTCTGGTGTTGCCATTATGTTTGGTTGCAAGGCGCTCTCAGGGCTGTCATAAGCTATGTCTAGCTCAGGCCCAAGAATTGCATTCTCCAGCTCCCTCAGTTTAATCTGGAGATCTGTAATCTCTGTGACACAGGATGCACTTGGAGGAGAATTGTACGTGTGGTCTGAGTGGCTATCATGATGAGACAGGGGGCTCCCGCTAATAGGAGAGATGCTGTGAGAAGATGCAGAGCTATGGGCAGGATGAGCACCATTTGCTGAGGATGATTCTAGAGTGCAGTACGGCGCTTCAAATGCTTGAGGGCTCGAACCAATCTTCTGTGACCCATCATCAGAAGAAGCGTAGTGAGCATCCTGATGATTTTGTGTTATATAGAACCTACCATTTCCCCCTGAAGGCACTGAGTTATTATAGTACGGCATTTGAGAATCATCTGAACATATATATGCATGGTTTGAAGCCCTAGCTGACATACTGGTGAAATCTTGTGGAATGGTACTCAACAGGGAGTTGATCCTGCCGTCCTTTTCACAAACATGTTCAGTATGTTGATACCATCAACTGCAATACAAACAAGATTGATCCATGTAAGAGACGGATACATAAGCACATTGTTAAAAAGGTTTTTTCATTTAACACCTAAGCTTCATATCGACTTCCACTATGCCATAGCATATGGTGTTCAACTAAAATTATATTTTGGAAAGTACGATTAAAGCAAACAGAATCAAGGGCATTTGTTCAATGGATTAGCTTTCAGAATAAGTTACATCTGAAATCAAGAAATCTTGCTAATCAATGAAATAGTTGGGACTTGGGACCCGCTTTGTAATAGATACGCAGGCATGGCCATCAACATATTAGCTATAAAAAGCAGCCAAAGACCAGACATAGGTCCCCAACATTATAAATGCAATTGGGAACCATTACAAACAAGAAGCATTTTTTCACATTACAAGTTATTAATGGCATGTGACTTCTTGCTTCAAAAACAAAATAAATAACCCATATAAGAAACTTAATCTTTGTTACCTAACAGGCCCGTTTGGTTCAAGCAAAGTAAGCTCAAATCATAAGAAACCTGCGCTATCGTGTTTATCTTTTATATTTCATAATTACGAAATCGTGTAACTATACAAAAGAACCACAATATGCTATTACCAAATTAGGGGAAAAAGGGAACCATGTGACACAAGAAAGCTATCCAAAAGAACCAGTTTTGTTCAGAATTAATGGAAAGCTATCCAAGAAGTTGATTAACTAGAAACACAGCAATAAATGTCCCAAAAGTTCAGTTCTACTGGGTCAACTAATTAATTTCTGTTCCAATGGATCCGGCAGGATGCGAAGAAATTGGTAGGGCATTGATCCCATTAGGCTGGCATTATGACAACTTTTCGCTAGCAATTGAGAGATCAAAACTCCCAAACATGTGGAGATCAGAAAAAAGGCACACAGGTCACTACTACTTCTGGTCAGAAGCAGAACCCCTATATGAAAAAGGAGAACCTAGGAAGAAATCATTGATGCTTAACTCCTGTGTATCTAACAGCAAACCAAACATAAATATTTTACTACATTAAAACATAAAAAATATACTAATATGATAAACCACCCTAAGACTAGGGTCAAAGCAACTAAACCTACCTCGTTCTTTAATCTCCCAACTCAAGGGTCTCACTTTCACCATAGGGTTTGGAGTCGAGATACACACAGAGCCAAGAATCCATGGCAAATTGATTAGAAGAAACGATTCACATAACAAACCAACAATCAGCAGCAAAATACACCACACACCCCTCATGACCCAAAATTAAGACGAACTAAATACTAATTATCACCACCAACCCCGGAGAAGCTACATCAATCGCACAACCCAAAATCAACCCCCAAAATCAAGAACAGCAAGAACCGCGAGAAAGAAAAGAAATGACATACCATCCCAAGAAACAGGCGTCCTCGAAGCCGGCCAGATCCTCCACCGGCAACAGAGGTAGAGGGAGAGAGCAGCAGGAGGAGGAGGGAGGAGGAGAAAGGGGAATCGGGGAGGTAAAAGCGAAGGGAAGGAAGGAGGCGTGGGGGGTGGAGTGGAGAAGACGACGACTGCGGCTGCTTCGCTCGGTGACGGAACGGAACGGAACGGAACGGATGGATGGATGGTCTAAAAAAGACGTTTTTTTTTTCTTTTTTTTTGTTGAAAGAAAAAGAAAAGCAAAAGGGAGAATGAACTGACGGCCAGACAGTTCGCCGCCGATGAAAATCACTTTTTTATTATTTACTTTTATTTATTTATTTATTTATTTCCACTTTTCGTTTTGTCCTTTATTTCCCTTCTCTCTTGTTTTCCCTTGAACGAAAAACTAATACGCGCACGCCGCAATGCACACACTCCATGCTAAGCTACTCACTAATGCTTTTATGAGCGACAACTTTCTCTTACTAAAGTTCGGCTCCCGTAGTTTCTCCAATTCAGCATCAGCCGACGTTAAAATTTAAATTTTAAAAGTTAAATTTAAATCTGATTTTAAAGTTTTTTCATCAAAGATTATTCTTCAGCGGTCATCAAGAACACACACATATATATATAAAAGTTTTACTCATAAATTATTATTATGCTAATACGTATCTGGTCAAACGATGAGAGCCTTCTATTTTAAATCCCCCCTAAATATCTATTGAAAACGTATTCACGTGTTTATAAAATTCAGGATTTAAGTCTTGTTGAGTGGCTATAACATTAATATTTTATTTCCTCTTTCGTTCTGGGAGTAGTATATATTTTTTTTTCTGGGCATTTTTTGTGTTGCAGCGCAGCCGTGGTAATACGAGCGCGTGATGTGGTGGACTGGTGTGTGTGTGTCGTGTTGCCCGTGTTCTGTTTCGGATGATGGCAGACAACGACGATGTACCCTGTCCAACCCATCCATCCACCACCATCACAGAAAATCCTTTTGCTTCAAGCATTTCCCTCTATTAATGGCATGCCGTCACTTCAAAACCGTGTCTCGACTTATATGACGACGGCCATTTCATCGAATTGTCCAAATGCGTTTTTATTCAATGTGAGTTTTATAAATGACGAAACATGTTTTTTAAAGAAATATTAGTTTTCAAAAATCATGGACAAAGAAGCAAGTTTTTATGTGAGTTAGAGACGGGTTTTAGTACCTAGCAAATATAAATAATGATGGGAAGCCGATGAAGAAAGTAGCTAAGTTCTAAAGCTATTCGGAAATGCTACCTTTTTTTCGCCGGAAATATATCAGATTGTTAAGCAATACGTTTCGTAAAAAAAAATTTCTATATAAAAAAGTTTTAAAAATTTAATTAAATAAATTTATCAAAGTTTATAATATTTAATACTCAACTAATCAGACGTTAATGTCCTATATTGTTTCATGTGGCAAAAAAATCCCACCTGAATATCTAATTCGAACTAATTCTAAATGTTTTTTCAGGGAGAACCATCAGACGTTGCGCATTAATTTCTATACAATCCAACACTATAAATACCAATTTGAAGAAAAAAGACTTGTAATAATTGTTTATACCAAACAAATATTTGAACTCTGTTTTTTCTATAAAAACCGGTTGCTAGTACCGGTTTCCAGACAGAAAATATTTTTTTAGACACGACTAGGTTGCCACTTTTGATATACATAACGGTTGAGCATGAACCCTGTTCTATTTCTCCTTTTGATATGTAACCATGGATAACTTACAAAAGAAGATGGATTTGATACATATTCAAAACTAGAATCAAATTTAGTTTTGCCAATATATCGTCAGGGATCTACCGCCTGGCAGCCCTGGACAACCACCCGAACTCGTCGGGTGGATGTGGAATAGAATTTAAATGTTTTTTATGAATTAGAAATGAAGTTTTCATAGCAAACACTTGATATAATGAGATTTTCTTAGGAACTAAAACTTTTCTGGATCCACCCCTACGTACTTGGTCACCGTCTTACGTGTGATAACAAGCATGAGTAAAATATAGCCTTGGCATTCCCTGAAAATAATATAACCTATGCTCATCATTTACCATCATCATCAATTGAATCATTCTCTCCTGCTTTTCCATAAACCTAGTATTGTAATGTGCAGCCAAGTTGACAGGAAGAGCTGATCGCTAAGAAGTTGGGCTTCAATTTAAACCAAACCCCGCGTGTTGCTGCGAGAGTTTAGTATGATAACGATAAGTAAAAATAATATGTAAGATAGCTGGAGTGCTTGACAACATAAGATTACGTAAGTTAACATGGTTTATGATAATTTAAATTTAAATAGTATATAGAATGATGATTCAAATGTAAAAGGAAGATCATATGACTTTATAAAAGAAGAAAAGTATTGAGATAGTTTGGACCGTAGATTAATCATCTAAATGCTAAATATAATTGAGGTGATATAGATTAATGAGAGAAGAAAATGAGAGAGATAATTTGGACCATATATTATTCATTTAAGCACTAAAAACCAATTGATGTGATATAGCGATATAGCGTAATGAGAGAAAAGAGAAATGATATTGAGAATGAACTATATAGGTACATAGCATATTATAAAAATAATAAAGATATATATTGAAATATTATGTGAATTATGTGGGATGATGATTTAACATGCTTATATTTTAAAAGCTATAAAATTTAATAAATTATAAAATTATAGATAATATAGCATGTTTGTATGATATTTAAATTTAATGATTATTAGTGGATGATGATATGGCATCTTTATATGTTAATTTTTAGAAGTTAGTGTATTATAATTTTATAGTAAGTGAGGATCAGAGTAACCATTCGAGAAAAAACTCTCTGGTAGCCTCTGTATCCGCCTCCATGCCTTATCCCGACTGATATTCCTTCACACACGCTCGCCAAAAGTAGCGAAAGGTATTATCTCTTGCTACAGCATCCGTTTCTGCCGCACATCCAGAAGCAATTACGATTATTTTTCTTGAAATTCTCTCGTTACTAAAAACAATTTTTTCCTGACGGTCATTTTAAGTTTTCTCTGGCGGCCGACGCGACCGTCCACGACTAATGACCAATGAAAATGCACCATTTTCACTTACGGCTACCAGCTACCACCGTAGATGGATTTTCATTGGCAGGCGACCTAGTCCAGCCACCAGCGAAAATGGTTTTGGCTGACGGTTAGGTTAGGCCAGCCTTCTGCGAAAAGAAGATTTTCACATGTTGCCGGTTAAAACGATCACCAGTGATGATGTATTTTGGCAAAAAAGAAAAACCACATGCATATGGATGCTTATTTCCATGGATCAAACACGGCATACAAACCAAAGCATCAGCATCATCTCTGGTATGGAATATAAAATGCAAATCATCTACATCAAATAAATCTGCAAGAGAATGGGAAGATCATGCACACAGAAAATTTCACATCTAGCAACCCTAGCTCCCAAGCATCCCCAAATTCAAATCAAATCTGCACGGAGAATGAAACTAGCATGCTGGGGGACCTCTAAATGAGCACTCTAGATATGTGAGTGGAGGGGCAGCCGCTACTGTGCCCCTCTGCTGTTGCCACCGCCAGCCTCCTCCCCTCTCCCTCGAGCCAGATCTAGAAGACGGGGAGAGGGAGGGGAGGGGCGGAGAGGGGACTCAGGGCTCCATAGCCACATCGATAGTAACGGGAGGTGAGCGGCGGCGGATCCGCCTCATTCCTTCCCGCCGTCGGATCTGCCGCCTCCCGCCTCTCATCACCATCGCTGCTGTGGCCGTCGTCACCGTCATCGTCGGTGAGAGTTGAAGGAGAGGGAGAGGGAGTGGTACGATTTAAATAGCGTGGATTTGTTTCTCGAGCGGTGCTTGCTACCACCAGCGAAAACCCAATTTTCGCTAGCGGGCGCTTAAGAGGTCTACCTAAAAAAATAGAGTTGTTTTTTTATGATGAACCTCCTAAGTGTCTGTCAGCGAAAATCGGTTTTCGCTGATACCTCGTGACCCAGAATCCTCTATATATTTTTACAAGCGTTTATTTGTTTTGTTAGTCCGTCAGCAAAAATAAAAGGGTGTGATGCCATGAAAAATCGTATTTTAGTAGTGTCTTGTAGTCTTATTCATGTGTTTCTGGTAATCTATACTTCTTTTAAAAGATTGGTGGTGTATGAGACCAGTATACACGAGTGCTATACTCACTGTGTATGTGTTGTCTCTCACTGTATATGTGTTGTCTCTGATGGTTTTCTTCTTTTTCACCTTGATTCAAGTGAAAAACTCATGAACATCTTAGTTTTATTTGTAGTTTTTAATTGGTCACGCTGCACAACTTATAATTAATACGTGTTCTATTGTCAGGTGAAAATGCATTTAAGGATTTATGTCTCACTTTAGAAAACTACAACCCTAATCATGTCTCTGTTCTTTTTGTTTCTTAGAGATGAAGCATTTTTTTTAATTACACAGTACAACGTAGACACTCACAACGCACACACACTCACCCCTATCAGGCATGCGCGCAAACCCTACCCCTATGAGCATCTTCGAAGACTGGGCCGGCAAATCCTGAAGATTGACGAAGTCACCATAGAACACACGCACACTCACCCCTATAAGGGCACGCGCGCAAACCCTACCCCTATGAGCATCTTCGAAGACTGGGCCGGCAAATCCTGGAGATTGAAGTCACCATAGGCGTCTCGTTATCGACGGATACGTCGTCTACCACTGAAAGCACAAAGTCGTTAAATCCTGAAGATTCGCTCTCACGAAGAGTCGAACTCAGGATCTAAGATGCTATGAGGCTCTTGTAACCACTAGGCTACAGGCCCTTTTGCAAAGATGAAGCATTTCGTTTCAACCAAATAAAAGCAATTACTCTCTCCGTTTCACAATGTAAGTCATTCTAGCATTTCTCACATTCATTCTGATGTTATGGGAAATGCTAGAATGACTTACATTGTGAAACGGATGAAGTATATTTTTTTCAAAAAATTGACTCATTTTTTTATTTTTTAATCCACTGCAACACACGGGTATTTGGCTAGCATTATATATTTCCCAACGGTGGAATCCATTCCACCAAAATAGTTGCACAATTAATTATATTTCCGTTACTTTAGATATTATAGAAAATGTCAGTGAAAGTAAAAAAGTTCAGAGGCAAATTAAGCAGCTTCGTGTCGATCATTTCCCTTGCACGAGAACGCGACGAGAACGCCGGGGAAGGTTCTCAGTTCTCACGTACAAACATGTAAAAAGTAGCGTCTATCTATTATTATATATTAAAAGTCCATAAACGCTCTCACAAGCCGACAAGTGGCGCTCTAATAAAATAGAGAAAATCCTAGAAATTCTAAGAAAAAAGCAAAACATCTACCCCTTAATTTTCACTTAAATTAGTGGGTCCAATACACCGTTCGATAAAATTAATTTTAAAAAAACTAAATACCATGGGCCCCACCTATCCTGGCAGGTGAGTATACGTACGTACATGTACGTATGCTTCCTTCCTTTCTTTTCCTTTATTTCTTTTTTCCATTTATATATATATAATGGATATATTTTTTAAATAATCATAATTTTACAAAAGAATCTACCATCATATAACAAAGAAACTTCCCTTAAAATAGTGCACTATTTTAAAATAAATTTTACATATTTATATTCTGTACCTATTAAATGCTCTCAAGCCGCCAAGTAGTGCTCTAATAAAATAGAGAAAATCCTAAAAATTCTAAGAAAAAAAACAAAACATCTACCCATTGATTTTCACTTAAATTGGTGAGTCAATATTATACACCGTTAGATAAAATCGATTTTAAAACAATCTAAATACCATGGGTCCCACCTATCCTCCTCCCGCGCATTGGCAGGTGGCAGGTGGAGTATATACGTACGTACATGTATGTATGCTTCCTTCCTTTCTTTTCCTTTTTTTTCCTTTTTTTCTTTTTTCCATATATATATATAATGGATATATTTTTTAAATAATCATAATTTTACAAAACAAAGAATCTACCATCATATAACAAAAATCTTCTTTTCAAATAATGCATTATTTTAAAATAAGTTTTACACAATTATATTCTGTACCTATTAAATAAACAATATCTATATTAACTAATTTATACGTGCACTGATGGCCCCATTATATAAATCATCGGATCTACTTTTTATTATATTGGTCTATTATTCTCATGTAATGCACTGTTTCAAAATAAGGTCTACACCATTATATTGTGTACCCATTAAATTAACAATTTAAAATCTATATTAACTAATTTACACTTACACTAGAACTCGTGGACTTATTATTATAATCATCGGATCTATTGTTTGCTAATAAATAAAGCGTCCGAAATTCTCTTTTTGCCCGCTGCACAATGCACGTGTGCACCTTTGCCTTTCGCACGTGTGACAAAGTGTAGTACCTGAGACATATAAGGTGATCACAACCGCTGTAGAGCTACCACTTTGCCACAAATCGAATCATATATGGAGATGATTAATTTTGTTAATAACATGAAAAGAAAATTAAATGTGTGATACAGTGAGAGAATAATTAAGCACCATGGATTGTGTTTTCCTCAACACTAATTAGCTCTGTTTAAGTTGAAACCAAGAGTTGATTACATAATAATTATAATGTATCTGAGTTATATCGTATTTGGATTTTTTACTATTTGTTCGTATAGGTGAAAGGAATCATTATGTTATAAATGTGAGCGCAATATTGACAAATATTAATATAACTCTTACTACGACAAGGGTGATAAAGGGAGTTTAAGGCCCTCTCTTTTTTTCCCGATTCCATATTTTGGATTTTTGTTTGCACGCTTTCCAAGTTTCTAAATAGTTCTTTAAACAACATTCTAACTTGTTAGAAGTCAATTCATTTATTTATACCCTCAAAAAACTATCACATAAATTATATAATTCATCAATTTCAGCTATCCTAAACCTTAAGTACTACATATTTTTTCCATACGAGTTATGGTGATAAATTATTAAAGTCGTAAGATGAATATGTAAGAGTTACTCTGAACAATTGTACAATTGTAAATAGGTGTCACAATTAATTGCTATTAATTAGACATCTAATGGCTTGCAAGCCACAAAATTAATTTCACTCTACATGTATATAAACATGGACGAAGCTGGAACAAATATTACCATATGTCCCATACATATATATTGCACAGTTAATATTCTAATTACATGTGTTAAGTCATTTAAAATTCCTTAAAATGCTCTCAAACTACGACGTGGAGCTCTATAAATTAAGGCAAATATTAGAAATTCTAAGAAAAAAAACAATATATCTATTTCTTGATTTTCACTTAAATCGGTAGGTCCAATATTATAAACCGTTAGATTAAATTGATCTTAAAACAAACTAAATACTACAAGGTCCCACCTCTCCTCCCGTGGCATAGGTACGCACCTACGTGCATGGGTACGTACACTTCCCCTCCCTTTTTTCATTTTTTCTCCTTCTTCTTTTTTTCCCATGCATATGCTTCCCTCTCTTTATTACTGTATCATGCGCCTTCATGAGACGATTTAATCAAAAGAATCTTGAGTATCTTGCACTCGCATTTTTCATTTGCGGTCATACTACACGGTATGCATATAGATGGACTATATGATAATTAACTACCAATAGTTTTTTATTTACTTGAGAAAAAAGAAACATGATTCAAAAATCGCAAGTACTTAATCCATCTTCTACTTTAAAAATTTGTGAATGGTTTTTCAAGATACCTTAAGAAAAATAGAACCCTTAAATTATTATAAAATAACATTATCCAAACTTTAGTTTGCCCTTAATCTATGAGACAAAATTTCTGAACAAACGATAATCTTACCTTTCAATAATATAAGTGCCCGCGCATACGCGCGGGCCACCTTCCTAGTTGGAATTAAAAGGCACAAAGTACACTATACATGGGCTATCAGCATCACAGCCAAGCCAACCTTTTCAATTAGCATGCTAGGTGTCATTCGAAACAGAGAGTATGAAGACCAAAATGAGGAGCACTATTCTTTGAAGAATCGCATCTTTTTTTTTCAAGAGAGAGGTCGACTTGGATAGATAGATGGATGGAGCATCTCAACGAGATTAAGGAGACCATCTTGCAAAATATTATTATATGCTCCAAGGCCAGTCACTTAATCACCTGCTTATTCCTAGGGGAAATTTAGTTAGCCCATAGAATCAGTACTACCCTAATTAGCATCTCAGCTAATAATAAAATCATTATTAGTGTTCCCTCCATTTTATATTATAAGTTACTTTAATTTTTTCATCAAGTTTAACTTTAAGTAAATTTATAAAAAAATATAAAAAAGTTAACAACATCTACAACACCAAATTAGTTTATTTATTAAAACTAAACAAAATTATTCTCATTGAAACTAAACAAATATATAGTATATTGTATTAGTATGTTTATTTGGTGTTAAAATTATTATTTTAAACTAAAAAAATTAAAAAAGTCAAATTATTTATATTAGGCAATGGCGTGGACCATTGTCACTCACAAATATTCGAAACATATAATAGGCATATATATATACTCCTTTTAAGCTAGGCAAGCTAATGCTGGAGGTTTTTACTTTTAAAAACAAAGTACAAATATGTGCCCATAACGCGCGCATATTCATCCCCATGTACGTACACACGCACGCCCTTTCTATATAAGTACCTTCAAAAGACTAAGCTAACATATTTATTGATAAAGTCACCATGAGCGTCTCATTGTTAATGAGTACGTCGACTACCACTAAAAGAATAATTGGTCGTAAATACGAGCACTTATGTAAAATCTAGAGGTTTTGGTACTTATTTAATTTATAGCATTATCCTATATTTATTAATTAACAGACTACGTGTTTGGGGTGTGAATTTTGCCAAGGAAAATCCTATGCATGAGATGCAAAGCGCAATACTTTGCCTACTAGAAAAATGATTTTTCCCAACATCACGATTTTTATGTTTTCAAGCAGACTATAAAATCATTAATTGTTTGCAAACAACATCACTCTTTTATTTTTCACGCAGATTATAAAATCACTGTTTGCAAAAATAGCTAAAAATACAATAAATCTAGTCCCGTCTAAAAAATCATTTTTTACTGGCGTGGTCTTAAGAGGTCCACTTGCAATAAACCTTGATACACTCAATTTAGGATGAAAATGGAGCGGATAGTTTCTGCCCGCTCTGGTGAAAACCAAATACGGATGTCATTCGGAGTGGATAATTCAGATATGGATAAGAAAATTGATATATTTTTTCTCAAGTACGAATACACATATGATACCGGAGTTTCCAACATATACAAATATCTTGTGAACCTTAATATTATTTAGTTTTTAAAATATTTAGATATTTGCTAAAGGCATGAAACATACCCCATATTTCTCATGCCTCTCACAACACTAGTCCAAACCATTAATATTATTTAAATTTTAAAATATTTTATAAATTATAATATAAATTATATGTTATAATATTAGTTAGACTTGTATTGATATGAACAATGTTGTACATGTTGAATTTAATTAGCAATGTTTAGTCTATGATCAAACTTTTTTTACAAAACGAGCTAATTATGTGTGATGGTATTTGTCGTATTAAAAGTTTATAGGTGGTTTTTTTGTTCCAAGAAATATTTGTTTTCATATTCGTGTCATATCATATTCGATAGATAATTCGTATTTGCTTTTGTAACCGAGTTATTCATACCTATAAAAAAATAGAAAAAGACAAATATGATATGAACATTATCCGTCCCATCCGTATCCGCTTCATTTTCATCCCAACTCGATCTTGGGTTTAAGCAAAATTTCAAATTGCAACACCCGCAGCATTATGGGTGTGATTGGTTGCTCGCATCCCTTTATCCTAGCTCATCTTTTCCATCCAGGCTGAGTTTAGCCTGGCTGAGAGGATACACATGCAGGTGTTTGGTTGTTTGCATTAGGGGTGAAAACGGTACGGAAACAACCTTTATCATTTTCATTTTCATATTTTTTTCGGAATCGGAAACCTCGGAAACGAAAACGGAAACGAATATTATCGAAACCGAAAACAGAGCGAAAACGAACCGGCACGGATATGGTAACGAAAATTTATCGGAATACAAAAACCCCTCAAATTGAGCTTCAAACTTTTGTTAAGTCCAATTCTCAAGTCTCAACAGTCAACAATTCATCATAAAACATTATTATATCAGGTCTAATTGTTATGTCCCAACAGCAAAATATATTCTTCTATAACTTCATATATTTTGCATAACAAATATTCTAAAAAAATTACAGCAAAACACTCCATCAATCCATCAGTACATCATCAGTATTCAGTACATAGTTCATCAATCATCACAGAACAGCAACACACATCAGTCCATCAATACAGTACACACATCAGCTGGGCTGCTGGTTGCTGCGAGGCGAGGCGGCGTCAGCTCTGAGTGTCACACCCTAAAGTTCCTCTCCCAATCCTAAATGCAATTAATAAATCGTTGCAAGAAATTATTTGTTTAAAGGCAAGAGAGAAATCCTAAATTAATGAATGCAAATAATAATCGGAATCGGCATGTGGAATTTTTCTTGGGTTCTACATGTCAAAATATGCTAACAAGATTTTTATTGGAATTTCAACTAATTAAAATCGAGCATAAGCATTAAAAAACTCCTAGAAATTCTTTTTCCTTTTTCTTTTCTTTTTCTCCCTTTTTCCTTCCTTCTTGGGCCGCCGGCCTATTCCCTCCAATCCCCCGCGCGTCCTCAGCTGAGCCGGCCCGAGGCCGAGGCCCAGCTGACCTCCCGCGCCCCCTCCTTCCTCCGTGTCGCCGATAGGTGGGGCCCACCTATCGGGCTCGTCTCCCTCCTCCGGCCGGCGCTGCCCGCGCCCACAACCGCCGCCTCCCGCCTCTCCCGCGCCTCCCGTGCATGTCGCCCACACCCTGCGTGCGCCCCGCACTCCCCTGCAACCGCCGCCCCACTTCTCCGCCCGCGCTCGTGCCCGAGATGGCCGGGATTCGAATTTCGAATCCCGCCAGCCTCTCTCTCTGTCCACCTCCCCCACGTCCTCGGCGAAATCGGCTCGTTCCTGGCCACGTCCGACCACTCCGTGCCTACATAAACGATCCCCGCACCTCCTTCTCGCTTTTCCGTTCTCTTACCGAGCTCTCCCGTGCACTCCATCGCCCTAGTGCCGCGCACCCACTGCCGCTGCCTCCTGCTGCCCCAGCCGCCGCTAGCCGCCGCGCCGTCGACGCCGTCGGGTTCGCCTTCCGAGCGCCATCCCGTCCGCCGCTTCCCCGACCGATTCCGCCGCCGGAGCCCCCTTCCCCTCATGCGCCGGTGAGCACTTCCATGGCCACCGCCTTCGGCCGGTGTCCCCGTCCTCTGTGATCTCTCTCTCCCTCTCTAATTTCTCTCGTTGTGTCCCTTAGGAAACCCCGGAGCTCGTCCGCCCGTCGCCGTCGCCGACTCGCTGCTCGCTGTTGTTGATCATCGTCGGTGAGGCCCTCCTCTCCCTTTCTCTCCCTCTCGGTGCCGCGCCGCCCGCCACTTAGCACCGCCGCTAGCGCCGCTCCATGCCGCTGCATTGCCACCGCTCTCCGCCACTGGTGGCCGACCTGCGCCGCCGCCGCTCCATGCCGCGCCGCCGCGTCACCATGGCCCACCGGGCTGGCCTGAGCCGAGCCCATGCGTGCCCGGCCATGAGCCACCGCCGCTGTCTGCCAACGTCATCCGGGGTATTCAATGCACAATGAATCAATTAAGGACTTTTCTGTTATAGTAATAAACACAATGAATCTTCTAAAACTCATAGAAAATTCATCCGTGCTCTGTTTAAGCCCATTCAAGTCTCAGTAAATCAAGAAAAATGTAAAGAATCCATTAAAAATGGTTTTGTTCTCTGTTTCAGTAGTCTTAGAGCCTGTTTGCATTTTTTACTTTGTATGTCGCTTAGAATCCGGCTCTCCCGATGCTCCGGTGTACTTCGAAGTAGTCGCCAATGTCCCTCCAGCAGCAGAACAAGGAAAGTCATACTTATCACTTGAACATATTGATCCCATATTGCAAATGCTCTATGTTTCCTTTAAATTTATGCATGGTTTATAATGTTACGATATGGGATGTTTTACCTACTGTTCTCAGCCATATTATTTGTGTACCTTATTTCTTTGTTAGCTTGGGATGTAACATGACTAGATGTTGGACTAGGAATTGCTTAGCCATGCTTAGTTCAACTAGTAAACAAAGGGGGAATCCTATCTTCCTATATAATTGGTACCCACTAAGAAGCATTTACTCCTATAAAGCAAGACATGCAAGAAGCCACATCATTAACAATTTTAAGCCATCGGATCGCATTAGTATAGAGTTATCAGCCGTTGGATCAAGAAGCTAGCTACTCATCCATCTAATTTAATCATTGATTACTTATCCATTCACCTCCCTTTAGCTCATAATCATGCATGACATTGTTATCCATTCTGCGCATACATACAAATCCTCAAAGATAATACTAATCTTTTTTTTCTAAATACAACTCCAATTATTATATAAGATGTGAGCTTTGTTTTGTTATAAACAATTGGATATCATACAATAATTAGGTATCATTAATCCAAACTCATTTTGGAAACATGCTTGAGGTGAAGCAGAGAAGTGCTACACTGCCTAATTGTGACGATATTCAGATTGTGCATGAAAATAACTTTCATATATCATAACAATACACAATGGCGTTTCAAAAAATATAACATTAATTGTATTATAATAACAGAAGCTATATATGAAGACGCATTATCATCTATTTTGTATATAAAAAAGAGTTGCATCTAACCATTTAAAATATTGATTTTATTCGATGATAAAATTAGCAAATCCCGCGGCAAGGCGCGAGGGTGCCAACTAGTTACATTAATGCATAGACATTGGCTTCTAGCATATCTTTGGACTAGTGCCACCGCAATGGTGTTGGTTAATTAAAATACACTAAATGGTGGGCTGTGGGTGCATGGTTTTGCTGGTCGTGCCCATGGCGATTAAGGACCGGTTCGCGGGAAACCTTGGAAGAATTTATCGTACTTACCACAAGCCAGCGTGGACAACGGCTGGGCTTGTAGTGTAGCTTTCCTCTAGCTGACACATCCAAGCAAGGGTGCGCGTGATGGAGTTCGAATGGGTCATGCGACGGCCTATGCGGCTTGCTGATTCGCCTAGGCACGAGAGGGGGCTACCCGCTGTCTGTTGAGGAGCGGGGGCGAAACCTGAGGTGTGGTGTGCTTGGTTAGAGGGGGTTATGCGAAGGGTCCTGTCACGGCCTCTTTCTGGTATGTCGTGGTTGCATGGCGGCTCACGGAAACATGTCGTGGGGCTGTGTCTTGTGGGTACAGTTGTACACCTCGAATAGCCGTGCCCTCGGTTATGGGCGGTTGACCAGATTCACCGTGATTAGTCTCACCCCTAGTTTAGCTAAATGGAACTGATTAGTTCAGGTGGTGGTTTGGGCCTATCTCATCGTGGTGTAGCATTGAGCAATGATTGGTTAATTACTATAACTGTTTTACCGCTTGCAACTACCGTTTATAATTGCTAGCTTTTATGCAAATGAACCTCTCTAGATCTCTTTGGTTATATCCTGCATCGTACCTTCCATTCCGGTATGACTTGCTGAGTACAGTGGGTAGTACTCAGTCTTGCTCTATCTCCCAACCCCCAGAGTTCGAGTATGCGTCAGACAGTGGCTACTCGGAGGAGTAGGCTTCATCCGTGCTATCAAGGATGCCTGTGGAATGGTGTCACCCGTTGCTATCCAAGTCAAGACCTAGCTTTAGATTATCCTTTAATTTCCACTGCATTTATGTACGATTTTTAATGTGTTTGTAAGACGTGGACCTGTATGTCAACTTTGTCGTTTGTGTACCTTGGCCGGTCCTGAACAGGGGTTTTAATGCACATTCTGCTTGGAATTCTATTTGGGAATTTCTGGGCGTGACAGTGAGTAAGAGTCGCTTCGTCGGTGTGGCTGTGGGCCTGTGGCGTCGTCGTCAGTGGTGGTGGTGGCGGCGAAACGGTGGGACGGCGCCGCGAGATGGCGGGTCCGAGCCGGCGGTGTGAGACGGCGAAGAGCGAGGGTGGCGTGAGATGGTGGGGGCGAGGATGGTGCGATTGCGACTTTGCGAGAGAGAAAGGGTGGCGGCGCGAGATGGCGCGAGCGGTGGGACGGCGGACTAGTGGTGGCGCGGGTGGTGGGCGCGGCCGCTGTTGGTATTTCTTAGTGACACTACTGGAAATTTAATTCCCAGCAATAGCACTAGAAATAACCCTAGTATATTATGGTCATAGATGTGATCCGCAAGCGCACGGATATACCATTGTAGCATTTCACCCGAGAGTATTCTAAGGTATCGTATTTATTTTATTCCAAGGGAAGATATGATAAGAGAGAACTATGCTAACAATTCATATATTACTTATACACATCAAAGTCTATGCAGGGGTTAATTCAGTTCAAAGGGTAGGTTGACACACAGCTAAGGATTTAGCTAACTCCTACATCTCCTAATTATGGCTAAGTGGAAAAGTATAGAAATATTCTATTCCTGTACTTCTAGCATACAGGTACCTAGTCTATCATAATTAGTATACTCTCCTGCGGTATAACCCCTTTAACAATGCATCGCAAAGTTACCCCGGGTTGCCGAGTTTCTTACGACAACCTGTCATAACCATCCAACCGAAAAAGGATACGGAGGAGTATCCAACCCCAAGAAATTGTATGTAGGAATATAAACTGCGGGGAAGATTCCCATACTGAGCTGTCACCATCAGCGGCCCGCTGCTCTCCCGGCGAATATACTCCAAAATAATGATAAGTCTTAGCCTAAACCCCATGCTTAAGCTACTACTTATTACTCTGCAGCCTTGCAATCGGTGCAGAGCATTTGTGTTCAGGAACCATAGCCCTCGGCTCAGCCTGGGCTGACGTATGGCCCGGTAAACAGACATTATACCAGCATCAATACAGATCCCAGAAGGTTTAACCAATGAGATTATACTAAATATAAATAGACTAAGCATAGCACTCATATTCTATAATTGGAATAAAGTACTAAACTTGTATAAAAAGAAGAATATTATATTACTGAAAAGGAAGTCTTAGAAAAGAGAAAAGGAAAAGCTAAGAACTTTACCGAACTCTCCGAAGCTTCCACGGACTCTGAACTATTCTATTCCTATTCCAATAGTACTATACTAATTCTAACTTTGGAGAAATGGAGCTTCAATCCTTGCTTGTGTGTGTTGTGAAGTGAGGATGAGACCTTCTTAAATAGGCAGGTATGACGGTTCTAGAGCATGAGAATTGTCGGAAATGCCCCGCAACTGCCATCAGGAGTTCATCCAGAGCGTCCACGCCAAACCCCAGCCTAAACGGCTGTGATGGGGGTTTGGCCAAACTAGGGGGTTCTGGCAGGCCGACTCCTCGTTTGCTCCTCATTCCAAAACATGGAATTTTGGGCTTAATTGATCATGTCTTTTTTGAGTTCTCAGCCCATCTATCCATAAGTCTGATCCTCGCAGTATCTGATTGATCGTTTGTCTATTTTCTGTCGATTCTCCTTCACTCATGCGTGCTTCTCCTACGTACATGTTAGTTCGCCAAGCACATAGTGGAAGAGAATATTTTATTTGGGAATTATACATTGCAAGCATAGCTAGTCTTCATATATTGGGTAATATTGACGATCGAAATTGGTCGATAACGACCGTCAACAGCCGCGCGGGGACGCGTGATGCCGCGATTTGGATGCGTTGCTCCGCCGCCGGCTCGCAGTTGCGTGATGCTGTGCCACGATCTATCTATCTCGCTCTAGGGTTAGCCACGATTTGGGTTGGGTTGGGAACTTGGGGACGACTTATGGACTATTGATTCTATGTGCCTTTTTAACTTCGGAAATTCCGAAAAAAAATTTGGAATTTTTCCTACCGATTCCAAGTTCCAACGAAAACCGCTATTATCATATTTGATTCTGTTTCTGAGAAAATATTTTCGTTTTCTATTCCGTTTCCGAGAAATTCCGACCGGCTGATTCCGTTTCCGAAAACAGGCCCGGAATCCGAAAAGTTTCCGTATCGTTTTCACCCCTAGTTTGCATTGGTTTAACCAGGCTAGTATGAGATGTTGTTTCATTGACTGTCCTGGAGATACGATTCAAAAGAGATTTTGTTTGGTTGGTTGTATGAATGATGAATTATTTTTTTTTGAGGGTGAGATTCCTACGAACTCACTATTTCTAGCAGGGTTTACGATTCCGACGAAATCCGACCGGATTTCACGAAATTTCGATGTTTCGACGAGGCTCAAAAGTAGAAACCGTCTGAGAATTCGAGAAGTTTCATCCAAATTCTAATTTGAATCGATAAAAAAAGAAAAATAAAATAAAATCTTATAAATACTATGATATTCATAGAACTTATTAGGATATAAATTTTAGAAAAACATTATGTATTGTGTGTATTTACTGAAACTTACATCAGGAAAGAAAAGAATAAAGAATTAAAAAAAGGAAAATAAATTACTGATCGAAATTTTGATGATTTCGATCGGAATTTCGCCAAAACCGACTGGTTTTCGAGAACTTGTTGACAAACTTAGGGAATTTGTATTCAAATTTTGGTTTATGAAATTTGTTCGGAATTTACCCGTTTTTCACCGGATTTAGCGAAATTCCGAATTCCACCGGTGCCCGAAACGAAAGAGCCTGTCGGAATCGTAAACCCTGATTTCCAGCACTAAATTCGTATGTAATTTTTAAAGAAATTTATCACGGAGCAAATGCACAATAAAAATCATAGTGCTTATTACTGTCTAACCAATGGAGGAAGGAATAAAATAATTCCTCGATGCATTCGTCGCCTCTTGTGGTGCTTATCACAGTGCTTAATACTGTCGATGGAGAAAGAAATGAAAAAAAAAAAAGAAAATCCTCGATGCATTCAATCGGTTCCTCGGGGAAGAAAGCTCGCCGCTCCTTCACCCTCGCTGCTCACCAAGGAATGTCGCTCGCCGCTGGTCTGGTCCTCCACCCCCGCCGCTCGCTGCCCCTATCTGCTCCTCGTGGCCGGCGGATCTGGGGCCAGCGAGCTCACTGCCGCCGGATCTGGTGGTGCCGCCTCTTGCAGCCGTGGAAGAAAGAGAGGCAATCACTCATCGCCTCTCGTCTTCCTGTTGCCCTGTTGTTTGCTGCACCTCATGGCCGCCATGCATATGCAGTTCGTCGGAGTTCAAGAAGGAGGGCGGTAGTGGCATGCGAGGAAGATGGCGGCGGCGACAGAGAGTGGAGGAAGACGATGGCAGGCCAGGGCTGAGCCTCACCAAACCCTCGTTTTTGCTCGCACGCTCCTGGCCAGGCCGAGTTGTGAAGCTCGATTTGAGCGTTTCTGCTCAGCCTGGCTGAGGAGCTCTTTTTGCATGGGAAGGCCATCCAGACAACCGAAAATTGCATCCACAGATACGGGCCAAGCCTCATGCAGATGCAGGTAACCAAACACACCCTATATTTCACGGCGGTGCATACGCCGGGTGTACGGAGAAACCCCTGCGCGGGCGCGGTGACGCCCCGCAACTGACGGGCCCGCGGCGTGGTGTAGACCGCCCAAGAATTGGTCTATGGATAGAGCGGTGATCCCTCTCGCCGCGGCACTGCCATTTTTCCATATCCACCCTTAGAATCTCCGCAAATTCGTCATCTGCTCCCTCGCATCGCATGGTACCACCGGCGACGCGCCACGTGGACGTCCAGGGACGCTATATAAAGCCGGCGCCCTCGCCCTCCTCCGCGACCCATCCAAACACCCATCCGCCGCCGCTGGCTGAACTCGCGGGTGATCTGATCGGAGCCGGAGGAGGAGGAGGATGTTCGTGGAGGGGTTCAGGGTGGAGAGCCCACGCGTGCGGTACGGCGACGGGGAGATCGAATCGGAGTACCGGTATGACACGACGGAGGTGGTGGCGCCGCCGTCGCCGGAGAAGGGGTGGGTCGTCCGCCCCAAGTCCGTCACCTACCACTTCAAGACCACCACCACCGTCCCCAAGCTCGGGTACGCATATGTATAAACACCGAAATGCTGCTCATCTTTCTTCTGATCTTGTTGATGAGATGAGACGATGGCTGGTTGATTAACTTTTGGAGTTGTTTATGTATGCAATGGATGAAATGCAGGGTGATGCTGGTTGGATGGGGAGGCAACAACGGCACCACGCTCACGGCCGGTGTCATCGCCAACAGAGAGTAATCAATTAATTAGATATGAATTGCTCATTTATCCAGATGTTGTAATTGGATTCTAGTTCGTCCACAAAAATGCATCAGTTCATTGCATCATTATTGAATTCCTCACTTATCCAGAAATGACATGGTGCAGTTGCATTGGATTATGGTTTATCCAAAATAAAGCATGCAATGCGTTCTGTCTTTTTTGAATGCCAAGAATGATATGTAGTGTGCCAGAATATGAATTATTCTTCATTTATCCAAAAATGCATGCCTGCCTGCCTGCCTGCTTTGGACTGCCAAACAGTGATACTCCTACTATATGTAGTGCAGGGTTCAAAATTCTGGAATGAATTTCGGTCATTTTGGACTCCCCCGATACGAAAAAATTTCGGCTTAAATTTATTTTTTTTTTCACTTTTTTTTGTGAATTCGGTAATATTTTGTTCTAATTTGACCAACATTTGTTCAAAATTTCGGTATATCGGTGACCTCATGTAGAATTGGCCAAACCAAAAATTTAAACCCTCATGTAGTTTGCAATTAGTGCATAACTATATGAACTCATCATTTTTTTATTTATTTTTTTAAAAAAATCGTCTCCATGGATACTGATTGCCAAATTAACAATTATATAGTGTGCAACTGAATTCCTCATTTATCCACATGGTTAATTAATTGTTCTAATTTAAAAAAATATTTCAGGGGAATTTCATGGGCAACCAAGGAGAAGGTGCACAAGGCCAACTACTTTGGTTCCCTGACACAATCATCCACCATCAGGGTTGGGAGCTACAACGGGGAGGAGATCTATGCGCCTTTTAAGAGCCTTGTACCCATGGTGATCCCATCTTTTCAAATTAACCTTCCCATCTTCTCAAATTAACCTTCTACCACTCAGATCATATCATAAAATTTCCCCTTTATCTACATTTTCTATCATGAAAAGATATATAAAAAACGACTCTATTTATGGTTTTTGACAATGTAAAAATATTCTGATTATTATACGATGCGCCCATATATATATGGATTTGCGTATGCGACCAATCCAACCTATTTTCCTGTAAGCGATCTGGTCTTATATATAGTTTATTAAGTGTATTGTATTTCAAAATATTTATTTTTAAATATATATATACAGTCGTATTTCTCAACCTTTTCTTAATTCATTGACACCAAGTTTTTTTCCTTCGTATTCCATTTTCACTCATATTTCTTAGACTATAATAATACCATGATATAACCATATACTACTCTCTAGCTAGCCCTTGAAATTGACCCTATTTTTATAATACAATAAAGAATCGTAATATTTCTGACATCAATTTGAGATACATACATACCAGAATTGATGAATCGTAATATATACTTCAGACAGACAGACAGGCACTGATGATGGTAATTAATTTGATTTGGTTTTTGAAGGTAAACCCAAACGACATCGTGTTCGGTGGGTGGGACATCAGCAGCATGAACCTGGCCGACGCCATGACCAGGGCTCGGGTGCTGGACATCGACCTGCAGAAGCAGCTCCGGCATCACATGGAGTCCATGGTGCCCCTCCCCGGCGTCTACAACCCTGACTTCATCGCCGCCAACCAGGGCTCCCGCGCCAACAATGTCATCAAGGGCACCAAGAAGGAGCAGGTCGAACAGGTCAAGAAGGACATCAGGTAGCTAGTCTCTGAGCTACCAAAATGATATCATCTTGCTTGTTGCCTCCATTTCAGGTTATAAGTTGTTTAATTTGACTTTAGTTAAAGTCAAACTATTTTAAGTTTAACCAAATTTATATACAAATATAATATATTTATATTGCCAAATTAATTTTATTATATCAATAATTAAATATATTTTTATAATAAATTTATTTTGGGTTGAAAATGTTACTATTTTTTTTCTATAAAGTTAGTCAAACTTGAAATAATTTGACTTTGATCGAAGTTAAAATGACTTATAATCTGGAACGGAGGGAGTAGATTGTACTATGTGTGTTATTTTCTTATACCAAATCAAGATACAAATCTATGTGATTTTCTGTTTGACATGAACTGACAAAATTCAGCAAAAGTTTGTATGTACATTAATTTTGGTTTTGATGGACATGGGTGGGATTTGTTGGTATAAGGGAGTTCAAGGAGAAGAGTAAGGTGGACAAGGTGGTGGTGCTGTGGACGGCCAACACGGAGCGGTACAGCAACGTGGTCGCCGGGATGAACGACACCATGGACAACCTGCTGGCGTCGCTGGACAAGGACGAGCCGGAGATGTCGCCGTCGACGCTCTACGCCATCGCCTGCGTCATGGAGGGCGTCCCCTTCATCAACGGCAGCCCCCAGAACACCTTCGTGCCCGGTGCGCCGCCCGTCGTCTGCTAGCTACCTCCATTAACGACGACGACGAGACATTGTTTCATGAATCCCGTTCTTAGGTTGACGATGATGTGCTGATGCATGGACAGGGCTGATCGAGCTCGCCATCAAGAAGAACTCGGTGATCGGCGGCGACGACTTCAAGAGCGGGCAGACCAAGATGAAGTCCGTCCTCGTCGACTTCCTCGTCGGCGCCGGCATCAAGGTATATATGTACATATGATGAACTCCAACTCCGGTGATCGCGATCGATGAAACATGAATTGGTTTGTTGTGCATATGGAAATTGGCAATGGCAGCCGACGTCGATCGCGAGCTACAACCACCTGGGCAACAACGACGGCATGAACCTGTCGGCGCCGCAGACGTTCCGGTCCAAGGAGATCTCCAAGAGCGGCGTCGTCGACGACATGGTCTCCAGCAACGCCATCCTCTACGAGCCCGGCGAGCACCCCGACCACGTCATCGTCATCAAGGTCCGGCCGCCTCCATTCTTGATCCATTCATTCTTGCAGTAGTGGCACTCATCATGCATATGGTGTGGCTGATGATTTGGTTGCTGTTTCTATGGATTAATTGTTAATTGTTGTGGCACTCATGCACAGGGTTAGAAATTCCGGAATGAAATTTTTGAAATTCAGTCATTTCGAATCCTCCGATACGATATTATTTCGGCTGAATTTTTTTTTAAAATTCGGTAATATTTTGTTCAAATTCAAATTTGGTGACCTCCGATAGAATCTGCCAGACCGAAAAATTAAACCCCGCTCATGCATGGTGGCTGATGATTTGGTTGCTGTTTCTATTGATTAATTGTGAATTATTGCAGTACATTCCGTACGTTGGGGACAGCAAGAGGGCCATGGACGAGTACACCTCGGAGATCTTCATGGGAGGGAAGAACACCATCGTGCTGCACAACACCTGCGAGGACTCGCTCCTCGCCGCGCCCATCATCCTCGACCTCGTCCTCCTCGCCGAGCTCAGCACCAGGATCCAGCTCAAAGCTGAAGGCCAGGTAACAGCAGCAATGCAAGCACATCTTGCACAGATGGAATGGTCTCAGTTCATCTCTGACAACGAACTCTCTGAATTTACTGTCCGTTCTGCTCATTGTGCAGGATAAGTACCATTCTTTCCATCCAGTGGCTACCATCCTGAGCTACCTCAGCAAGGCCCCTCTTGTGAGTGCATTCATTTCCTGAAATTAAATGCACTTTAGGCCTGTTCACGTTATTGGCATTTTAGACCATAACAAATTTTAGCGTTACCAAATTTTAGTAGGATAACAAACTAAATATAATCTTATTATTGCCATCATACCAGAATTTCGTAGTTCCAGAAGTTCTCTCTCATGAAAACACTACCCAAATTTGACAAGCCTCCAAACCAAACACATGTAACGCTAGCTACCAAAATTTTATAACGTCAAAATGTACCAAATTTTGGTAAGATTGACTTTGATAACAAGTGAACAAAGCCGTTCCATTTTCACTTGCAGGGACAAAACAAATTTCTTTTAGTTTCTGTTGCAATGCAATGTGCTGAAAAATCATTTGAAATTGATGAGGAGTTTGGTTGATGAAACTGAAGGTTCCCCCAGGCACACCAGTGGTGAATGCACTGGCCAAGCAGAGGGCCATGCTGGAGAACATCCTGAGGGCCTGTGTTGGACTGGCCCCTGAGAACAACATGATGCTTGAGTACAAGTGATATAGGCCTTGACAGGTCCTCTTATCAGGAGGGATGATGAACAGCAAGTGGTGGAGGAAGGTGACAGTTTTCTTCAACAAGAAAAAGAACAAAAAAAGAGAGAAAATGAGGAACACCTGAAAGAAATAAGAAGAGGCCAAGTGGGGAAGCAAATGAAATGAAGTGATATTCACTCAGAAAATGAGTGTCATTCACTTGGATCCTCTTAATTGGGGGCATCTATTGACAGTTTGACACTCTGCTCCATTTTTTTTTTCATTTTTTGTTTTTTTAATTGAGATGATGGAGACTTTTTTCAGCTCTGCTGCTAGTATGCTGTGAGCTGCATGAACATTGGTTAATATTGTGTATGATGATAGGTGAAGCAAGGAAGTAGTCGTCTTCTATGCTTATGGATCTATAGTACAAGTTGTCAGTATTACTGTTAAGTCTTATATCTGGAACACTTTTAAATCAAAGAACATCTTTGGTCCTAGTCTGTATTTATGAGGCCATGTTCTGCTTATCAAAATGCAGCAAATTCCCGTTATTATCCTGTAATTATGCACACAGTGAAAAAAAAAAAGCAACCTTCTTCAACATCTGCATATGCTGTGCAAATTCTGTACTAATGGCTAAAACATCTTGGCATCCATGGGTAAACATCAGGTTAATGTGAAATGAGGTGTGATGGTTACAGTTGCCAGTGCCAGGAGGTGTCTTGCGGCAATTTCCAGTTCATGTCACATAATCAATGTATGTTCCTTTCCTATGCACGGTTGTCTCTCACACACACGGAAGATTTCTTCCACCGGTTTACAACTCGAGCCAAGGATCACAATATTACTTTCCAATGCTAAATTAGCCCAAAAACCGCAAGCAATTCGGCTCACAGATACTTACACAGGTTAATGGCCTCTTGCTCCTCGCTCACAGATAGTCTTTTTCAGCAGCTGCACTTCTGGTTGTACAATATATTGATGAGTGTAGTGCACCTTGCTAGTGGACTAGGAGTGCAGCTTCAACCAAACTTGAGGGGGACATTATGGATCATGGATGTCTTTTACAATTTAGATTTCGGATTTCCTGACAATGGACACGACGACGGCTATGTCATCGAGTTTGCCCCCACTGAAACCCAGGTACCCCACTGCAAGAGCAGCATCTGAGAATGGGGTACTTCCTGCTGCAGATCTACCAACTTCCTGCGCCTTGGCAGCCAGGTGTTCGGCAATCTCCTGCAAGTAGAATAGCCATGCAATGATTCAATATTCAGATTCACTAGGCATTTTATTTATGAGGCAAGTTGATGCTAACCGTTGGTTTGAGATCGGCTTGTAAAGATTTCGAGACCATGGTGGCTACTTCTTGCTCATACACATTGTCAAAAAGACCATCACTTGCTGTCACAATGACATCACCATCCTCCAGCTCAATTGTATAATTCTGAAGGAAAAGGGTAAACAATAATGTTAGTTTTAAATTACTTAATACGATCGCACATGTTTTATAGTACAAAGACTAATCTTTGCACCTGTACAAGTTTCAGGGGATTATCGCCCTTCTCAATTTGCAGTGGAAAGTTGAAACCATAAACCATCGGTTTTGATTTTTGGTACACCTCTCCATTTCTTATCACCAGAAATCCAGAGTCTCCAATATTCGATGCATTGAGGAACTAAAACAATGACAGATGTAATAATAAATACAGTGCAATTCATTAGAAACAAGAAGAGTCTTGATCAAAAGAACAGACCTGGCCATCAAAGTGAGCAACCAAAACAGTGGAAGAACCAGGAGAGTGCGCTTCATCTGCAGCCTTGGAAAGAACTTGTTCGGGTTTAAGATCTGCAGCACCTTGATTCTCCATAATGAACTTTTTACAACCATCCATTAGCTCCCTTGCATAAAGCCCTGCATTGATACCTGTTTACAAAAATTATACAACAACTTAGCACTTCAGCGTTCCCATGAATAATTATGATACACTAAGAACTTCAGTTTGAACATGTATCAGACACATAGTGTTGGCTCAAAATTAACTTTGCAGCTAATAAATAAATGGGTGAATGTTAACATTGGCCCAAGGGTACTACCGATATCGATATGAACACATTTTGCCCTCTTACTTGAAGACTTAGTCCAAACCAGGCTGTACGCCTTTCATTTTATATCCATATATAGAGCCTGTGGTAGACCAGTGGCCTGCGTGGGTTGACATTTCAAAAGAATATTCTTCTAAAGAAGGATGTTCCTATTTCTTGTACTATTAGTAATAAACTTATTCTACAACCTCCATTTGACCATTTCCACATCCATTCTACAGTATTATAGTTCCATTTCTTTTGTGCAAGTCAACTTTTGGTGAAGATTAGATCCAATACGGGGTGTAAAACAGAAAAACCCATATTCAACTCCCAGCACCTGCTATGGCTATTCAACTCGATGGTTATTGTGTAACCCTGATGGTCTTTGAATTGCCATCATCCTGCTACCAGACCCACAGGCAGGACACCACTTTCCCATTCCTATGGAGTTTAGAAAGAGAACTATATCCCATATTCCTCAACCATTATTCTTGGTAGTAGTAACTATCTGGCAGTACTTGATATCTTACTGAGCTGGACGTAAGAATCTAAAGTTGGTACGTATTTTCCACTAGGATGTCAAACCCATAAAATACTCAAGGAACCAGAAAGAAAATGAATACTAAAGTATTCTTTAAATACAGAAAAAGTTGCTTTTGGTTAATAACATCATCAGTCAATTAATTTTCACTATAGTAAAAATGTAAAACATGCTTTATATGTCTTGTCCAACATCTATAGACTATAGATGATATAGTCACTAAGTCAATAAAATCTGCCAAGGTCCTTGTGTTTATTTTGTTTAACAAGCAAACATTTCTTGAATTTTCTGATGGATAAGGATTGACTACATGTTTGGAAAACGCATTGTCTTCTAAAGTGAGCACTAACTAAAATTTAAGAATAGAATTGGAATGTGGAAACCTGCGCCTGGAATGGAAAGCCTAGTTAACACTGTTGCACTGAAATATTCATGCGGTTTACCTTCAAATGACCACTGGCCAACTCCATCAGCCACACCAAACCAGCCATCACACGCAATAAAATATGCATCTTCTCCACCTGTTGCTGCCTGGAAAATTATTCGAACCATAATTGAAGCATCAGGGGAACCATTAGTGTTTCTGACTTACAGTAATAGTGTTATCAAATGGAGTACCAAAGAGAAGTATGTAGAATGTGGAAGCAATAATTAACTGCTTATTTCAGCAATAGACATACTTTAAATGAATTTGCTTCTCTGATAGGGTCAAGATAGACTAAAGTCCAAAGGTATACTGCATAAAAGAGAACACGTAGCGCAATTATTAGTACCTTAGAAGGATGAGGCAAGATCGCAGCACCTGATGCCAACACAAGCATTGATGAGGCTACTGGAACCATCCTTTGTATGAATTACAACATGACAAAATTATTAAAGCTGTTTTTGGAGGTCCAGGTTTAAAAGCATAAAGACAGGAAAAGCCATAAGATATGTTTGCATGAAAAAGTTGCCTAACTAAATGAAGACAAAATACAGGTCATATCCAGCTTTGTAAGCATAAGATGTGCACAACCATTACTACGCAAACTTGTATGGAAATATATGAGCTATTAATAATTTACTGAATGCCTTTATGATTTGAAACACTTGAAATCGAAGTAAGAAAACAAATACCTATCAGTATTCTTCACCTCTGAAGTGTCCTTTTCCCAATCTACCTTGTTACAAACTTCTTCCTATAGGGAAAAAGAGAGAACATTAGGCCCTCACTTGCACAAATCAAACTAAATACCACCATGCGGTAAATATATGATAGCATAAGATCTATGCCCCCAAGTACAGATCATATTCACAACAATATTACCATTGCGCGACTAAATTTCTAGAGGCATATACCAAACTCTCAAGGTTTATGTCTGGATCCAGTTTATTTGAAGTGTTGATTTGAAACAGAGGCAGTGTGTTTTAGTATAAGGTGCGGTCCCTTACAAGATATTGTCATAGTATAAGGCAGGAGCAGACAAAAAAAATATTGTGACAACAACAGATGATATACAACATTGATCCCGAGTATGAACAGATGGGGAAAGCAACCACATAACAACTGGCCCTCATCCAAACAAAATTGTTACAGACATCAGTGAGCTGCGGTTATAAAAAAAGAGGAAACCGAGGGTCCACCAAAATGCTTCAAGTTTCTGACTTTGTGTGTGCCCATGAACTTAGTAAATAATTTACTAGTGCAGGTATAATTTTTTGCAGCTAGCTTGACAATAGGTGGCCATCGATCATAACCAACAATAGTAACTCTTCAATTTACTCCTTATAAACAGATACTAGTAAACAAATTACAAATCGATTGAAGCATTAACCGAGTCACCCAACCTTGTCAAAAAAAAAAAAAATTACCATCCTCAATCATTCACAATTGACACCATCCTTTTTTCAGAAATTAACCATATTTCACAATTCACAGCATCCATTTTCAGGAAAAAAAAATACTACAAATATATTTTTCTTGATGATTTACTCCGGAGGTATGAGTGAAATCGGGTGAGGAATATCAATCAGAGGTATCGAAAATTGAGCAGGTGAGGAAAGGGGAGAGGCATACCGCAGGCGGCGGTGGGACGGCGAACTCGGCGGGCTGGTCGTCGTCGGCGGCGGTGGAGGCGCTGGACTCGGTGTCGACGTCGGTGTCGGAATCCCGCTCGGTGGAGCCATCGGAGGTCTCCTCCCCCGCATCCTCCAAACCGGAGGTCGCCGTCGCCTCCGCTCCTCCACTCGCCACCACCTCCTCCGCGTCCAAACCTGTCGCCGTCGCCGTCACCTCCCCTTCTCCACCGCCATCCCGGGCCTCAGGTTCAGCAGCTGCGGCGGCGTCACCGTCGAGCCCTGATTCGACGACGGCCGCGGTCTCGGGAGCCACGGCGTCCGCCCGCCGCTGCTGCTGCTGCTCCTCGTCGTCGTCGTCACGGGGGCGCGCGAAGCGGAAGACGATGCTCCCGTCGGCGAGCTCTGGGCGGGAGCAAGAGACAAGTGAGACCGAGAGCGGCAGAGGCGCTAGCTGCTAGGCTGCTACTGCTTACCGGTGGAGGAGTGGAGGTCGGGGGCGGCGCGGCAGGCGGTGGAGTGGGGGCGGCGGTGGTGGTGGCGAGGGGAGGGGGGGGACGGGGAGGGGCGGGGGGAGGGGGAGGGGCGAGCTTGCAGGGGCGCAGGTCGAGCAGCCCCGCCGCCAGCGGCAGCTCCGCCATGGCTCGCCTCGCCTCGAGCAAGCAGAGAGAGATTTGAAAATGGAGATGAGCTCGAGAGAGAGGAGGAGACGAGGTTTTTTGAGCTGGAGTAGTAGTGGTGGGAGTGAAGAGATTAGCGTTGGTTTCTAGGCGAGGAGGAATGAGAAGGGGGAAGGAAACAAGGAGGGAAGGGGACACTGGGGGGTGGGCCCGGGCTGGAGTAATGGTGAGTTAATCTGGGTGGTTAACGGTGCAGTAATAAAAAGAAAAGGTTTGGACGGTGGTGCTAATTGTGTGGTCGTTATTTTTGCATTGACCCACCGGTAAGAGCAAAGTTTAATAGTATAGCCAACTGTTGGCTCTAATTTATCTATAGGCAATCTAATAGCTTATGCATATAATAGTTATATACTACACTATTAATATCTGGTCCCACCTGTTATACACACACTGCGTCTTGGAGTCCATGTTACAGCTAGCTATAAATCTGTAGCCCGCTGCTCTTCTCTCTTTTTATTTATCTCATTAAAATATGTTTGCAGCTGGCTTATAGCCTGCTGCTATTGTACCTGCTCTAACTCCGTCGCAAAGGTTCATCCTACAAACACAGCCTCCTACTAATTGGCTATAAATAAACCCTAACCTGTTTAAAGGTATATATACTCGCACTCGCACACACTATCCTATTCCTACTAGATGTATATTGTACTAGAAAAATAGAATCACAGGAAAAGGAATAGAAAAATAGAAGAATAAAAAAACACATAGGAGTACGTAAAAAAAGAGGATTATAAAACATAGAATAAATATATGAATGATCGTTCGATTAAACCACACAAAAATATAGAAATGATCATTTGATTGGACCACTGGAAAATATAGGATAAATACATAAATAATCGTTTGGTCGGACAATACGGAAAATGCAGGAATGATCATTTGATTGTGTTAACAGTGAAATTTGGTAAGCCCGAAGTTACCATCGGCTTAGAGTCAGTATCGGCTTCAAAGTTCTAGAATCAGCCGATGGGAGTCAAGTCGTCACGATGTCGTGTTCTTGGTGGAGTCGGATCAATCAAAGGAAGCTTATTTAGAAGAGTTCAAGTTTAAGAAGGATGCGACATGACAGTTATCTATTAATTAGGCATAGTTTGTTAGTTTCCTTTTATCTTTAGGAAAGTGTGTTTAGTGTCCGATAAGGATTTTATCTTTTTCTTTTTAGTTTCTTTCTTGTCCGACAAGGACTAGTATCTCCTTATGGGTATAAATATGTACACCCGGGGTCATTGTAATCTATCAATCTATCCATCAATAATACTCTCGGCGCATCGCCACCCTCTTCCCTGAGGTTTTTACTTATCTTCCGGCGGAACTTGGGCGCCTGGCGCAGGGCTGCATCGGCTTTCGATCTCCAGCGAAGGGGTAAGTCCTACGTTCTGTCGGGCCCTGGTGAATCTGTCGGCTATGTTGGTGTTGTTCAAGGCTGCATCGATTCGATCTCTTGGATCGCTCTGGTTTGGTTGATATATTTGCCTACATGATATCTCAATTCTATCTCTAATTGCATTGTGTTTAGAGACGCATCGTTTTAGTTGGGACTGTCTCGGTTAGGTCTGATCTCCTGTCTTAGCCGATATATCTCTATAATCATAATGTTGTTCTAAATAGATTTGTTATATCCATCACATTAGACGGATCTATCGGCTCATCGAGTATTAGATTATCATATACAATCTCGTGCTGCATCGGTTAGATTCGATCTACTAGATTGTTGTTGATAATATAAGTCTTGTTAAGCCGATAGATTCATGCTAATGTTTTATCGGGGTGCTAGCCGATAAGTTATCTGGACGTTGCATCGGCTTGTAAGGATTGCATATATATATAAGTTGGATTTAGCCGATGGCAACAAAGGTTTCACTGTTTAATCTAATCTTGTGGATTTTATGACATCAGACCTTCAGCCGATGTATGCTTTAACATTCTGATCAATATTTGTTCTACTATTTCATATTGTTAGCCGATAGGTTTATACTGGATTATATTGCTATATTATATTATCATCAGCCGATTGCCTTTATATCATTATTTACATTGGACATATAGCCGATTGCTTAAACCCTATCGCTATCGGTTGGTACCGGCATCGGCTATTATCGGCTATCGGCTGGAACTACTCCGTCGGCTTGTCAGCTGATCGGCTGTTTGATCTATTATTTTCAAATCTTGTTAGTTGAAGGATCAAACTGACTGGCACACCCGTATCTCATTGATCTTTGGACCTGCACTGGAGTTAAGCAGATCTCCCAGGCCGGTGTGTTCGATTTTTTCGTCAACAGATTAGACCACAGGAATCGGATGAGAGATAGAATCAAAGGAAAAATTTCAAGAGGTTGGAGCTCTGGCTAAATTTATTTGAAAATCTCTATAGGATTGTTCATTACATAGGAATTCTAAAAGATATGATATGATTTAATCCTTTCTTTAAAAGGTCTTTATAGTAAATTTTCCTATATAATTAAAATTCTATAAAATTTTTACGTTTTTCCTTTAAATCAAAGGTACCCAATAAAGTCATCATGAACGCTGCATTATCGAATGGTACATCACCTACCTATAAAAAAATAGTCATAAATATGAGCATCCATATTAAATATAGGACATAAACCTAAATGGACTGATTTCACTACAAGCAACCTAACTAATTGAGCTACGGTCAATTTGTAATTGGAGATAATATTTGACGTTGAGCATATGATTTGATTAAAAATGTTCAAACTTTGATGTTACTTTTATATCGAAATAAGTTTATAAGACCTACATGTTTTTCTAGGACTAAGACCTATATATTATGGTGTTTTTCATGGTAAATCTAGACAGATCATTTTGTATTTTTATAATCTACGGGGCTAAAAGTTTATCTCAAAATCGTCCTAAACATTAAATATATATGCTTGGAGCCTTAGAGGTAGTATAATTTTCATAAAATTCCTGATTCCAAACTAGTAGTAGTACTACTACTAAAATTGTTTCTCCAAGTGTCATGTAAATGGGTGGTGTTGATACTAGCTAGACTTGCCAAACCTACGCATGGTCTCTACTTAGGTTATTTAGGTTGAGAGATCGTCACTACTAGAAAAAGTATTTTTTCTGATGTAGAGGTTTTTTTTCGCAGGCGGACATGACTCTTAGAGCCAAATGACCGTCTACAAAAATATAAATAGGATTGTATCTTCTCATGGCTTTCTTTACTGTTACTCTTGATGCATCGAATTTCATGTCAGCTGGTTTGGCTTGTTTTCCAACTATGGCTAGCCTAACATCACCCCTCTCACACACAAGATGTTACCCCCACCCTACGGCCAGTTGTCTATTTTGCCATATGCAATTTTTAGCCCCGTCTCTCCTCTCCATGACAAACGGCATGAGCAGAGTGATAATAACTTACTCTGTCAGTTTCATATTATAAGTCGCTTTGAGTTTTTTCATATTTTTAAGTTTAAGCAAGTTTATAGAAAAAAACATTTTAAACACCAAATCATTTCCATTAAATCTAGCACTGAATATACTGAATATATTTTGGTAATATATTTATTTTGTGTTAAAAAATGCTACTATATTTTTCTATAAACTTAATCAAATGTAAAAAAGTTTGAAAAAAAAAATCAAAACAACCTATAATATAAAACGGGGAAGTACTAAGATAATGGTAGACAAAATCAGATCTTCTGACGCATGGTCACCATGATGTCGTAGCTGACATGTGGACTCTAGACGATTGGTCTCACATGTCAATGACCATATCACTACCTGTACAGTTATATAGGATGAATATCATGTTCATCCAAGGACTTATGAATACTGTATTAGGATTATGGGCAAGGAAAATGCTCTCGTACTATGTAGCATATATGACTATAAGAATTTTATAGCTAATTATAAATCTAGTTCATAAGAAAAAACAATATATGTACCGAATAGATATTGGTAATTTGGTAAATAGCCATATTATAATACATATATGCATTATGATTTATTCATTTAATACCCGGATAAATAAAAAACACAATAAATATAGGCATTTACTTTTTTTATCATACATAAATAAAAAAACCGTGTTCATTTCTTTATGTAACACTTTCTTCCAATTTGTTTCATATTTTAGGTTACCTTTTTCATTTTAAAAATACTCCTATAATCTAAATAAAACTTTGAGTAAATTTCACAAAACTACGTGTACTTTTAGGGGTGAAAACAGAGTGGATTCGGACGGATAGTGGTCATACCATATCCTAAACCATATTTTTTAAGCGGATTCGGAGCGAGTGCGGATAGTGTACGGATGCGGAGCGGATTGTTTCGGATGTCGGAAATGGTACGGATTCAGTTCGGAAACAGATTAAATTTATCGGATGTTGCGTGTGTATGTAATCAATACAACATCGAGTTAGCAATGCAAAAAACAATAATACAATAATCAATAAACGATCCATCGTAATAATTATGTGCTTAAGTGTTAAACAGCATGAATATATGATGTTCATAATATAAAAATACAGCTACGCAAGTGTGACATGAGACGGTGAAAGTCTCAGACTAAGAAATCTAGGTTAATTGATGGGTTAGGCTATTGGATGGACCAACTTATGTTATATGCTATAGATAAAGTGGTTACTTGTGTTGATAATTTTGGATTATCCGGCAAACGGTCTATCGGATAATCCGACAGAAATATCGGATAATCCGTATCCGCCGGATTTTAGAGATACCATATCCTCATCCGCATCCGCATCCATATCCGCCGGATTTCTAAAAGCCCATACCATATCCTCGTTTCGGACGGATTCAGAGCGGATTGGATCGGATATTATCCGATCCGTTTTCACCCCTAGGTACTTTGGTCAAATTACCACAAAACTATAGATTTAACATGATATATTACAAATTTACATATTTAACACTAAATTTGTCATAGAACTGTAGACTTAAGGTAGAATATCGTAAAACTACAGATTTAATAACAAAATTATCACAAAACTATATGTTGAATATCAATTTAATCACAAAAATTGGACATTTATAACTCAAAAATTAGTGCTACGGATTTAAACCCCAAAATTTGTAGTTTTATGATAATTTTATTGTTAAATATATAGTTTTGTAATACTTAAACTTAAACCTGTAGTTTTATGATAAATTTATTATTAAATCTGTAGTTTTGTGATATCTGTAGTATGATAATTTGAACAAAGTGCCTGTAGCTTTGTGGAATTTACTCTACGGATTTAGGTTACCTAGTTCTTTTACAACACATGTTGCTTCCTCCATGCACCCTGGTGTTGGCCGGCATGCATCTTTGATGTTGATGGGTGGTGGATACCTTTAATCTCCATTCATTTTAGGCCCTGTTTAATTCGCGAGACGAAAAGTTTTGGCGTGTCACATCCGATATACAGGCACACATTTAAAGTATTAAACATAAACTAATAATAAAAAAATTACAGGTTCCTGTAAAGTGCGAGATGAATTTATTAAGCCTAATTAATTTGTCATTAGCAAATATTTATTGTAGCACCACATTGTCAAATTATGGAGCAATTAAGCTTAAAAAATTCATCTCGCAATTTACACGTAATCGGTGTAATTAGTTTTTTTCTATATATAATACTACATATATGTGTCAAATATTCGATGTGATAGGGTGAAAAGTTTTTGTTTAGAAACTAAACAGGGTCTTAGTGGGTAGAGGCCACTCAGGTGCCGGTGCCTAGCAAGCATTGACTACATACATAGGGTTGGGAAGGAGGTCGCCATGTATGTCATTAAGGGCATTCCCAACCTAATGATTAGGATGGTGTCCATAGCATTAAATAAATTATCACCTAAAATAAAAAATGATGTGGCAAGTGAATAAATGAGGAAAGAGAAAGAAACCATGTCTTACATGAGACATGGTTTCTACACAATATCCAAGACATCATGTGAGATAAATAGCATTAAATTGAAGTATGTAATAGTGGTGTTTGCATTAGAAGAGTAGTGTATAGTACTAGTTTCTTGATCATGTAAAGTTTATGGAAATTATATCTAATGTTATGGGTTGGAACTGTCCTACCACCCAAAATCCTAATAATAAAGGGTCACTATTTGCTAATTAATCTGAGAAAAGGTGTGGATGTCATCATGCGTTGTTTTATGTATGTAGTTAATGACCGACTTTAAAGTACCCTTTAGACCGGGTTATGTTTGGTTCCGATATATTTATTAGATTGCAAAATGACAAAACAAAGCCAAATCAAAGAGCGGAGCTATAGTGCAAGAGGGGATGCCTACGACTCAGTCAAGAAAATTTTGATTTTCTTAACTATAATTCATCTGATAAACGTGCTTTTTTAATACAAACTTAGTCATCTATATCAGCTTAAACTTATCCAAGGCAGAGTAAAGTATGCGGTGACACCCCCTCAAAATTTTTTTTAAACTACCCCTCGATTTCATATACAACAAAAAAGATTACAACCCTACCATTACAAGAAAAAAAACCAAATAAACATATGTTAAAATAGAATAATGATGCTCCACCTCATAAAACACTGAAGATATGTGAGCTGTAGAGTGCAGCCACAGCGCTGGCAACTCTGGTATGTAAGAAAAAAAATACATTAATAAATATCGGTCAAAATTTTTATTTCTTCTTACAGAACAGCCGATGATGTCGTCAAACAAGTCGAAGACCTGAATCCGCACTGCCAATTGAATTATCGACAAACTAGAAATTAAACAATCTTCATTGATGACATTGCGAACGGGATAACCTTTTTTTCTTTGAGAAAAAGAACGAGTAAAAGACTCTAAACATAACTCTATAAACTTCATAAAAGATAAATCCTAGACTACTAATACTCAATAGATTTTTTTCCTACAAAAACTTTATTGGAAAAACTACAAACTTAGTAGAACTTAGGCTGAGTTCTTTCTTCACTTTCCCAACTCACGTCTCTCGTTTTCTACGTGCACGTTTTTCAAACTAATAAATGATACAATTTATACAATATTTTGCAATTTTTTTCTAGACGGAAGTTGTTTTAAAAATTATATTAATCTATTTTTAAAATTATTTTAGCTAATACTTAATTAATTTACATTGATAAACCATCAGTTTTTTCTTGTGAGACTAAACTCTACCTCCCGATCAGAGCCTACGTCCAAACAAAGTATTTACTTGTTACTAATAAAAAATCAAAAAGTTTAGCCTACGTTCTTCCTTATATCCTTTTTTACTCCGATAGTATTGCAGCAATCGATGCAAAGAAAATAAATTCATTTTCATACTATAATAAAAAGTAAGAGTTATAAATAGAGAATTGGATCATGTCTCATGACTTGTTCCATTTCTAATCTATGGGATCTTACGGAAGATGGATCGAGAGATGGCATGCTTCCCTCTTGCCTCTAGCAAGAACGCCCAAGGCAGATGATGGGATAAACGGATCGAAATGGTGACAAAAAGTTTCGAGACGAGTTGCTCGGCGACATTAGCACACACGGCTTGTTTTCCTATCCCTATGAATCAGCGGATACATCGAGGCCATGTCTGAATAACCACATGCGACCTTGGTAATTTCGTATATAGACGAGAAATTTTTTTTAAAAAAATCTCATTTTCCATTGCTCTAATCGAAATTCGATACTCACGTCTATAGTGGTCCTACTGTGCGAAAATTAATCATAGAGATGCAGCCAGTCATTAACCAAGATAAATTGCAAATGATACGGATTCACCAATATGTGATGTGCAACACACATCACCCACCTCCAGGTAGGCCCGGCCCCCACGAGCCTGATGCTACTGATTAAGAATAGAGTTGACAAGATCCTTATCTGTTTCTTCGAAGCAAGAACATAATCTATTCCACGTAGCAAATCATTTTTATTCCAGGGACAATGGTGATATCTCTTTCTTTTCAGTATTTCTGATCTACACTAGAAGATTAAATACGAACAGTTTTGATTTGATTTGGACGGCCCCTATTTAATTTGGCTCTGGAACTGTGTTAAATAGGACCGTAGTATGAAAAATATATGGGATCTTTTAATGTGGTCGATCTGTGAGGTTCTTTGAAAAGGTTTTTATTAGAAAGAGAACACAACCGGGACGGAATTTTTTAGAAACACAGTACAAATGCAGACGTTCTCCGGAAGATTAGACCGGTATATCTTGAAATTGATGGAGTCACTGCGGACGCCTCGCTAGATGTCGACTGGTATGTCACCTAGCATTGAAAGAATAATTAGTAGTAAATACAAGCACCCGTCAAATCTATAATTTGAATCTGGGTGGGCTTGTTCTCACTGGTAGAGAAATCGTTTTTAGTCCCGGTTCGTAACCCCCCTATAGTCCCGGTTTTCAAACCGGGACTACGAATCCGGGACTAAAGATCCCTATCTTTAGACCCGGTTCAAATACCCGGGACTAAAGATCGATCTTTAGTCCCGGTTGGTGTTAGATGGGAGCGGGCAATAGTTTTTTTTTTCATTTACTTACTATTTAATCTCTAATTTATTTTCTCCCAAATTAGGTGGGATGCATATTCCTAAATCAAACCCTAAAATCAAAGTACCATCCCAAATACACAAATCAATCAATCATATACACTACAGATTATACATCCCAAATCAAATCCCAAATCAAAGAAACATCGCAAATACACAAATCATGTACATCTCAGATCCATATAATGAGATTCCAAAAAAATTATACATCTCAATCCATACAATGAATCACAGATTCTTCATCTCAATCTATACATGGATCACAAATTCTTTGAAAAAAAAAGGAAGCAAAGCCGCTGGTCGGCTGAGCCGGCTGCCGCCTCCCCTCCTCCCCGGTTGCCGCCGCCCCCGCCGCGCCGGCCGCCGCCGCGCAGCCCTCTGCGTCGCCGCGCGGCCCTCCGCGCCGGCCGCCGCCGCGCCGCCGTGCTGCCCTCCGCCGGCCGGGCCGCCCACCCCCTCCTGCTGCGCACACGGGATCGAGTTGGGAAGGGGAGTTGGGAAGGGATAAGAAGGGAAAGAGATAAGGAGGAAGGGAAGAAGGGACGAGATAAGGATTAGAGATAGAGGAAGACAGGAGTTTGTATGGATGAGAAAAGAGTGGATGAGAAAAGAGGATAAGTAATAGGGATTATATAGTGCGTTTTGATCTTTAATCCCGGTTCGTAACACCAACCGGGACTAAAGATCACGTGATCTTTAGTCCCGGTTGGTGTTACGAACTGGGATTAAAGATCCGATCTTTACTCCCGGTTCGTAACTCCAACCGGGACTAAAGATTCTGGAGGGGCCTGACAACACCTGACGGCATGTGAACCAGGACTAAAGATCCGGGACTAAAGATCACGTAGTCCCGTTCTACTTATAAACCGGGACTAAAAACCATCTTTAGTCCCGGTTTTTACTGCAACCGAGACTATTGTGGTTTTTGGTCGACCGGGCAAAGATGATTTCTCCACTAGTGTCTACCATGAGGAACCTAACCAGTTGAGTTACGCTCACTTCGCAGCAACTGAGACGGAACATTTTGGAGCAAATTTTATTGTCGGTGCTAATTAATGACAAGACTGATCGTATGTGCTGATGTAAGACGAAAAACACATTAATTAAAATAATCAAGATGGGAAAGCCTGTATGTATGGATGCTCTTAATCTGGTTTGATGTCTTGGTAGCTGGTTGCTGGTAGATTTGAGTTGATAGAGTGCCAGGAAAATTCGATCGATCTGGAGGTTGTCATCTCAAGATCAATGATAAGTTGGTTTGAATATCCTTTGCACAGTGACACTCTGAAAGTGACCTTTTTGCCAATAATTGCTGGGCAAAGACAAGATAACTCTTAAATACAAGTATTTTATAACAGGGCTCATATTGAGGTTTTGTACTGATACCTCCTGTTCATAACCTAGAGAGATCGTGTATGCAAATGCTTCTGAAATTGTAATTTAGGCAATCTTCACTCTTTTTAAAAAATAACAGCCTTGCTAAGAAGAGTGACAACCATAATTTAGATAAGAGTGAATTACGCTTTGGGCTATATTTTATTACCTAACTTTTGCTTTGCATCACCCTTAAACATATATTTTCACTTTAGACCGGATAAATTTGCCATTGTTGCGATTTGGACCACCACGAACGATTTTTTTTCAGTACAATCAATGACCTTAAACACATTAGCTTTAGTATATGGCCGAACTCCTCTATGTATGGTTCATATGTTTGCCGAAAGGGAAGTTAGACATGACGAGAAAAGTTGTTCATGGTAGTCCAAACCGTAACAATGGTAAATTTATCCGGTCCAAATTGAAAAGATAGGTTTTAGGGTGGTCCAAATTGAAACTTAGGTAATAAAAGGTGCACCAAAGTGCAATTTACTCTTTAGATAATCTTCAACCAAAAGATATAATTTTTACATTTTTTTACTAGCTTGATCATGAATATGACCAATTAAGTTTTCTTTAGTTACACTACTGCCTACATTTTTTTGTCAACCATAACTCTTAGGCTGCATTCGTTCCTTTTTGTTGGCAACTAATCTCTCGCGCACGTAAGACAGAGTGACTTATTAGCACATGATTAATTAAGTATTAGCTAATATTTTAAATTAATGGATTAATATGATTTTTTAAAACAACTTTTGTATAATTTTTTTTCAAATACATATAATTTAGCGGTTTGAAAAACGTCGCGTGAAAAATGAGGGATGTGAATTGGGAACTTCAACTTAAGAACACAACCTAGTACTCCCTCCGTCCCAAAATAAGTGCAGTTTTGCACTATTCATCTCAAACGTTTGACCATTCATCTTATTTGAAATTTTTTTATGATTATTATTTTTATTGTTATTAGATGATAAAACATGAATACTACTTTATGTGTGACTATTTTTTAAAAAATATTTTATAAATTTTTCAAATAAGACGGATGATCAAATATTGGACACGGATTTCCATGGCTGCATTTATTTTGGAACGGAGTTAGTACCTATCAGTGCCTTCCTTCAAAGACTTTAGTACTTCTTTTCTAGTTTCAATACAACCTTTTGTGATATCCAGGATTTTTACATAATGGAAATGTATATTACGATACCAAGACATATATATATATATATATATATATATATATATATATATATATATATATATATATATAGATATATAGCTCTCAATACCTCCTAGTCAATAGGACAATAGAGTATTTCTCTATTGCTTCCTCTCAATAAGGACCGAAATTACTCTCTTGCAAGTTTAGTATCACTATCTTTTGTTTTGATTCATCTAGATCTGAATTATAAATAGGTCCTTGGAAAGTTACAACTCACCTTATTAGTGAAGTTACAGCTCACCTTCACCGGTCTCCCGGAGCAAGAAGTTATTAATTATTATTGCAATTGACATGGTCCATGTGTAAGAGTACCTAACCATTAATCTCTCAAAGCCTATGCATTAACAAATTCCTGGATCTACATATTACTAACAAATTAATCGCACATCACATCATCCACTCTGCATATAATTGACCCCTTTTACGGATCACTGCATGTTGGTGATATTTTTTGCCACTTTTGAAAGTTTTTTGTTGTTGATAATTAATTATTGAGTTAATCCAAAGGCTCAAATTGATTGATGGCCAGGAAATCCAAGTGTACTACATCAGTAATGACTTTCCCCTAGTGTCAATAATCTCAGCCGTCCAAATGAACAATCGAATTGCTTGAAAATGTGCAGTACACAAGGCAAGCTGTAATCATTTTTTTTCCTTAAAAAGTTTTTGTGATGTAATGGAGTACCTCCCCATGTGCTAATCGCCATGGTTTAAGCACCGGGTTTTACGCTAATTGAGGTGGTGCGCCCCAATTAGTTGTCATAATCATTATCATAATCACTAAATTAACCTCTGCGAGGTGTGTGAAACGCACAGACAAGAGGAGGAATACACTACATATCTGAGTCAGAATAAACTATATGTGATCAGTCGGGTGTACACTCTGGAAGCACTACTAGTGGATAGTATACATATATAGTTTCATGTATTGTTTGGATATGTAGCTAGCTAGCAAAGCAACAAGTTATCATCAATCCACTTACATCTGACACCCCCCTAACCAACATGCCACTTCTATTCTTTTCTTCTCTTGTCTCACTATGATTCTGAATGTTTCCTTCTTCTTTTGTCTCATTGTGTTTCTGAATGTGTTCTCATAGTGTTCTGAATGATCTCTCTGAACTCCACCCATTTTTCAGTGTTTGGTGGATTTATGATTTTTATGATCCTCAGAAAATAATGCACTATAATGTTAAATTATGGTATCGCTCGGTATCTCAACACCAAAAAAAAATATCAAGAGAAGAGGATGTGTTTAAAGAAATATATGGTAACATATCTACATGTCTCAGTATTTGGAACGGGTGGTAAGAGGATGTTTTAACATGGGAGCAGTCTAATCTACGGATTGATGATTCTTAGTATTTCTTGGACATTTTTTTTATTATAAAAACTAGTGTGTAGGGTGTGTGTCTGGTTGTGTGCATCTAAGTTATCTCCTTAGTATTTCTCAACATTGTTTTATAATTTTGATGTAATTTATTGACAAAAAAACTTCTATGGTTTTTTTTAAAGATAATCTGTAAAACGCCTAGTATCTGAATGGAAGGTATGCAACCAAGAGGTCGGTGCTGAAACAAAGCTGAAGGTACCACAATTTCACGCAAATTAAGATTTATCAATTAATCTCATTCTTGTCTGGTACAAAAAGTCGAAAAGTGCGAAAGAAAAAAGAGCAAAAAATTTGCCGTACAGACAAATTAATCCATGAGCACAATGCAGAGCATGCATATGCATGTGAGTGAGCATTTACAAGTGCACTTTTTGTTCGTTGTGGAGGAGGAGTGAAGGACCGGAGGGAGGACCTGATCTTGCTTGGAAAGTTGGATAAAGATGTTGGATCTCAGATCTTGGATATTGCTGTCTCATTTGGCTTCAATTCATGCGTACTGCTCCTCCCTACACATGGCAATTCTCAAGGGGAAAAACAATCCCACTCCAACACATGGCGATCACATGGAGATATATACATTTGCAAAATTTTGAGAAATTATGCATGATATATAAACTTATAAGGTCAAACTAATGGCAAATTGCCGACATGGTTTCCTGAAATTTTGCCCCATTGCGCATTCCGAAATGTTTTTTACAAGGTGTACTGTTCAGTAACTCTTGGTGATAACTTTTGTAACAAATCCAACTCGATTTTTTTTGAGACGAATCAAACTCGAATTTGAATTTGTTCGTGGAACCAATTATTTCTGCAGCTTTGCTTTCCATAAACAAGAACACACAGATAGAGTAAGATTAACTTCTGCAGAATGTTAATTTGGTTTGTCTGTTTCTAATAATCAGTGTTTTGTTTGATTGTTTCCTTCGATGCGAGTGGACGCATATGATGCAGGCCTAACTATGTTCATGTTCCAATAAATTAAGCACTTTTTTTTTAATCAAAGCTGGTCGGCCGGGGACGGCGGACAAAAGAATCCAAAGTACAATCATAATTGCTCATATGTTCACAAGATTTTGTAACCAAAAGGTTAACATCAACCAAATTCAACTACATAAAGTAGCACTAAGGATAACTCCAAGGATATATAAATTATTAGCACATATATAGTATGGATGGCACATCAATTTGTGCGTTGAATATGCTTTGATGTTGACAAAAGGATGAGTTAGAAGATAACCTTTTTGTATGCATGAGTGGGCATCTTAATTCATATTGGTTGGAATTTTTGGCTCTAGTGGCACAAGGCATGCTTCATAGTGACTTCAATTGTTCCATTGGGGGCGTGAGAAAAGCCCAATGGATAAAAAGGTTCTCTCCCCACTCGCAATAGGTAGTAGAATATTTGTTTTATTAGAAGAGAACCCACAATTTTCATATGGTGTAAAATATAA
This sequence comes from Oryza meridionalis, assembly GCA_000338895.3. NCBI lineage: Eukaryota > Viridiplantae > Streptophyta > Magnoliopsida > Poales > Poaceae > Oryza > Oryza meridionalis. Next base: position 12,439,800 of record CM002533.2, read on the forward strand.
AAATAATATGGCCATGTGGTGGCTAATTCTGCACTTGGAAAAGCAATTTCAAAGATGGTGAAATGCGAAAAGAAATGGACTATTGAAGGCAGCCTATGCTATCATGTTACCTCTCTTATATATGATGAAATCAGATAACCTCATATATATGCCTTCTTGAGGAAAAAAAAAGAACTCCTTTTGTAAAAAAAAAAGTATTGATCTGTATGTTCAGACATGCTTTTCTGAATATTTGTTTCAGAGGATAACTCAAAATTATATGCCAGTTTTGATGCAAAGCTTCACCTGAGAGAGTAAAACAATAACGAAAGAGAACATCTGAACAGATATCATGCTCTTCAGTGAAAATGCAAACATAAGAACTACAATAATCAACCCTAATCATGACAATTCCATTGATAAAAAGTAAAACATCGTTCTTTTGCAGAAACAACCATTCTCAAGTTCCCTCTTTTATGATCTTCCCCTTGTGCTATGTCGGCAAACAAGAGAAACAAACCAAATTAAAGTCTTTTGTTTCCTGTAACTTTTTGGGTCGTTTCAGAATAGGATACATTCTTGTCTTGAGCTTGAAGATGAAAGATTCCATGCCAGAACTTTCTTGACCAACTAATTAATCTGGACTTTGGTTTCATTCCGTTCCTTATTCCATATGAGTACAGTAGTACACTAGTACTGGTCTCCTTTCCTGAGAAAAAAAGGAGAAACCAAAATTAGAAGTTTGGATGATATTGAAACGATGTGACGGAAAAGTTGGAAGTTTGTGTGTGTAGGAAAGTTTTGATGTGATGGAAAAGTTTGAAGTTTGAAGAAAAAGTTTGGAACTAAACAAGACTCAGAAGTTCAATAGGCAAACAAATCTCCAATCTGTGGCTGACACGTCACTCCTTCCTCATGGAGTCAATGGGGGTGAGCATCAGCAAGTCATGTGTGCTGCATGTTGTAGGTAGCCTTGAAGGAAAGCAGTTGGATTGGATCTCATTTTAGTTTAGGGCAGGAATGCATAAGCCCATTTGTTCTGTCATTTATTAAGTTTATACTACATTTCAACATATAGTTAATGCAAGGTTGGAGTTGAAACACTGTCTCCTTGATCCTAATTCCTGAAACATGTATGAGATTTTGCTCATGGCATATGCCCATCAGGAGTAGTGCACCACATTTACATAGTAGTACATACATGTGGATGCAACTCAATGGAATTTTTTTGATATTTGGATTCATTTGTGACCCGAAAAATTTTACGCATATTTTCGATCATGTTCAAATTCTTCAGTACCATCTGAGTGTATATTTTACCTGTAATAATTAATCAGAAAAAACATACAAAATTTTGCAGTCCTTACATGTCTTGATTAAAAAAAAAATAAAACATTTTTGCGTTGGCATGGATCGTACTTCATGTATTGCCCATTTGAGGGTTGAGAGAAGTACTAGCAAGGATGATCAAAAAGGTAAAAATCAAAGAAAAAAGTTCTCTTGGTGATGAGCAGTCATAATTGGAGCAGCAAAGGCCGTGTTTAGTTCCCCTCGTATTCCTAACTTTACATCACATCATATCACATCAAAAACTTTTCTACACACATAAGCTTTCAATTTGTTTTTCCAAACTCCCAACTTTCTTCAAACTTCCAACTTTTTTCAGGAACTAAACACACCCAGATATAGGAGATATGTACTGCTAAACTTTAGGGGAACGCAATCCCTGCATCCATCATGATTGTTCCCAACTCTGCTACAAAAGAAAAAAAAAGGATCATCTTTTTTTCATCACGTCGATCCTTTTAATGCATGATGCAGGCGTTGCTTGCAAGAAAGAAGAACAGCTCTTTCTTGGCAACTGTGTTCAGAAGAGCTTCAGATCTTGGTACATTTGTCAGCCACCGGTTTCACCTGAGGCATAAGAGTGGACACTTGGCACCACTAAAATTTCAGACTTAATCATGCATAGTGTCATACCTCATCTCTAATGACTAGTAACTCTTTTTTGATAAAAAAAACAACTTGAATAAAATGTGGTCAGTTTTGGGGGCTCAAGTCTCTTGAGACCAAGAAAGTTTCAGCATTTATACACTTCAAATTCCATGTTGGATTCTTGAAGTAGTCCATTAGAACAAACAGGCTTTTCATTAGTGGAAACTTATGTCACATGAACTAGTAAAACTATAGATCCAATCATACTTCCATGCAAACAATGACCCAATAGAACTCAGCAAAGTGCAGCTTATACAATCCCAACATGAAGCAACTGCAACTCTCATTCCTCGAATCACAGATGGCTGACACGACTCAGTTATAGTGCAGAGTACAGTACAACTTATAATGGTATAACAGTACAGTAAGATGTTTCAAGCAATTTGTCCTTGCAAATCGTGTATTCATAGTACTCAGTTCATATAGCTCTGGTGACCCCAATTCAGACAGTGATTGTCTTAGTTCTGTGGCACCGAAATTATACCTTTTTCGATCATATCCTTCATGCTCCAGTTAGTGTTATTATTCTTGTAGCTCCAGAAAGCCCAACCAAATGAGGCCTGACCATAGACGTCCATCTGCACATCAGCAAAACTCGTGCGGTCCTCGTCGTTTGCACCTTGCACCCCCCATTCCGTAGTCCATTCCCCTGCGCAAATACAAAATGTGAAACCACATGCTGAAGAGGTGACAATTGTCTATCAGGTGGTTCAAGTAGAAAACATCATGTTACAAAAAACATCACGTGTACTATCAGAGGGTTTGCAGAAGCGACAGCGTTTCGTAGCGGTAAGCATGGAGGCATTTAGCAGGAAACAATGAACTATGTTGTTTGACTCGTTTCAATGAATCTAGGGTCGAGCATTTGAAGAGCAGATCCCTCAAGTTGGGGGAAAATAGCAGAGCAATGGAAGCATATACAAATCTGAGAATTTTTTTTGTTCAAGTTTGCAGGAAAACATTGTTCTTTGTACTATATTGATGGAATATTATCATAAATGTTTTGTCTGCCAACCCGATTGGGAGCAGCATTTCATCCAAATCGAAATTTGCAGCCAATTTTTTACCCATAAACAGAAAAGATATGAGAATAAAGAGTAAATTTCACATGGTGACACATAATTTAACCAAATTTCATATTGGACTAGGGCTAAATCAATGTTTACACTTAACACAGCTTATGTTTACACTAGTTTGCAGTTTGGATTAGGGATGAGCATACCAAGGGAATATGCAAAAGAATTTCATAAGGGTAACACAGGGAAGGGATGCATATAGAAAAGGCAAAACACTGTACATTTCTTTATTCTTTTTGGTGTGAGTGGTATCTAATCAACCAGTCTATTTCTATTCAACTTCTATTCATTTGATCCTCTATATAGCTCATTCGTGCCCTTTTGAACATGTTCACAATTTTGTATGATTTGCTGAAAAACTGTCTTTGTGATTTGCTAAAAATACCGTTTGATGGAATTCTGTATAAATATTTTTCTTAATACCATGACACACTAAAATGATGGTTTGGATTGCTTTAAATTCTCTGGCATATTCCTTTTATGTGCTTCACTTAGTCCAAACTGCCAATAAGTGCAAAGACATGTGGTTTTAAGTGAAAAGGTTGGTTTATGCCTTGTCCATTGTGATACTTTGGTCAAAATATATGGTGCAAGGATCATGCTACAATACAGCTTATCTAGAAGTTAATAAGTCATGGAAAAAACGTATTAAGCTAGAAAAATGAATCAGACTTACCAACAAAAACACGAGCACCATTTGCCCTCATCAGACTATTCAACTGGCTTGATCGGTTTGTCTTCACAAAATCGATGTTCTCCTTCACACTCGGGAAATTTAAATTATAAAGGTTGTAGTAATGCACGTCAATGACACAATTATCGAACGCGCTAGTGAACTCCACAAGTTCAGTAGGGTCTTCTATATTAAGTCGGTTCGACATGATCACATAAACATCAGAACGCTGCACTTTTTCTTTAACTGCATTGTACCCAGCAGTGTAATACTTCTTGAGTGTGTCTAATGTGACTTTTGGTGCCCATGGTTCATTGAGAAGTTCAATTGGCAGTAGGTTTTTCCAAGAAGCATACCTAGAACAAATCATCAAGGTATTCATGAGAACTGTGATGCATACAGGTGCAAAAGTTAGCAATTCATATTTTATTTCTAAAATATTGGTGTTGAAGTAAATACAGGGAAAGCAATGCTAACTCTCTGCCTCTGTTCTTTAGTGAAGGAATTTGTTTCGTTCGTACATACAAATTTACAATTCGATTCGGGTACAACAAAAATGATGAAGATGAATGCACACATGAAACATAACATCTCAGATAGTAATGAAATGGGCAAATGCACAAATAGGACAGGTTGAAATTTTCATGAGATACAATGTACTAAATAAGTCATGCATGAGTAAAACCAAATAAGCATCATGCTATAATATACTTTCTACCAAAAAACAAGAATGGTTGATCTAGCTTCTAGAGCTAAGTGCGTATGCTTTTTAGTTGATCTGATCCATATTTGGGCATACCAGACTATTAGTGTGCCTTATTCGTTCCAACCAAAGACCTGGTGAAAATTCAAAGAGAGCCTCACCTATCTGCGAGAGCTTCAATAACTTGGACAGTCATGGTAATGCTTGTTGCATCACCCCATGCCACAGTGCCATCTCTTGACCCACCGTGTGCAAATCCGTTCTGTGACCCAGGTGCCGCATGAAGGTCGACAATGACATACAAGTTGTATTTACTGCGGTAAAAACATTTACAAGAATAAAATGCCAAGCTTGTAACAAGGGGTCTGTTTGGACTTGCACAGGCCATTCCCTTTGGATATATTATTGGGCTTGAAATCGAATAACATGCTTACTAAAGAAGACAAAATTTTTTTTGAGCTTATCCTGACCAACAAAGCAAGTTGGGGATAACATTATACCAAAGGAATTTTTTTCGGAAAAAAAACAAAAATATTCTCTTACAACAACATCACACACTTGTAACATTATTTAAGCTCTTGTAACATTATTCTGCAACTACAAAATTCTACTATGATCAATGCTCCACAAGTTGCATAACAACTTAGCTGGGAGCTTTGTAGAGTAATAAAAAAAAACTTATAACTTGAAACACACACAACTAAAAAAAAAGAAATGCATGAAAAAAATACATAATAAATATAACAATGATGTCACTAAGAGCTGAGTTCCTTGTTTATCAATTCATTTTTTTGTAAAGAATTAGATTGCATATTTATAAACTATAAGTGAATAGCAGTCTAAAGGTAACTGCGAATAGGATGAAATTGTTATCTTGGCGCCACAAATGTGAAAATTAATATAGGAAGCTCCCATGCGTCAAATATTTCAGTTGAAGTACACTGGTATTAAGCTATACCTATACTGTTACTAACACAATTGCATTTGTGCTTAGCACTTGCTAAGGTATAGATTAGTGCTAAGGTATAGATTAAGTAGTAGCTTGACTTACTCTGCCCAAACGAAAGCCCTATCAAGCACAGCTTGGTATCCTGGATAATTTGGAGGATGACATGGAGGACCACTATCCCTCGTGATCCACCATGCAACTGGAATTCGCACTGCATTCAGTCCTTTTGATGAAATGAAGCGGAAGTCATCTTCAGTTATAAAACTGTTCCAGTGATCCTGCAATGATGCATAATAAATACATTAAAAAAAAATATTATCAACGGTTGGAGGCACATCCACATATATTGTAGAGAAAACAGAAAGAATGTAAATTGTAAATTGCACTTTGCACTAGGTATTAAGTAAGTGAACCTAAGTTAACCAATGTTGCAGTTCACATCAGCCAGTTTAAAATAATACTCAGTTCGCACTACCATAGACCTCTTTTAGAGGAAGTTTCGAATCACAGAGTAAAGTGATTAAAATTATGTGGATCAAGTCAATATCAGCATAAAGAGTAAGCATGAAGTTATAAATAATGACTTCTGGGATTATAATTTCCAATTTGAAATACTGGAGACTACAATCCTTTCCCACAATGTTCGTGGCAACTTCTCATTAAAAAAAAACATCATAACAAGGGTAATCTTCAAAGATCAAGCAGAATGGAGATTACATACCTGTAATATTTTTACAGTTTGGTTAGCTCCATAGAAGCTGCATAGCTGAAAATCACCATCCATCTGTTTGCTTTCATCTATATTTATTATAAATACAACTGGATCACTGTTACTCCAACTTCCACCAGGTTCACCATTTGCCTTCACTGAACCATCCAGCTGGACCTATACATACATCATAAACTGTTAAAATATGACATGGCTTATCAACTATTAATATAGATCTACTATTTAGTGTCCAAAGCTCTATCGGCGCCCGGCCGTTTACAGTCATTCATTTACTACTTTATGGGACACCTTTACAGTCGCGAGAACGGGTTTATAGCCATCGCAACGGTGAATCATTTACTGCTATGGGGGAACTTGTTTACAGTTGCAGGAGTGAGATACTAGTAGCACGTTGTGGCACTAGCTTGCACTTCCGATTGTTAATATATGTATGTTTCATCATAGATTTCCTAAAAAAGGTAACCACATTTTTTTAAAAAAAATATTGAGCACAAATTTCAAACAAGATATACTAAGATATCAATGAACATAGTTATACTACATACTCCCAATAGTATCTAACATAGTGCAATTCTCTATGGCTCCAGTAGGTGGAATCATGCAGTCATGCTTCAACAAAGAACAAGCTTTTCTTGAATAAAATAAATATTCCCGTAATAGTATGAACCAGTATATGATGTGCATTCATGGTTAGTAAGTATCACGATGCATGCAGAAGTCTATGAAGGGTTTCTGATACTGACAGAAACTGGCAACCACTGTCTTAGTAATGCAGGTAACGGATTGTATACCGGTTTCAGCTGGCTTTGGAAAGAAGTCCTGTAAATTCTGTGGTGGAGATTCAATGGTAGGGGGGCAATGGCCTGCCATCCCCCAACAAACTGGTTTCTCAGGACCAACTAAGTAATAAACCATATAACTATGTAAGTAGTTGGTATATTAGGCCCCCTCTAATGCAATCTGGCTACTTACAAGCAGACTATCCAGCGCTCAAGAGTCAAGGCCCAGTAATTTGTTAACCCAACAATGCTACGGGATGTGTGATGGAATCGCCGACGTTTTGACTACTCATACGTTCATAATTGATCATTTCTCCTGCAGCTTTCACTTCAATTTCTTATGAAATATTCGTAGTTACTAGTTTGCACATTATAAAGCTAGACATTTTGCTAGGCCATTTTACCAAGATCTCATTTCTGTACTTTTCCATTATTTAATCTTCAGTTGTTCAGTAATGAAGAACAAAAGAACATAGATTACTTTTACATGCCTGTTAGGGGAGAATATGTTTTAGTTGCCAAGCAGCCAAAGCATGTATGCAATATGATACTCCCTCCGTTTCAGGTTATAAGACGTTTTGACTTTGGTCAAAGTTAAATTGTTTTAAATTTGACTAAGTTTATAGACAAATATAATAATATTTATAATACTAAATAAGTTTCATTAAATCAATAATTGAATATATTTTCATAATAAATTTGTCTTGGGTTGAAAATGTTACTACTTTTTTCTACAAACTTGGTCAAACTTAAAGCAGTTTGACTTTGACCAAAGTCAAAACGTCTTATAACCTGAAACGGAGGGAGTACTATGTTTTATTATCCATCGGAGGCTGGACACTTACATATATAATTAAGCCAATTATTTATGTTATCATTATCTCTTGACACCCGTTCATATCGATATCCTGGCCCCACCACTGTTTAAATGTTCATACTAGGGGGGTGTCTACAATGTATCAAAACTCAACAAAAGTAAATAAATTTACATGAAAAAAATAAGTTGAAACTGCTTAAAAAACTAGGTTTATTCCTATCTTGCAATTTTGATCTAGCACTATTAGAGGTGAGTAAATGGAATAACTAGAAAAATCCTGTAGCTCTTACACTCTACAAAAATTTATACATTCGAAATAAAGACACTCATTTTAGTGTGGCATAATAAATAAGAAAGCAGTACTCAAAAGAGAATAAACAAATGACTGCAAATGCTTGAAAACACATATAATGTCACTTGAAAATAAAATTTTTTTTACAGAAATATACCACATTCCACATCTTGATGAATAAATGGTCAATATTCACAAGTAATATGCGAATACCTGCAGTAGTTTCCCATTTGGTGCTTTGATCTGAATTTGGCTTTTGTCAACATCGTTACTTATGATCTGGAAATTCCCAGCTTGATTTGGAGATGTTGCAGCAGCGACTAATTCTGCATCATCATTAAGGCTGACGAACTGATCGTGATCAACTCGAATCTTGAACATAGGGACAGGCTCTCTATTTTCCAAAGCTAACGGACAAGAGGAACAATAATAAGTTCAAGACCCTCATGATTTAAAGTCTGTTTCGCTGAGAATGAAGAATATGCAACCGAGACAAATAAATTATAAAAATGCTCCAAACCTTGATCCTGAAGTGCAGGAGGGATACATGTGATTTAATATTATGCTGATGCAGCAAATTGAATTTGAATAAGTTTCCATCAGAAACTTCTAAAAAAAGGGATTGGCTTGACATTGTAAAACTCTCTATGATCTATGTATCACATATTAAGTTGGGGGAACAGACAGCGAATGTAGAAACAATTTGACTGTTTGGACATTTTCCCCTTTTTTTCATGGACAACTGATATGTCTACCTGAATCAGCCCATAAGCATCACTGCTTTGGGAGACAGACTGATGGTTGCGATCCTAAATTAAAACCAAAAAGTTTATATAACTGATTTGCATACTATTCTGGAGCTACACGAATTCATTCTCTTGCAAGTAACCAAACCTTTACGAATTAGACTAGAAGTCAACTGATGTAATACAAGACATTCAGACAGTTTGCCACCCAAAGTTACAGAAACTGCATCGCGTAAATTCGATTAAACGCTCACCCTGATGGTCTCCCAACCCCGCGGCTTGCTCCCGTTGGCCACAACCATTGATCCCCCGCCGCCCGCGGCGCTCAAGTACATCTTGTTCGTCACCGACTGCAAGGTGATCCTCGTGCCATCCTGCAGGCAAAAGGAAAGAAGAGGTCGATTCAGACGCCACGGAATACATCTCCAAGCTAAAAATCGGAAGGTTCGACGACGAGCTGGAGAATGGATCCATTGGGTTGTTATCTTGTCCAAGGATAGCTCGATCCGGATCGACGGACCTTCTCCGAATCCAGGGAGGGGGCCGTAGGAAGGCGGAGCGCGCTAGCGTGAGGTACGGCGAGCGGCGGCGCTGCGCCGGCGCCGGAGCCATCGCCGTGTACGCCGACCGAACGCGGACGCGGAGCGGAGTGGAATGGTGCGAAGGAGATTTTTTTTTTCACTTTTTTGTTTTAGGACTAAATTTCACAAAACTACGTATACGTATACGATTAAATTATCATAAAACTAAATATTTCAATTCGTGTATCATAAAACTACATATTTAATACTAATTTATCACAAAATTACACATTTAACTTCCACCACTACCGCCACGTGCTCCCACCTTTGTGGTTGACACAATAGCCCACTAGCCACCACCTCCATTCCTGCTACGACGCCTCGCCAGCCAGGGCAGGCACTGTCGTCCACCTCCAATGCTGCTCCTTCTCGCCTCGGCCAGCAAGGTAGAGGGGAGAGGAAGAGGAGGAAGCATCGTCGTCGTCCAGCAGCCACTAGTCTCCATCTCTACCGCACCGCCCCCTCACGTTTTCAACACTGCATCGCCTTGCCTCGAACAAAGTCTGAGGAATGGGAGGGAAGAGAGAGGGTGAGGAGGAGGAAGCCCTACCATCACTGCTACCATCCACGCTAACATTGTTGTCTCACCATACAACTAGGTCTGTGGGCGAAAAATCTAGACCCGACTCCCCCCTTCATCGTATCACACGGAGCAATGATCCTGCCGAGGAATAGCCCCACTGCCACCTTCCTCACAGCTACTCGCCATGCCAGTGGCCTGCTTGGGCGGTGGCAAAGGCGGCAGAGAGAGAAGTCCAGCGGGGAAAAAATGGTGGAGACGGGGTGCAGCCCCAATCTTCTATCTATCTATATATTATTATATACTAAAAGTCCATTAAACTTCCTAAATGCTCCTAAGCTGCCACGTGGCGCTCCTACAAACGCTTCTAAACCGTCACGTAGCACTTTCTAATCTAACCGTTGATTTTTACTTAAATTGGTACGCCCGTTATTTTATACCGTTAGATTAGATCTATTTAAAAAATCCCTGCTTCATCTTAATTTCCTGGTAGGCCCGTTATCTAATCGCTGCTTCTTAATGTCCGATATATAGAAGAGAAATTTTCACGAGAAAAATTGACGTACACTACAATCGGATATACCGTTATGTACTGTTCACTTAAAAAAAACCAAACAAACATTATATCCACGTACAGCTAAAAAGCCAGGAAAAAACATACTACGCTGTATGCTGGTAGAACGACGCGTTTAAAGTAGGATTTTTTATATTATAAAATAAAATTTATTACTCCACATATATCCACGTAAATATATGGTTTAAACTAGATTAATTTAAAGTATCACTTTAAATGTTCATCTTTTAAATTATCTATGAAATATGTATCTAACTTATAATCTGTTATATTCCTTTAATTAAATAAAATATTGATCACATATAATAGTTATATTGTAGTGCTAAATACATCGTGCCGACATATAATACTTAATGTCATAATTAGTTCTAAATAATTTAGCCAACATATAATAATTAATGTCATGATAATTTTTTAAATAATTTCACATGATAAAAAGGATCAACTTGGTGTCAAATATCACTCGATAAATATATAACACTAATTTAAATCTGCATGCAGAGGGAGTGAAACAACATTGTGGTTTTTCAATTTAGATCTAATTTAATTTTATTTATGTGAGATTATTTCTCAATTTTTTTATAATTTTTAAGAACTATTTGGCTAGAATTTCCAGACAATGATCTTGCTATAATACAATCCCTTAATCCATCATGTGAATTGTGGTCATATAAGTTTTTTCTTTGCCAAATAGTTTTGGTAACAAATCAACAATCCTATGCATTAAACTATTTATCATATATTTTCTTATAGTTTAGAAATTCTAATATGTCCAACATAATTGATGATGTATGCCATACACCCACACTAAAGTGATTATAAATGCACTCCAATGAATTAGTTACTTTAAATAATTTTGGGAAAAATAAATATATTCTTAGGATTAGTAAAGATGTCTCGTGCAATTATGAACAATACATGAACGAAAACAAAGTAGGCGCTAAACTATAGATCTTTATCAAAATATAAACAATGATATTGTCCTTCGAAGATTGTCACGGTCGCATGTCCGTTTAGCTATAAATTTTTAAATGATCGAACTCGCTCATTTCAAAAGAGATTATTGTATCTATACCATAAAAAAATTAAGTGGTACTGATTAACACCATAAATGATTGTGTCTACGCAAAACTTAAACAAACTATTTTTTATTGGAAAAATACTTTATCACGTACATTCTCTCTTTTTCTTTCATTGAAGGGTGCCAAGCATGCTATGTTGCCAGGAGTATTGCAATGGTCACATATGGCTGAGTTGAGGCTGCCTGAGCAGAGGCCACCATTTACAATAATGCTTAACTTCCTATTTACCGATGCCATCATCTATGAAGGTGCTTATAGTGAACTAGGCATTAACATTATACTCCATGTTGGCCTTGAGGGGCACGACTTCATTGACTCACGACCTATGTTTAAAATCAGTGGAGAAATAAAACGTCGGCAACTACGGTCGGCTTCACCCGCTAAAGGGGGCATTCATATTTGATTTTAACAGCGTTATCTTCTTAACCGTTAGGAATAATAATTGTAGAATATTTATTTATAGATTTAGAAACAAGTGTTGACATAAACATTTATGTATGCAGTAGATAAAAATGTTTTATGTATTAATAACATATTGGGCTTATTTTGGTGGTATAGATGCAGATCCATTTATTAAAAATGCATCCCGCTTTAAGGATAATGAAAACAAGTATGGATGATAATAGCTGAGTTGACATGTAACATGGACAAAATAAAACCCTACCTATGGACTAACTATTAGTTTCTCAAGACATATTTATGACTATTAGATCCATCCTTTTCTTTTAAAAAATAAAACCCATATCCCAACCTCCACCAGGGCCCTGTACCTGGGCGCTTACTCATTCATCCACCCCACTGCCCACACCCTCAAACACACCATACATTTCTTTTCCTCTTATTCTCATGCTACATTACTTAGAAATCATAATTTATTATTAAAAATAGAGAACTGCACCATCCATAGCATGTAGTGAATTTTTAATCGACTTATTTTTTTATATTATTTATAACTAAAGTTAAAGACGCATATTTATAATATTCAAACTTTTGAAATAAATATGTTTGATTTTGGTTTATATTTTTACACTTTTGAGTGCATTCAAACAACTATAAAAAAATTTATGAAAAAAGTTTAAATGTTCATCTTTTAAATTATTTATGAAATATATATCTAACTTATAATCTGTTGTATTTCTTTAATTAAATAAAATATTAATCACATAGAAAAGTTATATTGTAGTTAAATATATGGTGCCGACATATGATACTTAATGTCATAATTATTTTTAAGTAAGTTAGCCAACATATAATAATTGATGTCATGATAAATTTTTGAATAATTTCACATGATAAAAAGGATCAACTTGGTGTCAAATATCGCTTGACAAATATACAACACTAATTCAAATCTACATGCAGCGAGAAACATATAATCACCAGTTTTACTTAAACTATTTAGAAAAAAAATCAGAAAAATAAAGTCCCCAATACCTCGCCCTCCCCAGAACATGCACACAACACTAAACGCCCCCTTCCCCTTTGGCTCAGGCTCTTCACACTCCACTCCTCCCCCTGCCTACGTTTTAGCTATCAAATTAAAAGACAAACTATGAATAATATTGAAAAGCCCATATTTTTAAGCTATACATCTAATTTCTAATCTAATTGTTGCTCTATTAAATAATTAAACCAACAATTCGTGATCCATAATGCATTTTGAACATAAAATAAGAGTTGTATAATGTAAATTAGAAAATGTAAATAGGGATTGAATTAAATCAATTGGGCAGAACATAATAAATTTGTAAATGGAACAACAATTGTATGTTCCATTGCCATAACCATGTTTAAGTTCTTAGATGTTAATGACCTTCCATCTATCCTATACCATGGCATTATGACTTATTCAACGTATTACTACATATATAAAACACAGTTGGTTAAAAAGCTATATATATGCTACTACTAACTTTAGGTTTAGGACTCATGTTGACTATGTATTTTTTTTAAGAAAAAACACACTATAGATCACATATATAATAGGGAAGCGAGCTATACAATTTGTATATCTCCAATGTATTTATTGACACTCTTTTTCTAGAAAATGAAGAATTACTGATAGTTGCTTATAGTAATGAATTAAATATTATATAGTTCAAACCTTATAAATATCTTGTAAAAAAATATCTAAGCAATGTAGATGAAGAAAATTTATAAAGAAAAAAAATGCTTTTTCAAGCGTGACATGTGTCATCCGGTCGATATTACACCTTACAAGTTTGTCAAACGTATCCTACTTGCCCGCGTATCGTGCGGGCTAACTTCCTAGTTAAGGGAAAAGTCATATTTTGGTGTCTCGAGTGTTTGATCCAATTTAAATCTCACACCTCAACTTTAAAATCCAATTAACCCAAACTTGACCTTTAAAGTTCAAATCAGGCTGCAATTCATCGATTTGCATATTTTAGACCTGCTTGGAATCATATAAATAGGTGGCAATAGGACCAACTGTGTATTAGTGTCATGAAACATCTCCACCTAAAAAAGAAGATTTACCGGCCCATGGCCCTGTTAATGGCAAAATTTGGTATAACTATTTGTCAACACAGGTCAATAGGAGTAATAGACATCGTCTGGTTCGTTTGAAAAGTGTATCAGACTGTTTAGATAGCTCTAGATTTTTTTTTTTGAATTAGCTGTTGTAGTTAGGCATGTTTTGTAATTTTCCTTTTCCTTTTAGAGATAAGTTTTCCACCAATCAAATCATGTCCGAGTAGGACCCAGTTAGGTCAAGGGAATAAATATAAGTTCCCGCAAGCCTTGGAATTTATCAATATAACAATATGCAACTTTCAGTGCATCATCACCTTCTTTCGGTGAGTTCTCAGTTTTCGAGCATGGCAGCACCGGTTCAATCTTCGGCAAGAAGTAAGTTCCATCATCCTTTTGTATTGATCTAGTTAGAACTTTCTTGCTTTGGCCCGATATTGTAATTAGCTTATTACAAACGTTGCTTATCTGATACATCGGCTCTTTCTTTGATTGCATCGCTATCTTAGATAGATTTAACTTTGCATAGGATCTATCAGTTTGATTAAATCTACTGGTTCTATGAATATTGTTTTGTCTTCTTTGGTCCGATCTATTAGGTTGTGTTTAACTAAGTAAATCTCATTAAGATCGATAGGTTCAATCCAAAGTTTCACCGGAGTTCTGGACGGTGATTTTATCTTATTACAATTGCTGACTGTTTCATCCGCTCATATTTAATTGTTTGAAGTTCTCTTTATCAACTTCAATCTTAGTGTCTCGGTTTAGTCGATCTATCAAATATTATTATTTTTTATAATGAAAAGGTTCTTTGGTGTTTATACGTTATTCAATTCTAGCCAATGATAGCATGAATTTATTGTTTATTTAACTAGGAAAGAAGCCCGCGCAGATGCGCGGGCATTTTGTTTATTGTTTATAAAAAATGCATAAAGAAATATATAGACCATAGAATAGACCATAGACTTATATATAATAAATGAAAAAAATGTTTCCTAGATTCAAATAAAAATCACTATTTCCCGGTTATATATAAATTTACCTAATATCACCACTACTTATTATTATTGTATTTTTATAGATACTTAATATCGTTCTTTTGAAACCTGAGTGCTTATTTAATAGATGAAAATGTATTTGTACCATCAAAATAAGCACAATACATCGTTAATCGACTAAAAAGTTTATCTCCACTACTTACCTAACTATTCATGTTGATCTAACTTTTTTCCAAATCTATGCATAAATATTCCGATAATATTTTATAAAAAAAATTATAACAATATTGCTTCTACGTGTTAATAGGATAATAATGTTAAAATTAGATATGAATGCCCATAACCGAACATAGCTACCAAGGCTTTCTTCCTCGATACCTTGAAACATGGGTCACATATAGACGTAGTTGTGCCCGTCAAGACCATCATGGAGAATAGTTTTAACGCCTAATTCACAATTAGCATCTTTATAAAGGATTGCAGTGTTAAGTAGGAAGTTGAGCTATATTGCCAAGGTTGGCCACCCATGGTGGCTCAACTCTGTCAGATGTATGCCTTTGCTATATCATGGCAGTATAGCAAGCTTTATTATCTATGCTTGGTACCCTTTTGAGAATGGAAAAAGAGAAGATGGAGGTGATTAAAATAATCCTTTTTAAAGTTTTGAGTTGTTTTGTGGTTTATAGTAGACACAATTTGTTTATAGTGTCAGTATCAATATTACTAAAATTTCAATAATACATATACAATATTCTCATTTGAAAGAGAGTGAGGTTATCATGTTAGTGGAGTGTATGACATACATCCATCAACTATGCTCGACACATTGGAATTCCTTGAGTATAAGAAAATATATCATGGGTAGTTTAATGCACATGTTACTTGTTGCCAAAACTATAAGACAAACGAAAAACCTACATATATGACCATAGTTCTCATGATGGACTAAGGGGTTGTAGTATAGCCCTTTAATAAGCATTTTCATGTCTATGTATTATGTGTGCTTCCCACTTTTCAAATACCAATCAAATAGTTCTGAAAAAAATCAAAAAAAATATTTGAGAATCTTAATCTCACACATTAAAATTAGATAAGATCTACTTGAAAAAAATATAACTAAATTCTGTTATTTCAATTTTTCATTTTTACATATGTAGATTCAAATTATTTGTCAGGTGATATTGTACACCATAATTATTTAAAATAATATTATGACATTAATGATTATGTGTCATTATGTATTTATCAGTTAGCACTAACTACTATAGGTCAATAATAGATAGGTAGTGCTCACACTATTTTTTTTAATTGATAATAAAACATCAATACATGGATTTAAATTATTGATTTAACTGTCAGGAATATATAGAACTAAAATGATCATAAAACCAACATATATATAGTTTTCAAAAGTTAATACACGCATGTAGCCCTCCATGAAGAGGGACACTGACCGGGATAACCATGAAAGTCTATATTCAATTGGAGATATAAATCAAATGCTGTTTAGATTTTATTATGCTTTAGATATCTCAACAACCTAAAAAAAGAGGAGAGCAGATAATGTATATACGTGCTTAGCCGCGTGAGCTGATGGTGCATGGTAGTTGGAATTAATATTGGCATGTCGTTTTTTTCAATGGTACGTATTAATTTATGTGGTTTTTATTTCGATCGTAATACATATAGCTTTTGCTTTTTTTCCGAATGAAGATATTAGGAGTGAGAGATTATTTTTTATAGATCTAATAATCTAATAATCTAATGGTATAAAATAACGGGTCTATCAGTTTAAGTGAAAATCAATGGTTACATGTTTTATTTTTTCTTAGAATTTTTATGGTTTTCTCTAATTTATTATAACACCACGTGGCGACGTAGGAGCGTTTGCAGAGTGCCACATGGTAGTCTGAGAGCGTTGGTAGAAAGTTTAATTGACAAATCACTCAACAACCTAAAAAAAAGGAGTGTAGATGTGCACATACGTGCTTGAGCCGTGAGCTGATGATGCATGGTAGTTGGAATTAATCTTGGCTGGTCATTTTTTCAATGATACATATTCCTTTCTTTGGTTTTTATTTCGATCGTACATACGTATAGCTTTTTTCTTTTTTTAGGACGAATTGTACGTAAGGATTTTCTCTTGTATGTGAACGGGATATTAGGAGTGAGAGATTATTTTTTATAGATCGAATAATTTGAACGGGATATTAGGAGCGAGAGATTTTATTTATATATCTAATAATCTAGAATAAATGGTCCATCAGTTTAAGCGAAAATCAATTGTTAGATATTTTATTTTCTCTTAGAATTTCTATGATTTTCTCTAATTTAGTATAGCGCCACGTGACGACGTAGGAGCGTTTGGATATGAGAGTGTTTACAGAAAGTTTAATGGACGAATCATAACAAAATAAATGATAATTACATATTTCTTTTAGTAACTAAATATA